>VZTX01021282.1:331239-352999 GCA_013400915.1 Pardalotus punctatus | reverse complement strand
GGCTTGGCTGCCGCGGCCGGCGCTCGCCCCCCGCCGCGGCCCCACGTGCGCGGCTGCGGCCGGGGCGAAGGCGGCCGGGCGTCTGCTTTGTCTCCGCCGTACTCGGGCAAGGAGTTAGTGCCGGCTGCGAGCGAGGACGTGAGTCCTTTCCAAAATGAGCTCTATGCAGTAGAGGTGGGGTATGCCCGAACTCGGGTGTGCAGCCGGCATTGTTCGGCAGGAGAAGTCCGCAGAGGAGTAATTTTAAGTCCACGTTGAAGCGGATGTTTCTGTAACAACCTGCCTTGAGCCTCAAAAGCTCACTAATTCAGACACCTTAATTTTGACTGAAACTGCTTTCAAGACTTTGCTCTCTGCCTTTTCAGGGAAGGCATTTCCTTCTGGAGGTGGATCACAGTTCACCTTTGGAAGGTTTCGCTTGTCAGTTTTTGGGGTTTTTTTTTTTTTTTTTTTTTTTAACTCCCCTAGTAATCTCGGGGCCTGTACTGCCTAACATCTGTGACCACAGAGCATAGTGTGTATTTAAGCACAAAAAAATCAAACAATGCACAGGTTGCTGGTGGTAATATGTCCTCCAAAAACAAGGGAGCAAGAAAGACAAAGAATTAACAAAATCAAGTAATCTACTACAATAGAAGCAGGATTGTTTGCTCACTGGTAGCCAGCTATGCATATTGCAAGTATTATGAGCTAGCAGTTTTACAGTTTTTGTGGCATGAAGGTCCTGTAATATAGTGTTTCTTATTTCTGCTGGATACAACTTCCCAATATGTCTACCTGTGCATCTGCTGAGTCTTTTGAAAGCAGTGACTCAGAAGTATGAACCCTGTCTCTTTGTAATCTCATAAAACTGCCAAATCGAGAAACCTGAAGATTACACTTAAATGTCAGCTCATATTATTCCAGTGATGGAACAGCAAAGGGTTTTGAAATTGTTGTACAGGAACAGAGTCATTTCAGGGGGAAAATGTGGAAGAAGCAGTACAAAAATTGCACAGCCATGAGAGGAAATGTGAGAATGAGAAATAAAAAAGAATGACAGATACAACAAGAGCCAAGGGAACAGGATGTCATTGTCTTACTTCAACTAAATGTGTCAGTAAGACAGTAAATAAATAGAACTTAGCCTTATCTAATAACTTCTATCAATTGAAAGTTTCCTGTTCTGACAAAATACACACCGCATAAGAATGCTGGATCTATCCCAGTGTGTAGGCTGACTGTAAGTGATCACTTATTTTAAACATTAACCAGAGCACCCAGATAAGGGTATTACTGAACTGTAAACTAACAAGAGATTGTCACCTTCTTCAAAAAATTAAAACTCACTCGGATCAATACTAGAGATATTTCTATGTTTAGTGGAAGTCTTTATAGCTTTCTTCTCAGTTGCAGCTTCTTGTTAGGCATTCATGGCTTAATTAAACTTGATTAAATACATGCAGACAGTTTTTGCTGTATGTTCTAAATTTCTCATGTTATTGCATAAAACATAATTGTATAGTGTTTTAGTAGAATGACAGGATTTATGTAGTTTGCTATTGAAGTGACAGTGTGAAGTCATTTTGAGATCCCTTGCTTTTGGAAACTCAGGAGGAAGTGCTAGACAAGAAGATGGATTGGTTTCTGTGATGTCTGATTTTCTGTAATATCTGTTCAGGCTTCTATGCATGTTGTTTTTGTGGTCCAAGCAGAAGAACTTTGAACCGAGTCACATGGCCTTGGTTTCATCATCTCTGAAAGTTGCATTGACTTGTTATACAGGAAGTTTTGCGATAATTTTTTCTTCCCCCTTCACTGCATACTTGAACCACAAGAATATCCTTCCGGCACAGAGCATGTCACAACAAATTTAATGATAAACCTTTGTATTTTCCCTTCCCATTGGTGAGATAGGAATGTATTTTTATAGGCAATGGGTTGCTTTCTGTGGTCTAAAATGGACAGTGTTATCATAGTGGATATCATAAGACAGCCATTTATGTGCCCAATAGATAGGAGGTACATCTTGTCAAGAGCACCTTATGAAGGTGTGCCTCTTCCTTGTGTAATGACTTCGCAGTTTGTACCCCTTATCCTCCCACTTCTCCCTGTCTGCCTTGGCAGTTGCTACTGAGGCCTTGAATTGTAAGTAAGAGGAAGTCGGGTATATTTGCCATTCAGTATCTTTTTGTTGGGTAGTAAGTTAGAACAATGAACTTCCTTGCAGGTGTTCTCAAATTGTTACGAAACTCAGTTTCTATTTTAGTTTTCTAGTTCTAATCCTGTAGTTTCAGTAGGTGAGTGTGTGTCAGGTCTTAAGAGAATGTGAGACCACATAGTTGGTTCTGGGTATAAATGTTTTCAGTGTATGAGCAGGTGGATTGAGCAAGTGTGAACCATCTTGCACACCTTCTGATGGTTAAGTGTCATATAACTGTGTTAACAAGTGCTTTTGTTTGTATGCTTTTCAAGATGCTACTGAACTGTGAACCAGAATACCAATAGTGTGGGATAACCTTACACCTCTCCACTTTCCCTATATCAATAAGGATCTAATAGATTATCTAATAGATATCTAATAGATACTTTCATAAACTGTTTTTGTCAGACATGACTCACTGTTTCCAACCCAAAAGTAACATCCATGTGAATCTGCGTGTCAGTGAAGATGGATACTTTAGCTTTCTGTCCCAGAGAAGGGCATGAACTCAAACCTTTCTAAGATTACTTCCTCTTACTCGAACAGACAATTCTCTAACTTCTCCTAGCTTGAAGTGTAGTAGATCATACAATCATAATAAATGCATCTATAATGGACGGGTTACCTTCTCTTAATGGGTGGTCCTGGCATATTAACTTTAGTTTTGTTTTCCAAGTTTATTTGATGGCTCTAACCATCTAAGTGTTGGGCTTTCTGTTGTGATGGAAACTGCTACTTTTTCCAAAATCCTTCAGTGTTAAATTTTCTCAAGGAAAATTTATATGTAATTTGAAAAGAACATGCTGGAGTATTGAATTTGATGGTACAAAACAATGAGTTGGTGCTACTGTGTTAACCTTTTACAGTGCTATGGATTTGAATTTCACTTATGCAACTTTTGTTTTCGTGCACTGTCTTGACTGTTTTGATAGCTTACCTACCAAAACTGTATGAGATAATATAGTAATTTTAAAGCTGTATTTCCAAGCCTTCTGAAAGCTCATGACATCATTCAAGTTCCCTCAAAGCCTGAGGTCATCATAATTACTGCAACGCTATTTTCTTAGCTGATTTCTCATCTTCCAGCTCTTTCTGCTGAAGGTGGGTGAAGCGTTATACTCTGGCTTAAGTCTGTAACACAAACAGCATGCCCATGTACTACTCATCTTTAATTTTTATTTGACTCCCAGAACAGAGAATGAAACTAAGTTGGCAAAACTGTCTTGGGATAGAACAATGTGTTGCTGCATAAAGGAGCTGGTCTGCATGTGAAGCTTTCCTGCTAGTATTGGTGAGAAGTGATGGCATTCACATCAAAGGAAAATGTGAGCTTTGGTCCTTTATAATGTGGCAGCAGTATTTGCCAAGGCAAACAGTGAGGCTTAATACATGCTTGGTTAGGTCCTTAGTTGTGTGATTTATTAAGGCTCTGATGTGTCTAATACTGACTGCTAAGTCAGTAATTAACAAAACGAATTTTTTTGTAAGGGTTAATAACACATAGAACTCAAATGTAACATTGCATAATCTGCTTGTTTCTACTTTGTATAAGAATTTGAAGTGTGCACCCAGCTTCTAGATGTCATTATCAATCTGCATTAAAAAGAGGGAATTTTGCTTAACTAATTCTTTGCTGCCTGCCCTTTTCCTTGTTTACTGGTTCATCTGGTATTTTGAGTACTCCTAGTTGTAGAGTAGGGCAGCCTTCCTAGAAGACTGGATGAATCCCGATTACTTGTTTCTTCCTATCTGCCCTTGTATGGCAGCATGTTAAATGTTATTTTTCCCCAAAATCTCCATCTTGCTGATTGAAAGTTTTTCACCCTAATGACTCCATTCTGTGTCCTCAAGCTCACTTGTATGCATTTGTGTTTCTGGCAGCCTTTGCTCCCTCATCCTTTACCAGGGAAAGGGTCTGTCTATGATTCTTCTTAGCAGTCTTAAGAAGAGATAAACATGAGATCTGCCAGAGCAGTGCAAAAAGCGGCCCAAGACCTTGTGCAGCTGTATCTGCTTAAAGCTGTCCCATCCCTTTTTGCTGTTCTGCTTCTTAAACTAATTGAAAGTGACTTTAAATAAGTTATCTTCAGTTCTTTTTTTTAGTTGCTATTTTAGCTGTTCACTAGATCTGGTCCTAGGAGGATTTTAAATGCACACCTGCCACCTTGCTAGGGCATGGCTGGTGAGTCAGATGATGATTCTTGGAGTTCTTCCGAGTCTGAATTCTCATGGTTCCTGTTACTCTGTTGACCTTTGACTTCAGAGGATCCTTCTTACTCCTTTTCCGTGCCTATTATATTTAGAGTTCTTGCTGCCTCTCATGTTGTTAAAAACTGAAGTAGCTTTTTTACATGTAACTGGCAAACTTAATCCTGTAGTCTGCATCACTACCAGGTGATGGTAGTATCTCTGTAGTGGCAGCAAAGTGAATGTGAAATTGTCATCTTAGTTTATTTCTGTTAACTTCATTCTTATGTTAGCAGGTTGGGGTTTTATTGTGTGTTTGTTTGTTTTTTTACAAGTCATACCTGTGATTAACACATACCCTTAAAACTCTTACCAGGAAGCTGTTTGAAAATAGGTTGACTGATCAACAAAAATTATATTTTCTGCTAAATATTTGTAGCATTGATTATGTTTCTCTCTAATACCTAAGTATATTTAGTGGATACATGGTTCAGCTTGTACCTCTTTTCTGGAAAACAGAGCTCCCTTCTTCCCTCCTGTTCCCTAGGCAGGTATAAGCAGTAGCACTGGTAGAGTGTCTGGGCACAAAACTAATGCATCTGCTGTAAGTGTTCCACGCTGCATAAAAGCACATATGGGTGGTTCATTTGCCACATCTGCAAATAAATACACAACTTGGAATAGTTTATTTGCTATCTTAATTCCTGGTTGCATCTTGCAGTAATTATATATATATATAAATTTAACCACAGCTAAGCAGCATACCACTGGACAGGAATAACCTGTTCAATAAACTTGCTTATGTATGTTTTTAGCTAGACTATTACTGCTGTCTCGGTATTTTAATGAAGTCATGGTTTAAAAAGACTGTTAAAAGCATATGCATGTTGCCATGGGTCACACACTCTTTCCTATGTGAAATGTTCCTCAGTTAGAAATCTGCGTGCCTCAAAAGCCTCTGTTCAGAAGCTCACATTGTGTTGTTAGGCCACAAAGACTGCATTTGCTTTCAAGGCCTCCTATTTGAGTCAGGTGGATAAATAGACTTTTTGTAACTTTAGGCACTGTTACTTTAGTAGATGTTATAATGTCTCTCAGTTCAACATGGAAAAGGCAGTTGTATGGGTATCCTGGAAGAACGATTCTTTTTATAAATTCTGGGGTTTTTAAAACTTGTTGCTATGTTTAGCACATCTGAAATTGGTATTTTAATACATTACAGGATTTGGTATTGTAAAAATCCTACATGGAAACTTTGTAGTAAGTAAATGTTTATTTTCTAGTAATCCATGCTGAGAAAGGTAACAGGATTCTTACACACACCTAATTCTTGGAATAAAAAATAAACCTTGTGAAACTGCTTAGTTGCTGTATTTTTTTTTTTATTTTATAAAGCTTGATGTCTTAGAAATAACCTTGTTTCACCTGTACTCATGCCTTTTTTTTTTTCCTCCCCTCTCTTTACAGCAGTTCTGTGGTGTTCTTGGTCACACATTTATGGAGTTTCTGAAGGGCAGTGGAGACTACTGCCAGGCACAGCACGACCTCTATGCAGACAAGTGAACTGTAGAAATTCATTACTACTCCACCAAGAAGCCCCCCTAAGAGTGGTTGACCAGGATAAGAAGTATTGAATTGAAATTGGCAGAGCATTTAACAACGCAATTCAGACCTGGATGGGGTAAACCTCAGTGCACTGCCTTTCTTTTGCCTCAGTATTACTGGATTGAAGAATTGCTGCTTCTTGTTAGGAGGTTCATTTCATTTCCCATTGCTCCCAACTTCATACTTCCAAGCACTGAGAATTTCACGTGGAGTATAGTGAAGTAGACTTCAGTTTCTCTACATCACTTCTGTATTAGAATTTTTTTTTAATCCTTTCATAATCTTGTTGCATGTTTAACTAAATCAATATGGCCCGAATGAACCGCCCAGCTCCTGTGGAAATCACCTACAAGAACATGAGATTCCTGATCACACATAATCCAACCAATGCAACCTTAAACAAATTTATAGAGGTAAGGCTGGTATCAAATTCTTACTGATGTATTTTTTTAATGTCAGAACAGCATGCAATGTTTACAGTTTCCATTACTAGCTGATAACTGCTGTGAAAGCCATATGAGGAGGTACTGAGACTGTATATTAATTTTTTCAAATACTGTACTGTATTGTGCTTCAAGGATCTGCAGACAATTCTATTCACATATACTTTGGCCTTCGCAACGGTAATTCTGAGAGTAAAGCTAAGTAATAATTATACTGTCTAGTACATGGTACATTAAGTACATTGTTTAGGTCTGAAAACAGGAATTATCTAGCAGAGTTATGTGTAGAACAACACAAATATCTCTTAGTGGTAGGAGTTCACATTCAGAATAGGCTGAAGTGGTGTAACATTTCCTTGCACTTGTTGCATAGTGATATATATTGTAGGTCAGAACCTTAGGAACAAATAACAGGATTGCAATATGCTTTCACTGCCTAGCTTCCTTCAGTATTAGCAGATCATGGTTTTAGTGTAGCTTAAGAGGATCTTCTGTGTCATAGTGTCTGATTGAGTGAAATTTGTGGCAGTAGGCTTACTCTTCATCTCGAGCTGTTGAAGCTACTTTAAAGGCTTTGGTACATTCTACAGACTAAAGCCAGGGGCATGGAATATATTGCTAGTACTGAAGTTATCATCTAAACGATGTATTTAGTGTGTTGGAACTACAAAGTACGCAGTTGTATAAAGTGTGTGTTTGTGTGCTAATATGTTCCTTGCAAAGCTACTTCCTGGGAAGGTCCAAATTTGCAAAGTCCCTCCTTAACAAGATTTTAGGTGTTCTATAACTCAGTTCTGCATTTGGTGCAGGATAATTGACAGGAAACATTTGCTTGCCTTTATACTCTCACAAGTAGATTAAGTATGCTTAGGGTATGCTTCAGTTATTGCTGTGACAGTTGCAGTGTGAATGATGGGTTGTTGCAGGAGAATGAAGGAGGGTTGCTTTTTTTTTAAAAATGTAGTGTAATGGCGAAATGGAAAGCTAAATTTTGTCATGACAATGCAGGAACTGGAATAATTTATTGTCCTGTGCTCATAACTCTTAACAGTAAGTAGTCTAACAAACCTGTTGTTTTAAGCAGAGGGAGAGAAGGGGAAGACTTGAACTTCGTTTGGAATGCTTTTAGTGAAGTATGTAGCTTTGCAAACCAGGAAGCTCTCTGTTCCTTTAAAGGGAGTGATCTTTTGGAGATAGATTACTTGATTATTCAATATTTATCTGGATCTGATTTTAAAAGAAAAAAGATTACTTGATTATTCAATATTTATCTGGATCTGATTTTGAAAGAAAAAAGTGTGATCCAACATAACAAAACTTAGTCTGCAGATAAGACTATGTTTGCAGAAGAGCTTAAAGTATCTGGCATTAGCACACAATTTTTCAGTCATTTCAGATTTCTGTGTTCTTTGCAGGATGGCAAGCATTTGCATGAGTTTAGCTACTGAAAATTTTGGAATGAGTTACTAAGTTAGCTTACTGAGAATATTAAATGGTAAGTGAAGCTAATTTACTTTTACAGCATTGTTTTTTTTCCACTCCCTAGGAACTTAAGAAATACGGTGTTACCACAGTGGTAAGAGTGTGTGAAGCTACTTATGACACTGCTCCGGTGGAAAAAGAAGGCATTCAGGTTTTGGTAAGTAGTGTAGAAGCAGAGTTCGAAACCAGCCTATTTCCCTCTTCACCCTGCCGCCTTTCAAAAAAAAAAGATTATTTGATGCCACCTTAACTCTGAGTGTATTCCAGCAGCTGATAGAGGAAAAATACGTGCAGACATCTTTTCTTGTCAGAAAAAAATGTCAGTTTTGAGCTAAATCATATGCTCAATGAAAACTGATTGAAAGGAATGTATTTGTAATATTGTTACAGTTACACTATTAGAAAATTGTGGGTTTGAGTGGGTTCCTTAGCTGTCAGCTCTTTGTCCATTGTGTCCCCTTCTTTTTTTGCCTATGCACACAGCTTACAAGAGTTCTGTCTTTATGTGTTTGTCATCCTGTGTTCTAGGACTGGCCCTTTGATGACGGTGCTCCACCTTCCAACCAGATTGTTGATGATTGGCTAAACCTCCTTAAAGTTAAATTTCGTGAAGAACCTGGTTGTTGTATTGCTGTACACTGTGTTGCTGGTCTTGGAAGGTGGGTGAAGTTTTAAAGATTTGTTGAATTGTCATCCCTGGTCAGACTTGTTAAGATCTAGTGCAAAGGTTTTTTTGAGGCAAATGTAAAAGTCATGTATCCAGTATTGGAATGACCTCATGCTTAAAAGTAGTTAAGATGGTAGGAAACTTGTATGTACCTGGAATAGGTCTTTAAGTCAAGAGATAATGCTTCTGTCACAGCTCTCACTAAGTCTAGAGAATTAAGTTAACAAGTGTATTACATGAAGCATGTTGATGAGTGCCCCATTGATATTTTTTGTCTTGCTACTTCTTTTTTTTCTTAATGGATTTGTTTAGTGACTCACCTGCTTCCTCTCCATTTCAGCAGTGTTGCCAGTCTTCTTGAACGAAGGGTATTGTGACCATTAACCACAAATCAAGTGGGTGGTTCTGACATATTGACACCAGCTTTCATCCACCTCCTATCTGGCGGATGAAGTGTTTTCCAGAGTCCCAAAGCTGTTTGTCTCATTTCTAAATGACATCAAATTTTTTAGGGATAATGCTAAGTATTCTCCTCTTAGCCCTGTTGATTCTATCTGCTGCCACTATCTTAAATACAGTTCCAGCACTTGCGAGAAAATAATGGGTTTTTTGCTGTTCTAGACTACCTGAAAACTAGATCTGTTCAAAAAGGAGTTGCTATATTCTAGCCATGGATTTCAGCATGTCCAATATAAAATGAAGGTATCTGGTCTTCCTGTCCATAAACCTGGCTTACCCACTTCATTAGGGCTTCATGTGTAACAAAGTTCACTGTAGGGATGAATGTCACCAAAACGAGTTCTCTTCTGCTGCTTAGAATGATACTGGTTGGTTTTCCCTCAAGACTGGGCAGGTAATTAGTTGAAAAGACAGTCATAGCTTTCTATCACGTAAGTTTTCTTTTAAATCCCTGAACACACAAAGCTTCTTAAACTTACTACTAGATGCTCAAGTCTGTTTGTTGCTAGTGTGTGGCATGGGGATTTTTTTTTTGGAGCCATAAATTACTAATGTATTTGAGTTTGATTTAAGTCAGGCTTTTCTAGCTGAAAAATGATTCAGTCAGAGGAAGAAGACTGTGGCAAGCAAGGCGATCCTCAGGGGAGTGCAGCAGCCTGTGGATTGCATCTGTTCCTAAAACTTGCGACACTAATTCTAGGATTTGTCAGTTCTTATTGAGCCCAACCCTTCTCCTGACTTCTGCTTTGGCATCCTGATTGCTTCTAATGATGATTCATTGTGGAGAATAGAAACCCATATGCAACTCTTCCTCAGAATCAATTGATTTGAAACAAATGGTTAAAGATTACTTGCATTTTATTCCTGTTGTCCTCTCCTGTACCTGAAGTCAGACAGATGAAGCTAAGGTTGACCAGAGTTAATTTAAACCCCTGTTTAATGAGAATGGGTGACTCAGAACCAGGTGATAAAATGTCTGAATTAATGTAGAAGTGCCTTTTGCCTTTTCTGTTTTCCCAGACAAGAAATATTAGATGCTTAGAAGAGAGAACTGAACAAAGTAAATTGTTCTTCCAAGCATACTTTGACAAAGGCTAAACTGATTTTTTTTTTTTTTTTTTTTTTTTTTTTAACCAGAGCTCCAGTCCTAGTTGCTCTTGCACTGATAGAATGTGGAATGAAGTATGAAGATGCAGTGCAGTTCATAAGACAGTAAGTATGAAGCTAACATGTAGCTGTTCCCAAGATTTAACAGGTTGATACCTCCTTGGGCACTGAAGGAAATTCTGAATGTTATCCTTGTCTTTGATGCCCTTTTTCTTTTTTTTTTTTGGTAAGTTGTTTAACTCGGTACATCTGAGATGGTACTGCATACAGTCAGTGTTGTAGGATGTGGCCTGTGGAATGGGTATTTTCTGTTCCTGTCAAAACCAGAATCTGTACATAATTATTTGAGGAGATTTTAAAAAAAAACCAAAACAGCCATTAACAAACCCCTGAATGAACCTTCAGTTAGATTTGCAGAGTTCTCTTTATTTATTTTACATACGAAAGGCAGAGAATACCTTTGGAATTTAGCTTCTGCTTCCTAGCTAGAATTAATACTCATTCATGTTGGTGGATCCTTCCTTCTGTATTAGATCAAAGTGTGCTAAAAAGTTCTTCCTAGTCTTTTCTGGTGGTCCACTGAAGACAAATATTTCCTGGGATTTTTTTAATCAAGGTATGTAAGTTGGATGAGAATTTTAATCTCAATGTTTTAATTTATCAGGTTTCAGCTGTATTTAAAAGAAGCTGCATCCATTATAAATAATAACAAAATACTTCTTGCATAATTGCCAGGCCTTTGAAGAATTAAATTCAGCTTGTACTGGTTGTAGTTGAAGTGAGGAATAGGAAGCCAGGTAGTACATACTCCAAACAGTCCGCCAACATGTACCTTTTTTGCACATGCTTACGGTTTGAGAAAACAAAGCTTAATTTCTGTTCAGCATCTTCTTATGGGGACTTTCTATGTTTACGTACTTTCTTAATACTGTAATGTTCTTCACAACTATTTTAAGAGAATGAATAACTTCAGTTCTCAAGATGACCATCTTGCATCTGCTCCATAGCTTCCTTTAGAAGTTTCTTCTAAAGATCTTAATGTAAGATCTCTGGCTTGTGCATATCAGAGACTAGAACACTGTGTAAATGCTATGTACTCCTTTGAGCATGTGGTCCAGTGAGATATTTGTAGAAGGAAGCTACCACCCTCTTTCCTGGCACTTAACTTCCAATTATCCCTATTTTGGTTACAGCCTTGATTTAAAGGTGGCTTTTTTAAGTGACCTAAAAATATTTTTCTCTGGTTGGTGATATTATTTCACTGGGCAGTAGATTAATGTTCTGTTTAAAATCTGTTTTTCTCCACCTAGGAAGCGGCGTGGAGCTTTCAACAGCAAGCAACTTCTGTACTTGGAGAAATACCGCCCCAAGATGCGTCTGCGCTTTAAAGACTCCAATGGTCACCGAAATAATTGTTGTATTCAGTAAAGCTCAACAGCCTATACTGCTTCTTTGGAAATAAAGGATGGAAACTAGAATTAAGCAGACTGCATGTCAAAGACATCAGTCTGGTATTTTTTAGTAGTAAAGGAAGCTTCCTTAGGAGTAATTATTAGGCTAAAAGCTCAGTAGAAATGCAACTTCTATGTTTAGATAAGTATCTGTCTATTTGGAGACCCAGTAAATGTTTTTGCTGTACCCTGTTTCTGAGCTGTCTCCTTGTTCATTAATTATCAGATCAAATACCCTTTAATCATGCCATGAGTCTTACCGACCTAGTTTCAACTACTAAAAATTGGGGTACTAAAAGAAATCAAGCTGTAGAGAGATTAGGTGCCAAAACACCCAGCATATCAGCTACATGTTTTTCCTTAAAATGAGCATAGTTCTGATGATGTGAGAACTACCAGCTTATCTGGACCTTACTATCTTTTTTTCTACAGTCATTTCAATATTGAAGAATATGGCCTCTAAAGTAGTCTTGCCTGCTCACTGTATGTTTTGTCTCCCACAATCGCACTAGAATTATCAGGATTTGCACAGTCTGTCTTTTTAATACTATGAATTACAGCAACTTTTTACCCCTTCATCTGTACTTTTCTGTTACCTGAACCTCTCCATTTTACCACTCATTACTCTGGTTATTCATGTAGAAGAACTTTTAAATTGTACAGAAGCACACAAGTCTTTAATGTCTCCAGACAAAAAGCCTTACAGTAAAATTAATGTTGGCACTTCATGTGCAACTTAACAGAGGGCCTGAAAAGGTTGGGAGGGGCTATTTAATATTTCTAGTAAAATGTTGCCTTTGTCTTGTGCAGGAAGTATAGAATATGCCCTTTACTTTAGTAAATATTTTTTTAAAATGTAGAAATGCTTTGTTATTGTAGCTAAAAATTCTTAATCAGAAAATTTCTGAAAAATCTTGTAGTTTTCTTTTTCTGTACCTATTGAGAGTTGTTTACCAACTATTGCTTTGTTGAAAGTGTGATTTTTTTTTTATTTTTTTTTTTTCTTTTCATTTTTCCTCTTTGAGTTTCTGCTATGACTTGGGCAGACCTCTGTAATATTTTGTATGCCTTTCAAGCTGCGTAACTTAATATTTGGATACTTGATAATTTGTTTTATTATGTAATTGATAAAATGGTGATGTGTATTAATGTTAGTTCAACCATATATTTATACTGTCTTGGGAATGTGTGGTTATAGTTCTGTGGGAGAAATACTTTTGCCAGTGTTCACCAGCTTGTAAAATCTAGTGCGAGAGCTTAAAACATCTAAATAAATACTGAAATGCACTTATGAAGTTTGCTGAAATGCTCATCACTTTCACTTTTTTTTGGTGTACTTTGTCAGCCATCTTGAGGTGCCTAAATTCAGAATCTAGTCAGGCATCTGTTGGGTTTTTGGTTTGTTTTTTTTTTTAAATCTGGGCCTGAATGTCCCCTTTGCTGTAATGTTTGCTGTTTGTTTTACTCATAAATAAATGTGGACAAAAATTAATGGTAGAAAGTACAGTATTTCTTCATGTAGCTTACTTGTGACTTGCTGTCCCCAGTACTAAAATAGGTTACTTGCTTACTGCTCTTGAAGCTGTTTTTGGAGTAAAGCAGAAGAGCTATATGCATCAGTAAAGCTTGGAGAAAGCATTAGAATTCAAGTAAAAATAGTATGATAGAGTGCTTAGTTGTCAAGACTGAAGTTATGTACAAACAGATGTCCCAAAAATTGTGTGAGCAAAGAGCTGTTGTGTGAGTTTGCAGAGTGGTGACTAAGCTTCCTGAGAACTGGAAGGTGCTCTTAGTAGCCAGCCGAGGTGATCAGTGCTCATCATCTGCTTAAACTGTGGTTATACATCTCTTCCTTTCTAAACAGTGAGGTGGGATCACAGTGTCAGTCAATGAGATTTCTGGAGGATTGTTTTTGGAAAAGTTACAGCCTTTTATAAAGAGCACTGTATGATTTAAAAATGCCTGAATATAATTAGCTCAATCTCTAAAGTAGTAAAATAAACTTTGGATCGTCTCTCCTTTGGAAGCTGAACATGATTTAAAAGGTATTTTGTTTAATGGAATTCAGCTTCATTTGACTGAGGAAATGAGATCTTTTCTTTTGGAATGACATCCAAAGTCATCAATGTTTTATTGTCAAGATGGACTAGATTATAGGAACAATGGCAAAGACAATCTTCACAAATTCTGTAACTCATCAGTACAGCAGGCTGATGTAAATACTGGTTTAACACAGATTAGTATCCAATTCAAATAAAAATCCTGATTTGGTCACTCATGAAATTAGGAGAAATCTGAAACAACCACAAGTAAAATGCCTGGAATTTTTTCAACTTAAAATTACTGCAATTTCTGGACACAGATCAGATTTTGCTCTGTCTATAAAGAATCCAGTATGGGTAAGAAGGGTTATGTTTCAGTTAGGAGCTTGAACACATAAGTGAATAAAGTTTGGTTCATTGAACTCTAAACTTGAGACTGGGCTTGGCTTCAGTTGATTTCAGTAAACTAGAGGAAAAATTTCCATGGCTGTGTCTGTTTAAAGTGAAAATCAAGTCAACTTTTGAACTCCCATTTAGATGACTAAGGAGCAAAATAGTTTCCTCTTTTGTAACAATTCTGGTAGTTTCTAGGAAATAAAATGTTAACAATACTTAAACTGTGAAGACAGCAGATGGAACTACATAAAACAAGTTGAATGAAATTCCATGTAATGCATATAAATCTATTTACATGTTTATATATCTGCATATTCACAAATTCAAGTGAAGAAATACTTAAACAGAATTACTCTATCTTTAGGCTAAAGCCTGGCATGGAAGACAGGATTTAACATTTAATTTTGGATGCTTAGAATGACTGTATAACTGCTTTGTCCCCTCAAGAGGTATGTTGTACATTCTTGTCATCTGCTAGACTGTTTCATGCTGTGGACCTAATGGCTTATCTAATGTGGTTTGTAAATGGTGGTAGTATTTACAGGATTCTTTAGCATGTAGCAGAAATGTTCATGGGAAATGGGGTGAGAGGAAGAATTTGCAATTAGTGCAGCAGAAAAATGAATTCCTTATATTGTTCTGTCATGTGGTCCCTAAATAATGCTAATGTAGTCAAACAAGGTGCTTTGTTACTGATTATCCAAAATCAGGTATAAAGTTAAATGTGATTTTCTTGAATCTGATTCTCAGAAGTGCTGAGCAGTCAGTTTCAACTTAAGTCTGTAAATACTGTACTTAAGTTATATGAAAGCATGTAGAATTGTGTTTCTGAACTGTCCTGAACCACTTCAGACTGTACTTAAAACTAATTAATAGTTCTGGTTGTTATTCTCCCTCTCTTCAGTTCTCGGTATATAAAATTCATTCCAGTCCTTACATTAGTGGGGCAGTTGTGGAGATAGGCAGCAATTTCTGAAGTAATCAGACCCATCTGCATTATTGCAGAAGAAACAGTGAGAAAATTTATAATTTGTTATTGAAGATGAATTCTAGGTTAGATTTAAGATCTTTGGCAGTAAGAAAAGAGTAAAGCACTGCCTATTTATGTGAGCATTTTTTATCCTTACAAATGAGGTGGGGAAAAAAAATCTGTAATTCATGTATTTGAGAGGACTATACTGAGGGTTCATAGATAACTTTATGTTTATTGATTTTAAGCTGCTGAGTGCTTGACTGCAGCATTAATAACACTGTTTCTTTCCTTTTTTAATATGTGCAACATGATTTAAATAACTACTGGGAGTACTCAAAACAGTATTTTAGATTTGCTGCAATTTTGCTGTATCATTAAGCAAGTATTTTCTGTCAGTATTGGGAAAGTTGTCAAACCAGAGATAATGTTTTTCCAAGTAGATTACTATTATCTTTTTGTATGTATTTGTGTAATCCCACTGTAAAAAAAACAACAAAAAAACAGCAAAACCAGTTGTACCTCACAAGTTGCATTCAGATCTTAAAATCAGGCTGAAATTTGGTGGGGTTTATTAATAGCTGGGAGGGGCTTAACTGAATACAGATTTTTACATGAGTAGATGCTTCCCTTACACTCAGTGAAAGGAATTTTTCACTTTTCAAGCGTATGTCTCAGATCTCCTAAGAGATACCTAAAATAGGTTAGATGAAGAGCTCTCGAAAGATGAGAGTTTAGTCTGTAAAGGGAGCAAATTCGGTTAGCAGTGTGGGTATTTACAGGTAGATTAAATAAATCTCACCTAACTTTAAGTGCAATAGTTCAAAGTGTCAGGTGAAGTATTTCTTTCCACATAGACCTGCTCTTAATGTGCAATAACCATTGACAATTATAACCTGATTTTTTTAATTGATTTGGGTTTATGCTACATGTCACCACAACAAGTGGCATTATTTTTGTCTTGATGGTCCCCTGCATGACTGCTGTTAATTTTGATACATACTGTTCTAATGCATTGATAATTATCTCAATAATAACAGAAGTTCCTTATCGGTAGAAAGCCACTTTGTGAGGTAATAGTGTTTAAATAGTCGTCTGACAAGATGCGATAGGGACAGTGCCAGAAGATCAAATTGCCTGCTTCAATTTCTGATTCAAATGAGAACTCTTAAAAGTATAGCTGAAGAAAAACAGATACCTCAGTGTTTAGATACACAGGAACGCTCAAGACAGAAATATTCAAATAGTAGAAGATATTAAATCTCAATACTGCATGTAACCTGTGTCAGTGTAACAAAACCTAAATGTATGGAATGGGTCTTTTCTAGTGGTCTGGAGTCTTAATTTCACTGTATTGGTGGAGTAACAGCAGTAGCTGATTCTTCATATAAATTTGCACATGCGTTATCATCAGGTTTCACTGATGCTTGTTCTGAAGAAGACAGAAATTGAATTACATTTAGACTTCAGAGGAGTGAGAATTGAATGTGATGAACTCTTTTTCCCAGTTCATAAGACCATAGTTACAATAGGATCTGAACAGGAGAGTGCTGCTTAGCATTGTCATGCACTTCCACAGTGCTAGTAGGAAGCTACACATCTTTGTTTGCCTTCTCCAATTCCCCAGTAAATCTGTGTGCCGTTATGTAGGGCATGCAGACCCTGAACTTGCCTTTAAAATTTCAATTCAACTCTATAATAACTTTCAGTCCACCACAGTAAATGCAGATAAAGACGAGGAGGACATAGATATGCAAAACCATGGAGTTCCATCATACTGCAAGCACAATCATCCCTTTTCACTTGATACACAAGGTTTTTTACAGTAATACATCCCCTGTCTATCCCAGGCATGGGCTATCGTATGTTTTGTATGGCACCATTCTTACTTCTCCCTGCCTTCTAACTAAGAGTTCCTTGTAGGATGCTATGGAGGATGGGTACCTGGCAGGAGCCATATACCATTGATACTCTCAGATGCTACCTCAGCCCACTCTACATGGAGTTTTTCTGCACTATGGCTTTATTCAGACAGAATTTTGCTAATGGACAGACTTTTTTCTAGGTGTATACTTGGTGGTTGTTTCCCATTTTAACCTAATTAGTGAGACAATTTTATAATATCCAAACACTTTGTGTTGCTAAGGTGGTTTTTGTGATGGGGAGCATTCGAACTTCCCCATATTTGTGTTAAATCACAACCTTTTATACTTCTCCCATTCACAGGCTTCATTCAGTTGTCTGATCTTAAGTTAGCTCTTTGCTACATAAGGCTTATTTCATACCTTGAGAGTCTTTACCTCCCAAGTTCTGGACTTTCTTATTTTGTTCCTGCTTTCCCTGTCCAGAAATTATTGATCACTTCTATTTCACTTGTCTACTTCTTGTCAAAACTGCCTTCTGAACTTCTTTAATTGCTACCTGGTTTTCTTCACTGGAAAAAAATTAAGTACTATTCAATGGCACTTGATGTTTACATTCTTGTCTCAATTGTCTTTCAGCACTAACAGATCATTTATGTTACTTTGAAGTTGAGTCTCAAAAAATTCTATTAAATGGCAAGCCCTTTGCCTTGGAACAGGTTCTGAGCCAAGTCCAGGAAGGGAATTTGAGAGAATTATCATATATTATTGGGTTGAAGCATTAGAATATTTTTGAAGGAAATCCCCTAACTGTGCCATTTAATACATAGAATAATTTAGATTGGATAAAACATTAAGAGGTGATCCAGTCCAACCCCATGCTCAAAGCAGGGATAACTTCATAATTAAATCAGGTTATTTAGGAGCCTATCTAGTCAAGTTTTCAATATCATCAAGGATGGAGATAACAGCTCCTTTCCAAAATCTGTCCCCCAGCTGAATACTCTTCCCTTGGGAGCTAGTCAGAATCTTCCTGGATGCAATTTCCCTGTTTCTTACATTTTTTTCACTGTGACCTCCAAGACACTCTGTCTCTTCCTTTCTGCATTCATCTGCTAGGTAACTGAGACAGAGGAAATTTCCCTGTTCAGTCTCATCTCAAGGGTGAAGAAGCACTGTACACTATATGCTCCAAACCCTCTAATAATCGCAGTGACCCTCCACCAGGGTTCCAGTTTGTCAATATTTCATGTACTGGGAACTGGACATAGACTACCATATGATTGCCTTCACAAAAGATAAAAATTAAGGTAAATGGTACTGGAGTGAAATCTCAGGTATTCAGAGAATTAGTAACTCTAGCAGCAGTTCCATAGAAAACTACCCAAATGAGTTTTGGACGTAAGTCTCAAAGGCCTATTTTGTGCTGGCTGTCAAAGGTTGTTTTCCTCTAGCATTCCAAAACTTCAATGATTTTTTTCCCCCATTTTACACCAATCTCTGCAAATACCTGCAACTCTGTCTTATTTTCCGGGTCAAAATGTATTTTTTTAGTCTTGAATCTGTGTATTCCATTGGGTAACTCTTACTAGCTTGTAGCTTCTACACATTTTACCTCTCTACAAAAATCTACCCTTAGTCACAAGATCAATGGCTAAACATCCTTTGTGTTCACAACATAGCCTTTGTTCACCCTGCTGTATGGTTAATTTTAAAAGCCTGTCCCTCTCACCCATGGAACGTTTTTCTTCTGCTTTCGAGAGTATGACATGTGACTGCTGTTTGGTCCAAGAACCTGCACCTGCTAATGAGTCTTTTTGTGGGGAAAGAGAATGATCTTGTCGTAAATTTGGTGGAAACATGTTACTGTTCCTGTACTAACTAAAGTGAGGAAAGGTGGGCAATTAAAATGAAAATAGTGTCAAATCTGGTATTCTTAATCCAAAGATGTGGATTTCCATTATAGGACTAGAAAATTTTTGATTATTGGCTGTTACTGTTCTGCATTTGAAAAAGTAAATTCTTACTACACAAGAAATAAAAAAGATCTGAAGAACAAAAAGTTTTAAATTTTGCTAAAGATATAATTCACAGTAACTTACAATAGACTTCAAATGAGCTAACGATGGAGCCTCCTAAACTAGTGATATTGGCAAATCCCAGGTGTTGTGAACAGAGTGCCTGCTGTACATCCTGTGAAAAATCATGGCAAGTGTGCTATAAAAAGCAGTTATCTAATTATTAAGGGGTGCCAATGTAGTATTTCTGACTCTACAGAAAGTAGTCATCAGAAAATGAGCTTGTTCAATATTGTAAATTCAGCAGATAAATGCAAATGATGCTGTAGTACATACACTTCAATTTATTTCACAAGTCTAACTCTGCTTTGTATGACATTTTAAGTTATGCAATTTACAAAACAGATGCAGCACATGGGTTTTAAAATAATTTAAATCAGGAATCTTGCAGACAAAAGAAAGGTGTTCCTGTGAGACATTGTTTGGTTATTGGCCCACTGCTGTTAATATATCTCAGCTTTTTGACAGTAGCAAATACTGCCCTGCAGCAGGTGAGAAAACCTGTTTGTCCACCATAATACTCAATACATTCTTTATTCAGATAAGCATATGGAGCAATCTAATTCCTTTCCACCTTTTGACAACCAAAGAACTAGTAATTAACATTAAAAGCAAGCCATGTTTAAGACCAGTGTGATCATAATCTGACTGTGTATAGCATATTTTCAAAAATTCCATTTAGAACATGAAACATGGAAAGACTATAAGGAAAGTAATTCATGAACCTCTTGGGAAGAGTTGTGGCTGAAGAGACTAGAACTGTAAGAAAAGAAACTGCCTTCTGTTGCTGCTTTTTCTTGTGTTCAGGGCACTAGCAGACTATTTTCTGAAAATAAATAGGTTGTTTTCCAATGGAAACAACTTGCAAGATCTGGACTACTACCAAATAGCTTTTGTGTAAAGGGACAACACAACAGAAATACTGCTAGAAAAGATAGCAGATCGTGCAGTTGTAATTGTGTACACCTGGTCTGTCATTGTATGGAAAGGCCTCTGTAATTTGCTACTGGGGTGCTTTTTTCTTTTTTTTTGTTGAACTGCAAGAGGTGCTACAGATGGGCAAGTTCATTACATAAAGCGACTGGCACAGTGTGGTCACAGCAAAAGAAAAGTGCACAAACTCTGTTAAACTGAGATGGGTCACTGGAGTTATGTGACTTTTGACAGTGTAAAGAAAAAACTGAATAGAGCAATGGACAATGATCAGATTACCCGCAGTGCTTTGCCTGCCGCTTGTGTCAAAACTAATGAAATCAAAAGGGCTGAACGCTGGAAAATTTGTGTAATGCAAATTATGTTTAATTGAATTTTGCTTCAGAAAGTTCTTTCATTTCTTTATATATTGTCAACAATATAGCAGAGGGTTAGCACCTTGTTCAAAGTCTGTGCCTAAAAAACCTTTGAAGAAATTAGTGCAACCAGCCCAGTAGCTCAGTTCTGTGCTATCATAAGAATTCTGGGGTTTTTTAAAAGATGCTTGCTTTGGAAAGGAGACCACCTGAAACTGGGAAAGCACAAGAAGAAAACTGGAAAAAAACAACTTGCGGGAATGTGCGTAATTGTAACTTAAGAAGGGCAGGGAGAAAAATAATGTTGAATAGGTTAAAAACCACTCTGCTTAAAAACTTTTTTGCAACTCCCTTGTGTAGTGCCTGTAAATATTGCTGTGTTATAATGCCTTCAGTTTAATGCCTCTTTTCTTAGAGCGATGGTAGCAAGAGAAGTATTTAATGTATTTCAGCCTTCATGGCACCACAAAAAGCCCTAGTGAACACCATCTCAAAGACTCAAGACAGAATTGAAAAAAAGAAACTAAAGGAAACCTAATCAATTTTAACTTCCTCAACCTTTTTCGTCCTTGTATCATGTTTGCATTTCATTACAAGGTATTAAAAATATGTGAAGGCAGTGTTAATATAGTAATTCACAAGATAATTCCGAATTTGATTTTTAGAAATATTGAATTTAAAATCTGTCTCTGTTTTGGGGGTGTTGAAACTTGGTATATGCAAGGGCCAGCCTGCACTACACTTTATACCAGCCATCGGAACTGAAAGCAGCGTAACGAATGCTGCATTCAGCTAATGCTGTAACACAAATTGGGAAAGTCAGTCCTGCTCTTCGATAACATTACGTAAAGACCAAATTACTCCAGGTTCCGATGACCCGACAAACACACATCGTGACAGTCCCTCAGGTGTCGACTTGGTTTGAATGTGCGCCACACGTCCTGCAGTGCACAGGCAGAAACTGTTACCAGGAAAAGCCGAAAACGCGCCTGCATCAACAGGCAGCATGAGACGTTTATCCAGGACCGACCGACTACGCAGACTTTTCTGTTTAACACGTAGGAACCGACGAGCCTGGCACACCGCGAGCTGAACGAATCAGCCCGAGGCCGCCGGCGTACAAGATAGATTAAAAAGCAGGTTGTGTAATGCGGGCTGCACCGAGGAGGGGGTGGCAGCTGCTCTCCGAAGACAAAAGGCCACATCATTACACTCGCACCGGTCACCCCACGTGTCTCCTCAGCCAAGACCTCACGGGAAAAACACGCGGACCCTCCCGGCTGCCCTCCACCCATCCTCCCGTGGGCCCAGCCAGGCCCGTCATGCGCACGGCCGGTTGCCAGCGGGCGCGTCTCGCTGTTCCGGCCCTCGATTCCAACGAGGTGATCCAGGACGCCCCCGGCTCAGCCACGAGGGCTGGTTCCAATGAGGAGGCCGCTCCGGAGCCCATCGCCGCCGCGGCCGCCGCCGCAGCTCCGTCTCCGCCCGGCCCGGGGTCCCGCGGATCTGCCCCGCCCCGCTCCCCCGGCCCCTCCCGCAC
>VZTX01021282.1:0-330888 GCA_013400915.1 Pardalotus punctatus | reverse complement strand
CTGCTCTGCCCCGGCGCGGCCCCGCGGCGCCGGCGCGGTTGTTGCGGAGGCTGCAACCCACGGGCCCCTGGCCGGCCGAGACCGGACTCCTCGCCCGGCCGTCTGTGACATGGCGCTCTGGCCCCGGCCTCGCTGCCTGCGGCGGTCTCTCGCGCTCCGTGTCCGTGCGGGACTCTGCCGCAGGCTCCTTGCCCGGAGTCGTGTTGCTGCTGCGAGCACTCCCACACTGACTTCTCTGCCCTGTCCTGCAATTGCTACGTTTTGACCCTTCTACGATTGTACCTTTTCACCCCGTGTGCCGCTGATGCCTTGTTGCCGCATAGAAACCAGATAAACAAACACCGATTTAGACTCTGCTGTTCTTCCTGCTCTGGGTCTGACCTGTTCCGGGCCCCTCCTCCCGTCTCTTAAACTTAGCATCGCCAACAATTTCTGTGTTCAACTCCTATGTGTTGTACCCACTGTACAAAGTGCAGGAGAAAATGTGGTCATCAGCAGTGTTGTGGGATTCAGTGGCCCGGTGGTATTTCCAGATCCTAATCTGGGATGAGGTGCTCTTTCTGAGGCAGTGTGATTATTGCTTGCTACTGGAATGCAAATAATTAATAACTGAGGCTTTAGAAGAGCCATCGTTCGTGTGATTGGGAGTGTTCATGCTGTATGGTGTGCACAAGGGGGACTTGTTTAGAGCCATGCGGGGAGCATTTGGATGAAGAGCACTCTGTGGCACAGGTTAAGTTAGTAGAAATAACCTGTAGAGTGAAGTGTAAAAACGAGTAAGGAGAGACAGGAATAGGGGGTGACAGGGGCTATACCGTGCATATTGTAGTTGTGGTGTTGTCTTTTACATAGTTGTTAACTCATTATGTAATTTTTATACATTTGCATTTATAAAAATCAATGGTAACGTTGCTAAATAGTGGAAATATTTTAAGATTAAATGTAAGGATGGTAAACACATGGCATCTCTTTAACACCACTAATCCATGGTTTGTTTTACTTAATTAATCTGTTATGGTTTGGGTCACAATGTAAGGGGCACCTTTAAAACATGTGGTTTTGTGTTTCTTGGAATAATTCCAGCGATGTTTACACTTAGTGTGTATAATGCAATGAAACTCTTCTTTTTGCTGTAAAAAGTAGCTTCTGCATTTAATTTCTGTAGTTGGCTTTAAAGATTATGCATATAAATATGGAATTCTGAACACCTACCTTTTTTTTCAGCTTTTGTTGCCTGTTACTCAGTCATTCAGTTTTTATGTGCATTTTACATTTGCAAACACTTAAGCAACTATAAAGGCACCTAACTCCAAACCATGTAGGCTAGATTTAATTCAACACAGTTAGCTGAGGTAATTCAACACCTGGTGGTGTTGAAGTGGTAAGGTGCTGTAAGGAAAGCAGAAACTAAAAATTCTTACCTGCCATATTTCTGCAACGTCTCTCTTAAAAATAGGCTTACCTCTACCACTTGTGTTGTGCTAAGAGTTGAGCGGATGAATTTTTTTTTACTTGTTATTTTAATTTTTATCCATTAATTTTTCCTGGTCTACCTAAGTATTGTTAAATCCAAGCTTTAAGGGGACAGCCGTGTTGTATTAGAAGATTTTTTTTATGGTAAGGGCATATTTTTGAAAGGTAATATTATGAACTAACAATAATAAAGTTCACTGAATTGGGATATGAGAGTTCATTTTATGGAAGCAAAAAGTGAAAAATGCAGACAGGTTGTCACATCCTCCTGAGTTGTGTCAATATAGCTACATGATGGATGGCATATTTCTATGAAAAACTTCCCAAGGCTTAGTTAAGCTTTTAACTGTTACCAAAAAAACTCCCAACAAACAAACCCTAATTGTAATAGATGTTTCCAAATGAATAATTACGAGAGAGACACTGACAAATTCAAAAGGTATTACAAATGAAGTTATTCTCATGGGTGACTGACAGATAATCAGTGTAACCTGTTACACTGCTAAAAGCTTAGCATTTTATACCATGTTCCAGCTGAAATTACTTAAAACACGTATTGAGGAACCTGAGAGTGGAAAAGAGTTCAATAGCAAAGCAGTAGTGATGGAAATATAATCTGTCCTCATCTTTTTCTTTTCAGTGAAATGTCTCTTGGTAGTGAGCTTACAAATTCCTGAGGTATATGCAGTGATGGAGACATTAATAAAATTATGTATGACCTTTGATTATGCCTAATTTTAGTGGTATTCAGGAGTATGCATTGGTGGGACTTCTCGGCAAAGAAAAACAGAATACTTAGTGTCACAATGTAAAAACTTCCCATTTTACATTTACATACTCCACATTTCACAGTGTAAAGATGTTTTTTGACATAACACAAGTTTTAGTGCAGCACTATGTGCCTCTTACAGCTATAAAGTGAGGGTGAGAATTTTTTTTGGAGAAGTTACACTGTTCAAAACATAATTGTTAAGATGATTTTCAGTGATAGAGTTTGATACTGTATGATAAAGCAAGAGTTTTTCTATTCTTTCTGCATTTTTTGTCTTCTAATTAAATCCATTGTTTAAAATTTACTTTTCCTTTCTGTTCACTGAAATGAGGTACAGTTATGGCTGGTGAATGTGTTTTGAATAGGAAAGGTTCAATAAAGCAAGTATATTGAGCTGTCTGCTTTCTTAAATGCTGTGATAGCAAATAGTAAGAGATCTGCTCTGTCAGTGAGGGGAGCAGCACATAACTGTAGACTCTAGATAGATTTTGGGAAGTGATTATTATTTGTTATATCTGTTGAGATTTTAGTAGCAGGGGGTTTGTGTCAGTTGCTGTCTGAAGACTTCAGAGTGAGGTAAACACAAAAATAGTGTAGAAGATCTTCTTAACGGTGAATGAAATGCTCCGATTTACATTTCTTGTTTTTTGGTCTTTAGCAGAGCTTTGTTTTGGTGCCACTAAAAGCTAGATCTTAAATTTTAAGTGGGGGATTAAATTAATAAGTAATAAGGAGGGGGATTTACATAAGGAAACAGGTGGCATACGGATACTTAAGGGTTGATGTTTTGGCATATAAGTTTGTCAGTGTACCTGGCCCTCCTTTATGGCAGTATTGATGTTTCAAATAGACCTGTTTGCGTACATGTTCCTGTTAGGCAGGTCTTCGCCAGTGTCCTGTTTTTGGGGAGATAGGCGAATAAGGAAGGTCAAATTTGGTGATGCCTAAAGACTAAAGCTCAATAAACCATATTCGGTACAAGCGTTGTATTTTTTTTTTTTTTTTTTGGAGAAAGGGCACTGAAATCTTCTTTTAACAGTTCCAAACACGTTTTTGTGGCTAGATGGCAGTTTGTATGCTCATAAGTCACATTGCTTGTTCTGTCAAAAATATTTTGTCAGTTAATTTAATTCTTGAAGACTGCCCCAGATGATGGGATTTGAGCCGATATGAACCAGAGTAGAAAGCGCATTGGTGTGAGAGTTGTAAACTCACCAAAAAGTTGTCAAGTTGATGTCTTCTTACTGGCTGCCACTGATGCACTGTCTGGTACTGGTTTTTATCCCATGATGTGTTTAGACTGTGAACTCCATTGGGTAAAATCTGTTGCTATGGAAGACGTGGTCTCAGTTCTGGCTTTTGGTGCTGTAATATCCATGAACATAATGTGTGCAGCTTCTACTGTTTAAAGCATGGCAACATGGATGCGTAGCAACTTAGCATTAATTTTCAATTAGGTACTTGTGACCTTAAACTTTAAAGTTTGTGTTCTAGGAAGGAGGAGGATGGTAGTAAAACTTGCTGTGTATCAGGGCTTTGAAGTAACTTTGTTTGGTAGGTGGATTGAGAGTGTTAAGGTATCAGTGAGCCCCTGGAGTGTTCTGACATCGCAACTCCAGTGAGCAAAGACGTTTCATACCCTGAGTGCTCCTTTTGGGTACAGTAGTTGCCGTACAAAGTGGGCAGGGGATTTATTTTTTAAGCTATGTCATTAGCTAATGTCATAGCTTTAAAAAAGCTTGCATTTTAATTAAGGTGCAGTTCCCATCTTTTGATGAAAAGTTTTTTTCAGTTATTGTTACTCACTGATTCTTCTGTAACAGTGCAGAAGCAGCTTTTCCCATTTGTTTTGACATCTAAGGTGCTAATCATCCAAATAGCTTGTTCCTTTTGTTTACTCTCCTACAAGAGTTTACTACTTGAAGAAATAAACATAATATGGATCTTTTTAATGGAGTCTGTTACTGTTGTTATGACCAGTGCTTGCTCTTGTTGTTTGGTGTGCATAAGCACAAGGTCAAGAGACCAAGTCGTGTATTTTGAATGTTGCAATGTTTTCCACATAGTCCAGTCAATAACTAAATGTAAAAAAGCTTTTAAAAGCACTGGACCGATTCAGTGAATTGGAAGCGACAGACACTATTCAGAAAGGTACTTCAATGAAATGGAAGGAATTGTAGCATTGCTGTGCTATCTTCAGCAGTTTCAGACTCACTTATTCAGGCAGGTCAATAAAATAGATAGGATCTTCAGATCTAGGATTTTGAATATCCTAAATAAGCAGTATGAGGTTGGTGGGTTTTTTTTTCTTTTGTTAGGTTCTTTCAAGTTTTTGCTTCTCCTTGTTCCCAATTCAGAGTTCTTCTTTGGTTAAATTTCTTTGTAGAAATATTTTATTTTTTTGAAGTTCTGCTGCTGAGGACTTTCATAAAACAAATTTATTTTTAAACTGAAAATCATTAAATAATACAGAAGCTTCTAATTTATGTTGCTAACTTTAAAATATAAGCTAAAATATGAAAATCAAGTTTAAAAGGTAAACTGATATATTAAATTCATCCCCTGGGCAGAGAGGGAAGGAGAGAGAGTAATTACAGTGAAACCTAACATTTGCTTAGTAAAATAAATGATGTGGGAATACTGTAAAAACTGAACAAAATGAATGTAAGGGAAAATAATAAAATATCAAGACAAATGTATCTTACATAAATCCACATATGTAGTTAGAAAATGAAACACTCATATGCTGATGTTTAAGGGAGACCTAATTTAAAATGCAGTCAAGAATTTGCTTGGACTGTCCATCAGCTGTGTAACACACAGGATGCTTAGTGGTAAATACAATTTGTGATCACTGTTGCTGCCTGAAGTGGATTTTAGACAAGATGGTAGAAACATGCGGGTGCAGTTGGATATCTCCACTAAACTATTTTTCTCTGTTGGGAATAAGAAAATAATACAACAGGAACTGAAGTAGTTCTTTGCCTCTTTCACAGACAAACTAAGCAATTAAAAAGCTTAAAGATGTGCAACATCTCTTGTCAGTTTCTACTCTTCCTTCCCTTCAAAGATTAGTTTGGAAGGATATGCTTGCTTGAGATCTCAGTTTCTTTTCTTAGCAAGTGATCGTTCTGGCTATTTACCTTTTAATTTTACGAAGTTGTGTAGAGCTGTTAGAGATGTAATGAAAATGTGGTAAATGGGGAGAAGACAAAAACCTGCTGTGGCATATCCTGTAGTGTGTTTATTTCATACCAGATTTGTTGGGATTTGAGGCACTATGATGGCATACCTAGCTTAATAAACTAATTTAACAATGGAAGATTTTGTTTTGTTTTTTTTTTTTTAAACTGAGTGTAAACTCAGACTGTAAAAGGAAACAATGTTGAGAGCATGAAGAAATTTTATGGTAAACAATGTGGGGGAAATTCTGGAAGTTGTGTTTGACTGTAGTGATTTCTAACAGTGTTGTTTATAGTGTTGCATCACTTAATGAGGACAGATGTTGGTTGGTGGGTTACTTTGTAATTATTGTAGTGTTATTTCTGTAATTGTTGCTCCTGTTTTTGCAGGGGAGGAGCTGATTGAACCGAATCAGTCTCAAAAGTGTAAAAGAAATGTATTTAGGGAACTGAGGAGAATGCTCTCTATACTTTCAGCTTTTTTTGATGGTTAGCTCTCCTTTTATGTTGCTGTGCTGTAGCAGTCTCAGTGCATGCCCTGATGTTCCAGGAGCCAGCAGATGGGAGAAGTTTCAGTGAGCCTGGCTGGGACTTGTTCCTTTGCCTTGTTTATGAACACTCCTCAGTGGTTCTGCATGCATAATACTTTTCATATTCTGTTGCTTCTGATTAGTTACCCAGTGGGAAAAGCACTTCTGAGTTACTGTGCAATGGGAGTACGCTTGGTATGTGTGCATCTGCTGGGAGTGTTGCTGAGGCACTGGCCATTAGGGTTCAAGTGGGGGACACAGCTGTGTTCCAGTGGAGTAATACATTTTTCCTCTGAGGGGTTAGAATTATCTTTGGAAATAAGTGAGCATGAAAATCTCAATTGTGCTTTTACCTGTACCTCTGGCTATTTTTCCTGATGTTCAAAGTGTTTCAAATGCAAAATAAGCCATTCCAAGTTCGTGCACTTAAGGCATTGATTGTGTAAGGGAAGATTTTTTTTCTTGCAGCAGCTGTTTCTAACAGTCAGCTGTCTAGTTAAAGAAGTGTGTCTTTCATCCTCAGTCCCACAGATTCTACACTTCTTTTGATAGTTTATCTAGTAATGTTAGAAATAATTTTCTAAAATAGCTTGGTAGTGTCAAAATTATGCAAAGAATTGCAGAGTATTTTTTTGAACCAGGTAAAGCAGAATTTTAATTTCATATGTTTTGCTGGCATAGACTTGCTATTTTAAAAATGGTAGAACAAATTCTTTAAGATTAGATTTTGTGGTAGTAGGATTTTTATTCAAGTCTCCTGGCTTTTTGTTGCAAAATTTGGATAGAACTTACACTTGATCATAGGTTCATGCTCCAGAAATAAAGCTTTCAATAAAATTCCTCTTGAATTTTCTTTACTAGCTATGTAGGTGTCATTGATGGTGGCTATGGCCACTGCATGTGTAGTTGCTTTGACTGTTACTTCACAGTGCTTTTAGTGTTCTGAATGGTTGCATGGTAGTCTTACAAAACTGTGGTCTTTTTTTTCATCACATAGCAGAAGACAGAGGTTAATCTCTGTCAGGAGGGATTTTTATAGCAAGCACTAATGTTCTTCTCAAGCTTTGCTGCTTAACATTGCTTCTAATGAAGTGGTCATGACTGCTTTGGGAACAATGATATCAGAGTAACAAATATATAAATGTTCTCCTATCCAGAAAAAAGTTTGGGATATGCTATTGTAAATGTCTTCTAAACCTCTGCGACTTTTTAATGTTGGATGCAAGAGGTTTCTTGCATTCTCATAATATGTAAGTGTTCTCTTGCAGTGTCATTGACATTTATTAGTGTCAGGGTTCACCACAATTTTGTCCTGTGGCTGTTACTCTTGTGCTCATGTAATGCTAATATGAAAAAAACCTGTCATTACAGGAATGTGCTTTAAAGTACTGTATGTGGGCATTTGAAATTATTTTCTTACTTAGAGCCACTGTAGTTTATCCTGTGTATTATCAGATTGTCATAACTACTTAGCATAATAATAAAAACAGATTATACAGTGCAGCACAATACTTATTGCATCTTCATTTGTTGGCAGATTTGGAACTTCAAAAACAATGTTGACTGCTATAGGTGCAAGTTGGTGTGGTGTATATGTAGATATTATTGCTTGATAAAAGCAGACCATTTCTTTGGTGACGGAGCTTTCAAATTATAACTTGCTGCTTAAGTGTGTTTCCTGCTTACTAAATGCACCTGATTTGGCCCAACTTTCCTTCCCGCTGACTGGTCAGTAGGACTTGTGTATTAGACTTTGTTATGGTTAGTATGCAGAAATTGGAAAGACACCATACTTTGCAGAGACACAATGCCATACCTGACCACTGTTTTCTTCTGAGCTGCCGTATGGGAGAAGGAAGACAGACAGTCATACTTGGGGGAAAAAAAAAAAATCCCAGAACCCAGCAAACCCCCACAAACAGAAGAACCCTAACAAACCCGACCCAAGCAAAATTAAATACTGTTCATGTTAAATCCATAGATTTTGTAAATTCGTGAAATGAAACAAATAGCATACGTAAGGTTGAAATTGTAGCAGAGCCCTTATATGTATCTGACTAGGACATTTCCAGTTGATTGACAAAACAGAAATGTCCCATTAATGCATCTAAGGAAGCATACTTAATGTTCTATTAAGCATGAGTGAGTACTGGATTTATTTAGTGGCAGGTTGCTGGAATAGCCATCTAGAAGGTAATTAAAGTACTGCAAACTCCAATTCTCCCTTGTAATTTTCCTTTAATTAGTGTGCTCATTCTAAACAAAAAGAATTTGTCTTGTGTGTGGGAGGAGCCTGATGAAAGAAGGGGCAGGAAAGTATACATGTCCTTTTGCTGTTTCCAAAAGCTTTAACAGCTTTGTGTGCCAAAACTGGTCTTTCAGACTATCCTGTATGCCAAATTAAGCTGGGCAGTACTGCACTACTCTGTTTTTCTTACCTGACCATATTTATTATAGTTATCTCTTTCCACTTCAAGGATATGCTAAATCAAAACTTCTGAAAAAATGTTTTGTTGACTTTTTTTCCATTCTATTGTTTAGTCATACATTCTCGTTAGTTGAGTCTCTGCTGTAGTAGTTGCACTTCTGCTGCATTGCCAAGAAGATCTAGAAAATAAAGAATTCCTTGTAAAATGCAGGTGCCGTCTTTGAATACAATTCCTTAGGTAGACTTCTAGAAGTTCACCTAAACTTCTTCAAAACTGAAGTTTCTAAGAGGCTCCTGGCCATTTTGCTGCCAGCTCAGAATTCTCATGTGCTTGATGGAGATCAGATTTTCATATAAAATTCCTGTGATTTTATTGAATGTATTGATAAGTGAAAAATAATAGCAATAAAACCTTGCTGTTTAAAAATACTAACTTGCTATGAAGTACTTGTCAGTTGCTCTTTGAACAGAAATATAGTTCTTCTCAGTAGTATGTATTAGTATGGCAGGCTCTGGAACCTTCTCAGCTCCATTGATGTTAGTGGAAGCTGACCTCAAATTTTTACATTTAAAAAGAAGAAAGATTCGTGCTCACAGTGCTGCTCTCCAGGTTCACTTGTTCTTGATATCCTCCTCCTCTAGTGTCCTACCCCCTTGGGCTGATAAAGGTTTAAACAAATTTTAGAAGGGAGTTGTTTAGTTACCTTTGTTCTACATACTCTGTAGAAGTGTCAGCATTCTGATGCTGATAGAAGAGATTATATTAACTTAGCATGGAATTTCTTTTAAAAATAATTAGGGAATGGATTTTTAGTTATGCAGTGGACCATACTAAACCATAAGCAGTTTTTAATTGATTTATTTTTTATAATTCTAAAATACCTTAAGCATTCTTTATAAAACACAACAGCCAAAAATTTGCTGGTGTCTTAGGTGTTTTACAATTTGTAGCTTATTTTCTTATGGTATTTTTCTTGTCTTTCTATAGGGCTGAAAGACACACAGGAGTCTTCATGGATATAGTTGATACATTTAACCATTTAATTCCTACTGAACACTTAGATGATGCCCTATTTCTAGAATCCACCCTGGAGAATGAAGTCTGTGAGGATTTTAGTACAAGTCAAAATGTCTTAGAGGATTCGCTGAAGAACATGCTCAGCGATAAGGATCCTATGCTAGGATCTGCAAGTGCCCAGTTCTGTTTGCCTGTTTTGGATAGCAATGACCCCAATTTCCAGATGCCTTGTTCTACAGGTAAATCTTACAATTTTTTAAGATTACAATTTAAAATGCAGTTATACTCTAGTACCAACCCATTTTCATAACGTAGAAATAATAAGTTGGGATTTCTGTTGCCTTTTTGCCCTTTTTCGATGCACTTATTACATGCCTGGCATGTAAACTATGAGCAGGTCTTTTTAATTCTGTAGTGTAACAGTAGAGGAAGGCTCCTTATGCGGATCAGAAATAGCCTAGGTTTTGTCTGTAAACTATTCCCAATGAAAGGCAAGATTTATTTAGTGTAGGTACTGTGCCTTATCACTGAAGTTGTTGGTTGGCTTAAAAAAATATCGTATTTCTGGATTAGCAGTAGGAGCGTGAGAGTTGTACAAATTACTGCTCTGACCTCAGGGTTATTCTGTTGGTGCTCGGCCTTCTGGTACTGAGCTGATTCTGTATTCTGGGTGTTTTGCTTTGGTTGGCATCAAGACCCTGGAATGATGATAAAATTATTTTTTACTATTTGGAATACCTGATTTGGAAACAATTTAGAGCAAAGTTTTAAGTAAAAATAATCTCAGGAGTTACTGAGTAGTTTTAGAAGGTAAAAACAAAAGAGGATGATCCAATCACTAAAATTACTAATATTTATGAATAGTTGGAATAATTACACTGAATTTGATGCAAGAGACCAAAATAGACTCTATTCTTAGTAGTGTTCTTTATTTGACTGGTAGTTTAAAAAATGCAATTTTTTAGGTTCATTACTGAGACTTGTTGTGGATCAATGCAGTTACATGATTATATGAACATTTAATTTTTTTGAGTAAGTTTTATGAACAGTGTCTGAAAATCTTGATACTTTCCTTATATAATATGTATTTTGCTGTTACTAACAGACTAAATTCTCACCTTCACTAAATTAGGTGGTATTACAGCATGGAAAACTGTAAACCAAAGATTATATTGATTAAGGCAATGAAAAAATGACTTGCAAAGCCAAAACAAGGTATTTTGGTTTTTTCTACTACACTAGAACATTTTTTATGCTATCCTTAATGCTTTTATTTACTGTTTTAGTAGTCTGTATTCTTACACATTTTTGTCTGTAACCTACCAAACAAAAATTGTATCTCTCTTAATGTGCATATGACTGTATAATGTACACAACTAAACCAAATTCCACCTCTCTTGCAAATTCTTTTGTTATACTCCGTCTTTCAGTAAACCTGTACTGCATTTAAAATGTTTGATTTAACTCATAGGGTACCGCTGGATATTTTGGAAGGTACAGGGAGACTTTTAGGGGCTTTCTGGCATATATTTCTGCTGAAAATGATCAGGTTTGCAATAATTAATACTGTTAATACTCTCATGATCACAATTAATTTTAAGGTCCATTAAAATAAGTGAGCTAATGCGTTTACTTGGGGGCTGCTGTTTCAGGCTGACAGAAGACTAAAGGATTCAAAGCTGATTTGATTGATGCTGAGTTCATGAATTTAGTGTTTTGTTTTCAAATCTGAAAGCACCAAGAATAGAGCCACATTTCAATAAAGAAATGAAGATGTGTAATTTGGAATAATGTAGGTGTCCAAAAGAACATGAAGTGTTCTTGTTGCTTGTTCCTTGTAGGTCTTGATAAGAACTGTCCTTATTCTGAGATGGTAGGACTGCAGTATATACTTGAAATTTTTTAGTTAAGAATAATGAGTATCAGTTTGAAGTATAGTTTGTTTGATTGTGTTTTTTCCTTGAAAATTTGTATAGTTGTGATTTATTTGATTTGTCTGATACTGTTGGTGATCCAACACACCTAATGTAGTCTGCTGGTAAGAATGTGGTTATTCAAGATGGTAGTACCATTGGTGCGATTTAAGCCATGCAAAAGCTGTTTTTCCCAGACAGTTTGTGTGGAAGTTCATCTGTATGCCAACTTCAGTTTGTCTAAAAAGTTAAAAAGCATAACTGTCCTGACAATACTTGCCTTAATATATTCTTAGAGCTAGAATACTTTGTGTTTCTTAAACTCTTGATTTTGTTCCTGAAGAAAACAATTTTTTTCCAGAGGCACAAATTTATTTGCCACAGTTCATTCTAGATCTTCAATTAGTATTTTGCATAACCCATGCCTAGACTATTTAACAGCTTAAGAAAAGGAGCAAAGTGCTCATGGAAACTAGTTCACAGGACTAGCAAAGGACAGATTTATCATATTTGATGCTTCTTGAATAACTGGAATGTATTCTGTTTTGTAGAATTTTTTAAGTGGTGAAGATTTCATGCTACAGCTTATTTGATTGCTGTGAGCAACTGAAGAGATAAAGGTAGTAATAGTTAAACTGAGGAGAGGTGTTTTACCTAAAACAGTATCAGGTCTTCGAGATAAAATGGAGGAGCAAAAGGTATGGCTCATTAGTACTTCTTTGAAAGCACATTTGAGCAGAGTTCAAGAGTAGAAAACCTATGCACAAACGATACTGTATATGCCTTCAACACAACCTTATAGGTGTGAAATTTCTTATGTGAGCAGGAGCACATATATGTAGCAGAAGCTCTGAGAAGGGCTTGATTCAGGCCTACTTCTTACCCACATACCTAATTTCTCAGGATTGTGACAACATTTTCTCTGCTTTATTTCAGAGATCATGTATTTTTGCCTTCAGAACCCCTTCTCTCTTGCTCTTAAGTTGGGTTTGTTTCCTGTTCTTTTTCTTACTGCTGCATGGACATTAGGGTTTTTTTGGGAGTTTTTACAGGCCTGATCTAAAGTTCTTACTCATCAACATGTTTTGCCCAGCTTTAAGGTTTATATTGCGTATCATTCATCAAGAACTCAGCTTTTTTATTAATAAGCTCTTTTTTATGGTGAGTTATCCATTACCTGACTGTATGTGAGGGATACTGTAGCAATTGTTTGTGTGTCCTTTAAACAGGTCAAGTGCATGCCTATAAGAAACACATAGAGAGAGACATGTAGCTGGAAAACACAGGTGTTTTAAGTTGAATTGTAACGACATCTCTTGGGGAGAATAGTAGCATGGAATCATAGAATGGTTTGGTTTGCAAGGGAGCTCTAAAGGTGATCTAGTCCAGCCCCTCTGCAATGAGCAGGGACATGTTCCACTAGATCAGGTTACTGAGAGCCCTGTCCAACCTGACCTTGAAGGTTTCCAGGGATGGGGCATCTACCATGTCTCCAGGCAACCTCTTGCAGTGTTTCAGCACCCCATAATAAAAGAGTTCTTCCTTATATACAGTCTGAATCTACCCACTTTTAGTTTAAAACCATTACCCTTGTCCTGTTGCTACAGGCCGTACTAAAAACTCTGTTACCATTTTTCTTACAAGCCCCTTTAAGTATCGAAATGCCACAATGAGGTGTCCTCCTATTCTCCAGGCCAAACAACCCCAACTCTCCCAGCTGTTTTTCAAAGGACAGATGCTCCAACACTTCAGTCATTTTTGTGGCCTCCTCTGGACTTGCTTCACCAGGCCTCATGTTTATCTCTTGGCCTGTATCCAGATTGTGCTGGATTTAGATGGTTTCCTTGGTTAGATGGTGCTGTTGGTCAGACAAAGACCAACAAAGGCCAAAACCAGAGCAGATCAGACTTGCTGAGGTTGCTCTGTAATTGCACCTGAGTAATAGAATGGGGTTATCTTTTTAGCTTTGATTTGATAATTATGCATTTAGAGAAGACAGCAAGGTTGTTTGTGGGTGATCCTGGTTTTGGCTTTGAGCAGAAGTAGATGTAATTCTTTATGACTCTCGCAACTGTCACCAGCTGGGTAGGGTAGAAGTCAAATTATGCTGAAATGTTGACTGCTAAACTATAAAGATGTAGTTAGATTGCTGGTTTAGGGAGTTAGACTGAGGAGATTCCTGGTCTTACAGCAAGTTAGGAAGTTCTGTTACCTCTGTGAATCAAGGTACAAACAATCCACGTGTCTTATTCACTGCAGCTCATAGGAGCTTTAGCAGTAATGGAGGTCTCTTCCTGTCCTGAAGTAGGTATTAGCAGAAAGGCCTCATGCTGATAGTAGAAATTTATATAATTGCTCTCCTTGTCAGTTAAAGGACAGAATTTTACAAAATGAAACTTCTGAGAAATAAATCAAAATTCTTAAAGCAATCAGAAGTGTCTCAAATCATGTTTTAGGAGCCTCTCTGCTTCTTTTCATCAGTTTGATTGAGTGGCCGTTCTTCAAAGCTGTGAATGACCAGTGCAGAAAGTTAGGTTGTGTAGAACAGCTCTTGGCCGTGTTAAATGTTTGGGTGGTGTGAGTGGGTGTGGAGGCGTGCTTTTGGGGTTGCATTGAATTTTTTACCTTATTGAGCAATTCAGTGATGATAAATGGAAACTGAAGTTTAGAATATGACATAACTTTTAAGAGCAACGCACTTATTTCAACTAGGAATGGTACCCTAGTGATAGGTTTTCTGTGTTCTGTTCTTGCTGGAAGACATGCTGGAAGCTAATGCACCTGTGAGCATAGCAGGTCAGACTGGTCATGTGCCAGTGAGCTAAATAACTTAGCATTCATACTGAATTGGTACTTCTTAACTATCACAAATTCTGTAGCTTTTCAGGGTGTAATTTGCTGGGGTATTTTAANATATAATATATATATAATACAGGGAATGGAATTTTAATTGCATATTATCTGGAGACATTTCTAGATTCCATATTAAAATCAAGCTTTTAACCAATTTAGTTTATGGGTATGTTTGTTAAATCAGGTCCTTACCATAAATGATGAAAAAGACTGATCCTGTAAGAATGTACAAAATTTGTTGGGGACATCTTTTTAATTGCCCTTTTTTTCCTGTCCTTCTGAATTGCTGCTGGGAAAGTGTTTCCCTTAAGTGCAGTCTGCTCTTTCTAGTATTAGCCTGTGTTTTAATGAGTATTGTTAAAAACAGCATTACCTCTGCTAAAATGATCACCTACTGAATCTTTGGAGCCAAACCAATTTTTCTGACTACAAATACTCGTTTCTTTAGCTAGTATGCTGTCTGGCTATGTTAGGCATTTCAGGCTCTTTTCACTAAAGCCAAATGTACATGTATTTTTCCTCCTACATTTTAAGTAATTTTGAATGTAACCTTGAGATTCCAGCCCAAAATTGGGTCTAGTTGTTTCTCTCTGTTTTCTTACCTCTTTATACCTTCCTTCCTCCAAGCTGTCCATGTGAACAGTTCCACAGTGTTTTATGACCAAGGTAGTAACTTCTCTGTATAAAATTTAAATAAACTGTATTAGTATTGAGAACCTGGAGAATATTTATTTTGCGGCCTTTTCTCTTTGTAGGTTGCAAACTACCTGTGTTCTCCACCTTAGGTCCTTCTGAAGCATTTAGTTATTTGTGCCTTTGGATCAGTTTCATGGGTGGAGAGAGGTTGGATCTGTACTGAGATTTGCAAAGCAATTTAGATTAGCTGTCTCATATGTAAATACATAAAGACTCTTTTCTTAATGAAATTATTTAATTTAAATTAAAGTGCTTGGTTTGGTGTGGTGCTTTTACTTTGTTGTTTAAATTTGTGCTTAAAGGGTCCTTATTTCCAAAGTAACAGGTTTGTGCCCCTAAAGAACCACAATCCAATAGGCTTGTGATGTAGCTCCATCTTTTTAATAAAATGGGTATGCAGTCCTCTGTCAAGATACATGCTACATTAAAATTATTAATCCTAGTTGATTTTCATATGTCTTTTTTCTAAAGACTGTAAAAATACCTCTTTACAGTGCAGACATTAATGGAGAATGGGAGCAAATGTTTAGTTAATATTTTGTGTTACTTACTGTAATTCTTTTCTTGCACTGGGCAGTCAGCCCAAGGTACTTGCAGGGAAATTCTCAGTTCAATGGGTTACAGGCAAACTTTTGTAAAACAGTTGGGATTTGATGTTTGCTTATGTAAGTTACATCATCAATTACATAATTTCTCTTGAAAATTTATTTTTTGAAATAAAAAGTATATTTAATCCTGTTTCTTGAACACATGCATCACAAATGTCAATAGGAGAAAGGTTTTTCATAGAAAATATACCATCTTCATTTACTGTCTTGAAACGTACAAAATATCGCTATATCTGGATGTTTCATTGCTTCACTGGCTTTATTATTCTGAAGGCTTACCCTAGACATGTTAGTTACTGCCTTAGACTAACTGTTCTTTTCATTGAAGCATAATGTTTTTATGTTGTTATCCACATAAAACATAGAAATTTAAAAATTTTCAACCATTTTCATATAATTTGTGATGCTTATATGGAATCTGTAGTGGACTTGCACATTCCTGCCATTAGTGCAATTTGGCTGGACATAGCATTTTTTAACAGCGCAAAGCAGGAACAACAGTGATGTTCTGTTTGGTGTGGTTACCTTAAGCAAAAGAAATCAGGGCTAACATCTACGGAAAAGAAATTTATTTCTACACTTGAGCTTTACCTTGGTCAGTGTGTCAAAAAGGAGTGTTTCAGTCTTAGTTGTGGCTGAAAATAATCGAGGGAAGACTTTTATTAATAAAAATTAGGATTTATAAATGCCATAGTTTTTGATTATGTATTTAAGGGTGTTTTCTTCTCCGTACCTCCTCTTTCACCAGTAAGTAAGGCTTGTTATCTTTGGTTTTACATTGCTAAAAATTAAAAAATCATCATGCTTTTGTTTTAGCATAGGGAAAATGTTGCTTTAAATTTGCAAGTAGACTGTTTTTACTGTATGTTACTCTATTATGGTATATCGTATATAAAAAAATAAGTCAGTAGTACAGCACAGTAGTTTTGAAATTTAGATACTTTACGAGTAATGGAGAAACTCAAAACAGTAAGGTGAAGGTCAGTGTTGCCTTTTCCAGTACAAATATGTTGAATGTAACTCATATTTTTCTTATTTGCGGTCTGTTCATTTGTACACTGATGTACAACTCTTCTTATTCAGATAATTTTTTTTATTTTTTCCTATTTTATTCTTCTAATTTCTGTATTTATTACTGAGATAATCTTTAGCTATTTATTACTAAGATCATCTCTACCTTTTTTTTTTGTTCTTTCTGATTTTGCCTTTGTTGGTTTATGTTTCATAAGGTTGTTTCTTTACCTCCACTTCATAATTTACTTTCCTAGTCCTCTCTGTATCTATTGCTGTTTTCTGTCACTTTTTCTCTTCCCAGCAGGGTCTGTGTGGAATGCTCCTCATCGGGGGCCTCATGAGGCTGTCTGTACTAGCTGAGTTGTAGCTCAGGTGGTTTGAAATTAGCAAGATTCTGTGCTTCAAATTCCTCTGTAAAATTAAAGCTTCAGCACAGAGTCTTGTAAGTATGAAAATACTCAATTCTATTGTTTTAAACTGTCTGTCAATAATGGACTGAATGTGTCCCTTTTGATATTAATAAAGGAGGGTGCATAAATTCATTAAGTTGAGCAAGAACATTGTAAAACCCAAAGCTCTAATGTCAGCTCGGAAATATGCTCCAGAGTTATTTCAGAAGCGGTCCTAGAAGATTTTATTTTTCATGGTTTCTTCAATAGCTCCTTAATTTAGTTCTACAGAGAAGGAACAGAAGTGGTTCTGAAAAGAGTCTCTTTTGTCACAGTCTGTTCCCAAAAACCAGTTCCCTGTTTTGTAGGAACATTATGAGAACATGAATACCAAACTGCAGAGTTGCTGGGAGGATATAATCTTTGAGAACATGAGAATGGGCAGCTGGAGTTAGGGTGAGGGTCCATCTTGTTCAGGTTTCCATCTTGGACAATGGCCAGTATTAGATATTTGTGGGGAAAATAATGTCTAGTAGGGCGGTTACAATGCCATTTTTTTGCCAGTGTGTCCAGTATGTAGCTTATAGCAAATTAGTGATTGAGGAACACTTGAGTGGAGTAAGACCAACTTTATCAGTCTCATGCACCTTGTATGTGATATCTGTGTGTTTGTAAACACACACAGATGTAAAGGTGGCTCTGTGGATTAGCAAGTGGAAGTGGGCAGCAATTTCCACAAACACTTTTACTTGTAACTAATGTATACAATGCAGTAACTAAAAATTATGGTTAAAATAAAGTGAATGACCATGAATTGTTAGCTTAAGAAACTCCTAGCTTTCAGCTTCTGGCAGCCATCTGGTTACAGAGGTTCAGAATGGTGATTGCCTGGTGCCATGATCAGCCTTCCTTAAGAGGCTGTTAAAAATCTTTCTAATATTTGAACTTCTAACAGGTTGCTTGATTATTTATTTAATTTTTCATTGCAGGTGATTGTAGATTGATAGACTTGGTTATTCATCACTCTGGTTTCATCAGTGTTTAACAGCTTCCAATTTTTGTTATTTTAAAGGTATGCTTATTATTGTAGTGCCTTCACAAGGGCATTGTTGCAGTAATATCAGACCTGAAAAGGAACAGGAATTGGGAGATTTTCTGAGCTGGTCTAAGAATTCTAGCAATTCAACTTCTTGCTTTTTTGACTTTTGTGATTGATGTATTAATTATGTCAGTTTTAAGTAAGCACTTGTTAGAAAATTTTAGATATCTTATATGTGTCATGTGAATTTATCTTAAAAATGCTTCAAGGTAGGTGTCTTAATAGCAAAAAAGAGACATACTTGATTGTTTGGAGTCTCTGTTATATTTATCAGACCTTCCTACGTGATTTTGTAAAATCGCTTGGGTGTTTGGCTTGATCTCACAAATTTTGCGTCCCATGGGGACCAGGATTCATTAATCACACATAGGAACTTTGGGTAGGAGAGGCTGCCACTGCAAGAACCAAACTTAGAGCAAGTGAGGAGGATGGCTGTTACAGTGACCTGGCTGCCTCTTAGGAAGCCTGTTTTCAGGAGCAACCTCTGGGATCCTTTACAGGTTAGCAGAGGATAGGAATTCTCCAAAGACAATGTTCCTTGTCTCTCCTGGGAGGTTAAGTGCTTGTTGCACTTAAAGCTCTTCCAGAAAGGCATTGCAGATGCAGATATGTGATATGGGTGGGACTGAGGGTTATAAAATTGTATCCTCTGAGAAAAACATGATTTTTAAACTCTGCACTTCTGGATCAGCTCTTTCTGCTGTTTACCTTTCTTCACTTTTTCTTAGGTGGGAAGGGACAGTGAGGGACAGCTGATCCTCTAAGACTGGGGACCTTCCTGTGGCAAAAAAACCCAATAAAAATGTGAGTCCACAAAAAAGTTAAAAGGACTATCTACAAAAGTTTTAAGCTTTGGGTGATAGCTTCTTCTACACTGAAATTGCCTCACGTGGGAATTTTCTGTCCTTCATTTCTTCTTTTTTTCCCCCTTTTATTTGTTTTTAGATGGCCAATTTATTTATTTTTCACTGTCTCTTCCCCTGTCTAGCTCAGCATTACAGCTGCAATACTTTTTGATCATTTTAAGTTTTAGGCTCTTTCTTGTTTGTTTGTTTTTTCCAGTTATTGGTCTTGATGATACTATGGATGAAGAAGGAGTTAAAGAGAGTGGTAATGACACCATTGATGATGATGAGCTTGCTTTACCTAGTAGGAATTTGAGAAGTCGTGCTGAAGAAGCATCAGTCACATCCCCGAGGAAATCACCACGTTTAATGGCACAAGGTGATCACAGATTTTGTGTTTGCACATTTGAAGTAACATAAATCTTTAAAATCCCACCCCAACATTTATAAATTTAAAATAAAGCTTTACTGTTTGGTTGTATGAGTTCCTGTATAGACACTTCCTTGTTCATAGACTGCAGCTAGAAGCTGGCATCCAATAGGGTATGACTCAATTAGAATTCCTCTTTAATAAATACTTAGTGTCATCCTTATCGCTTATGGTCCTTAAACTAATTTTTGAGATTTTGATCCATTATGTACATAAGATTAATACTGTGGTTCTTCACCAGCAAAAGCATGATGGAGTGGCAAAGCAGCATTGGAATATTAGGTTAAAATGTCTCTATTACCACTTAAAGTTTGGATCCTGTTTATTTTTATTTGCATATTCTCTTTTTGTTTTAAATTAGGTTATAGTAATTGCAGTCAGAAAGTCTTTAATCAATATGTCTCAATATAGTTAATACATTATTAAAATGTTTAAATATTAAAATGTTTAACTTCTTTGTAGTAGCTAATTGATTCTAGTTCGGGGGTTTCTAACCCGTTGAACTGGTGGAGTTATTTCCTGCTCTGCTATTTTCTCTTGTAGAGCAGGCTGAGTTAAAAAAATAAAATTACTTAATATGGAGATCAGAATTTAAATACAAGCCTGTGGTACAAAGCTGGTGATCATGCTGTTTAGAAAGGCACTGGAATGGTTACTTATTTAGAAGATGTAAAAGTTGTCATCAGGTGAGGATGTGGCTGTATCTGAGATTTACAGATTGTTCGGTAAAAGCTTTTTAAACTTCAGTTATGCTTCTAATCACAATATAGCTTGTGCAATTTTTGCTTGAGGTAGAAAAGGCTGAGGTAAATAAGTTGATTTTGATTGTCCTTCTGTCATCACTTGTGTTTTGTACATACTATTTAGAAATTCCATAGCCTTTAGAATAATGATATTTTACATCCAAACTATGTCAGTGTAAAATTGAAATGCAAGTAATTTGGTTTTGGGTAGGTTTTTAAGTTCAATAACCAACTAAGTTTTAAGTTCTCTTTGTGTCCAGTAAGCTAAATTGGGGTAAGTCAGTTCTATTCTAGGTAAATCTTGTATTTGCAAAGAAAAGGAAGCAGAATAGCTAAGACACTTTTCTTTTTCCCTTCCTAGAACCAGTACGGAGTCTGCGGCAGAGCACGCTAGCCAAGCGTTCGAATGTTGCTCTTCCTGTTAATACCAAAAAATCATCTGTAAAAAGTGGAGCTGCTCCAAAAAATGGACAGAAACCAGAGAGAAGTCCAGCTAAAGAGACAGATGTTGCTGCACACTTGAAAACAGAGCAGCCTAGGGAGGTTAGGCGTAGTACAAGACGATCAGGACAGGTAGAAGGAGCAGCAGCAGCAGTAACAGCATCCCAAAGTAATACAAAATGTCTGCCTGGTCCTGAAGATGTGAAAGAAATAAAGTCTGAAACTCCTGAGCAGGCAAAAGTTGAAGAAACATCCCAAGAGTTAAGTTGTGCTAATTTAACAGGTCCCTGTTCTCCTTCTCCTGGAGAAACAAAGGAAATAGCAGAGGTTGCAATGAAGACTGTCTCTGGGAGTGCTGAGTCAGTTTGTTCAGTATCTGCTGATACTGAAATGATTCCAGTTAAAAATGAAACAAGTGATGTGATTGATTCAATGGGCTTGGAAAATTCTTCAGAAGAAAAGACTGATAATAAAGTAGAGGAATCAGAGAAGAAAACAGAAGAACATAATCAAATTGAAGTAACTGGAAAAGCTAATGATCCGTCTAGTGCTTGCATGAATACTGGTGAAATTTGTGAGACCTTTTCAAATTTGTCCAGCTCTGTGAAAGAGGGGATTGATTGCAGTTTAGGTTCCCACAGTGTGGAGCTTCCTGATGAAAATACCTTGTCAGTAAAGGAATGTGTAACAGAAGCTGGAGATGATGACAAGGGAATGGAGAAAACTGAAACTCCATCTGAGAAACTATTGGACAGTACAGACTTTGATAATAAAGACTTGAAAAGCGAAGAGTTTACTTCTGCTGACCCAGGAAATAGCATTTTAGAAAGCACTGTTGTTGATCAAACAAACCAAAATGTACAGCAGCAGATCAGCAGTACTAAAGTAGAAGACCCAGAGGCATCAAAATTTCAGGATGATGAGAAACAAATTGGTATTTCAACAAAATGTGAAAAGAACATTAAGCCCCGGCATAGTAAATCTGTAGTACAGAATAAACAAAATCTAACTGCAGGTACTCGGCAGAAATCAGGTACAGTGCAAAAGGAGGTGATGCGTTCAAGAACGAGAGCTGGTGTTGCTGTGTCGGGCCTTCACAGTCCCTCTTCAGCAAGTCTGAAGCGTAATGCCGATGAGCAGGAGAGTCATCAGCATCCAAACAACCCGGTTAAAATTAGGAAGAAACAATCTGATCTGGGTTTGAAAGCAAAGAGTAGTGTTTCAGGAATGACTGTAAAAAAGCAGACCAACACAAAGCTGAAGAAAATACCCCGAGTCCAGGTTTCTGGGCAAGGACAGAAATCATCAGTTCAAAGACCAAGTGAGAAATCTCCTACTCATCAAAGCTGTTCTAAAGACACTCACCACTCTGTGCATTCCATGTCAGGCCAGGTTTCACATCCTGGTCAGAAGCAAGCCAGCAAACACCAGCTTGCAACTGGGCTAAAAGCAAATAGCTTCACAAAGGAAGAGGCAGAGATTAAAGAGCCCCCTGTTGTAGAACATCTGAAGGAGGATGATAAAGAAAAAAACAAATTGAAAAGAAATGATAAGAATCTCCAACCTCGACAGAGAAGAAGTAGCAAAAGTCTTTCACTTGATGAACCTCCCTTGTTCATTCCGGATAACATTTCAACTGTTAAAAGGGAAGGCTTGGAACATACCTCTGCTACTGAAAGCAAACATATTTGGGTGCCCAGCAAGCAGTGTGGCTTTTGCAAAAAGCCACATGGCAACAGGTGTGTGTGACAATGTGTGTTAGGGATTTAATATTGGTCTTGGAAGATAACTGTTTTCCTTTCACCAAATGTTTCATGCTGCTCATGCCAAAACAAAAAGATACAGTCTTGCCATAGAAGCCTGTATGTTACACAGTTAGTTAATTTTCTTTGCGCTCACACACTTTTTTTTTTTGGTCATTTAAATAGAGCATTGGAAACTAGTTTGGCCCAAAAGTTTGAATAGAAATTTTTATTATCTGAATACATATTTTGATGAATGTATAATTCTTCTATCCTGTTTAATAATGCACTTTAAACTTGACTTTTTTTCATAGAAAGGAAATTAGATATCTGTGTTCCAGGTTGCCATTTCCTTCTTTCCAGAGACCTCCTAAGTGGAAGGATCACCGTCAGCCAAAAAAATCAAATAGTTGTTTACATGTGACTTTTATCTGGTACAGGTGCGATTCTAATACTGGAGATTCAGAGGTTTTTTGCACTTTCTGTAATTATTGTAGTGAGACTCTAATGTAACAGTAATTAAGTAGTTGTGGGGGAGGGAGAAAGAAAAACATGAGTTTCAAAAAACCTCGTAAAACTTCATGTGGGCATATCTCAAATTGCCTTTAATAACGAGGTTGCATCTGAAGTTGTTAATACCCGTCTGTGACAACAGTTACTCTACACTATAAGTGAGCTGAAAATGACCACTGGGTTTCACCAATGAGCTGTCAGTCCAAGAATAAGAATTCCTTTATTACACTTACTGTGTTTTGATTTAATATCAAAGGGTTTTTTTTTTTGTTGCTATTTTGCCTATTAACCTACTTTCCAGTTTTTTTAATATCAAATTGAAGATATTTGTGCTTAGTCCTTTCCTTATGTGAGAGAAAATTTTAAACATAATTTGGAGTGACTGTACTTTAGAACTCCATACATCAGAATGAAATATGAAACAATTATCTTTGGTGCCTGAGGTGTTTATTTGGCATTTGTTTATATCTAAGAAGCCCTTCTGAGTTTCATTGACTTACTGTATCATATTTGGAAAAAAAAAGGAAAAAAAAGTAAAAATTCGTTTACTGTACAGAAGAAGTGTAAGATGATAAATTTTAATTTTATCTCTTGGAAAGCCATCAAAACAATCAACATTTACTGTAATGAAAAGGGGGTTTTAATTCTCTTTTTGGACTACTTTTCAAGGAATCTTTGTTTCCTTTTTGAAACCACATAGCTGGTCACTCATACTTTTTTCTCTGTTCATTGTATAAGAGAAAATTAGAAAGTGTAAGATACAACTGCTGTCAAATGACTGTATGTTCAAAAAATGTCAAATGCAGAGCTAAGATCTGAAACAACATTTGTGTTTATATCCTGCTCTATGGTTATTTCAACTTCGGAAATTTTTATCAACACTGTGGTACCAATTTCTAGTAGGACAAGAAGTTAAACTGAAGTTGCAGCCCTAAATTGAGAAATGATGTGCCAAGAGCTTTGCAGTATGTCATGTTAAAGTAACACATTTAAAATTCAGGATGTGGAAGAGTAGTCACTTGAACTTTTTTCTATTCCCTGTAATAAATGTAAAACCTCAAACTTGTTGTTACTAAGCTTGGAGAATTGATTCAGGTTGAAGATAATGTGTGGAAATCATGGCATTAGCTTTCTTTGTGTACAGAACCCCCAAAGATGGATATTTACATAGGCCTTTACACAGCCCCAGAGTAATTTTACTCTGCCTGCTAGAACAGCAGTAGAAGGATGTTACTTCAATGCTGTTTTACTTCAGATCAGCATTCAGATCAGCATGTGACAGATTGAGTAAATTTTTGTCTTTAGGAATGCAGTAATTTTCTGGCCACATGCAAAGTCAAAGTATGCTTACCTTGTACTGTAGATACAGTGGATTTGTCTGGGAAAGGAGGAATGCTGTTTTATTTACATGAGATTTGCATGATCAAAAAAGTTAGAAGTTAGAACGTCTTGCTTTGTAAGAGAATGCTTGCTTGCTTTCTGTTGATAGATCATCACTGTTTGGCACCTGAGCTTTGAACAATAACTTCATGCTCTCTTTTCCATTTTTCTTGAAGTTTATAAGCTGTAACCAACATAGCTGTTTTATATATATATTTCTATTACTCAGAGAATGCATTGTCAGTGTTTGGCTTTAGGACTGTCTCATCCTGTTTGCTTGCTGTATTGTGATGTACCTTTGCTACACAAGTAAGAACAATTGCTCTTTCATATGAAAACTAAACCTTGTGGTTCTGACAAGTCAGATAATGACAATTTAACTTTTTGTAATTTTCAGCACATCTGAAAGGGTATTTTTTCAGTGCAAGGTTTGAATTGTTGTTACTCATAGTATTGTTTACAATGTTTGACTTTGCCAGTGTGTTCCCGTATTGCTGTCAGACATTTTCTTATCAGCTAATAACATAAATAATATGCAAAAATTTTCATTCATCTATCTATAGATGAAACATATGTATGGATATGCATATCACATTGAAAAATGTTACAGACTAAAGCTACTACTCAAATTCCTAATGAATCCAAATATTTTTGAAAATACTAAGCTTTGTCACAAACAATTGTTAGTTTTCCAGAACACATTAAAGGTCTTTAAAGATAGTTGAATTTTAAAAATAAATATTAATTTCTTGGCATAGTGCTAGATGAAGATGGTAGCTCTGCAGACACTGAGAAATCTGCCAATGTTAGAGTTCTTGTACCATCCTTCTGGTGTAGGGTCTCATGTTGTAAATTTCTCTGGTTTTCGCTGTAGATGTTCAAATTCTCTGCAGGCTGGAAGGCTGAACTGGTTCCTTGCTTGTACAGATAGACAAAACCTAACTGAAATTTTTCACATTGTCTCCCTTGTCTGTAGTCTGTCTTCTTTAACAAAGAGTTCAATCAATTTTGGATGAATAATTCATAATAGATTGCTTGAGATACTCTGTTTCTAAGCAAACGTTTTAGAAAGCATTATCGCAAAGCAAGTTTGTAACTTCAGTTTGTTACTGGTGACTTCCTCTTTTGATTTCAGCAGTTACAAGTAAGATTTTTTTTTTAGTAGACTCTGAGAGTTTAAGGAGTCTCTTTTGCTCTTGTTTTGTGGTTTTTTTTCCTGGTTTTGTTTTGTTGTTGCTTGGGATTTGATAATCCAGTTTGAGTGGTCAGACATAAACTGACCTCAGACCTCACAGAAAAATTGAGTGATACAGGACTAGATTTTACTCTGGGTATTATTAATTTCCCCCACATTTCAACTATGCTTTAATATAGAGGAAAAGTTAGTAATGTTGTAGAAGGTAATTAATTGGAAAGTGCCAAAGTTGATTTAGCAAAGATGCAGTATTTCTGATCTCATGCTTGCACATCATTCCTAAAAAGTTTCTTCATAATTGTAGTACAGAAAAGTATTTGGCTATTGGATGCAACCTGCAAACTGTTTTTACCTGTAGTAAAGATTATTATTAGGGCATTTGTATTTTGGAAATAGTGCTAATTGTCAGTAAATATTTTTGGATCCAGGTTATCATACAATTTGCACAGCCAGTGCAAAAGACAGTGGTTGAGTAAGGAGCTTAAGGCTCCAAATTCACAGCCATCCTTAAATTACATGTGCATTTTTTTTTTTTTTAGGGTGGTGATGCCTGGCATCAGTGGCTAGTATACAGAAAATGAACAGTACAGAACAAAGAACAGTAATTAGAATAATGATGGTGCCTTAGTTCTAGTAAACATCCATTAAATAGTATGAGTATGTTAAACTGCAGATTATGCAAGATGTCATCAGTTTACAGTAATGGATGATGCTTTTAAATTTTCTGTCTCTGTTACTACTTTCTTCCACTGTGAAAAGCCTTGCAACATTAAAAGCTTGTCCTCCCACAGCTGTAGAAAAACTGAATGACAGTATAAACAAAACAGCACTGTAATGTATAATTAATGAATGGAAGGACTCCACTGTGATTTTTATCTACAATTATATAATTGTATTAGTAGATTTTATATGGATTATGTTACTATGCTGCAGTATTGGTAGGATTATTACTAATACCAGTAGCATTAAGGAATCAAGCAAATGGGTACCATAAGTTGTCTAAAATAGTTTTATAAAAGATGAGCATAAACACAAACTGTTTATAAATGCAGTTTATAGAGCATATGATGCTGATTTTTTCATATATATATATATATATATATATATAATTTTTAGTGCTGATTTGTGATTAATGTTAGGAAATGTACTCATTTTTTTCAAGGTTTTGGGGAAGTTCTGTGGTTTTGGCTTTGCTGCTTGGCATGTTTCATGAATTCATCTTTAATTTGAAAAGGATGGGGTTTTGTCTTCCTGCTGTTTCCTTTTTGGAGAGGTTCCTGTAAATGAAAAGCAAAGAAAATTATGCCTTTGAGAAAGAGAAGAAGGTTATATGGCATAAAATATGGGTTATTGAAATTCAGTACTGAGGCAATAAGTTTGCAGTGTCTATTTTGTATGCTGCAAATTCCATGTAAAGAGATCTGCTGATAGTGATTGAGATAGGTTTGTGGGCTTTTTTTCTGGAAGATCAGAACCTGAAAAACCATGTCACTTGGGTTAGACTGTCAAAAAGCAGCCAAGTGGAAATGCTCATGTCTCTGTGCTCTGACAAGGTAGCGTATTTTTTTTTGGACAGACACACATTTCATTTGAGTTTTGTATCAAGCTGTACTACTTCACCAATGTAGAACATACACTCTGCTAAAGCTGTCATGCCATGAATATCCAGTCCCTGCTTTAACATTGGCCGGACTGTAGCATCAGTGCAGCAGAGAAACAGTTGTAATGTTAATGCAAGTTTGCAACAGATCTGTGCAAGATTGATGAACAGTGCCATTAAGGGAAATGCAGATGGAGGACTTGCTTTAGATACCGAAGTCTTAAAAAAGTGAGCAGTGTACTCCTCCTGGGTGGGTTTGGGGCTAGGTTGTTGTTTTAAATAGGTTTTTTGTTTGTTTTTTTGGGTTTTTTTGGGTTAAGATTTGAGTCCTGTTGTGGTATTTTTCCCAATTACTACTTACCACAAACAAGAAGGATTAAAGAGAAGCAATTCTTTCTGAAATAAATTATTTTCTTTGGCAATACAACTTACATTATTAATTAATCTTAAAATGCTGATTACTGGCCCACACTGAACGACTCTTGACAGCTTCTGATTTTTGTGTCTTTTGTTTTACTCAAGTTCAGCTTTACAATGAAAAACTGTTCTTTAAGTTCTCTAAGAATAAGATAGTTTCTGCCCATTTCACAGTAATGAATTTCTCAGGAAACTTGCTGCTGTTACATAACTTGAAAGTATGTAAGTGTTTTTTAAAATGTGGACTTTATATTTAGAAAATAAGTTGTCCAAGCCTGAATTTTTCATCTAACAAATGAATTTAATTTACTACAAATAACACACCAAAGAAAGTCTTCCGATCATAAGAGGGATTGTGACAGGTTTGCATTAAGTATTCTGTCTCGTTTTTATGTTTCATCTACTACTTTCTGATTTTAAGGTGTCTCTTTTCATGCTGATACATGAACTACCAAGGGGATTCTTTAAAGAAATGAAACAATAATATACTCTATGCAAAAGTCCCAATGAGCTATAGTACTGTCTGCTGTCATCTGTCAGTTCTTTTTATATTTTTTATTCCAAAAAAACCTTGTTTTTGTATTGAAGTTCAATGAAAACAAGCTTTTTATTGAATGTGCCATGATTAAACATTTTAAGACAGTTTTTTCTTTCTCTTTCAGCTTTACATCCTCCAGTCCAGCCTTACAACATGGGTAAAAGTCCTGCACTTCAAATTTGAAGCAATCTGCAGTCAGAAACTTTGATGTTTTACTAGTCCAAGATATCAGAACCTCTTCAGTCAAAAATAACAACTGTGCAAGAGGACATCCTTGATCCTTCCAACTAGGCTTCAGCTTTCCTTGACTGCCCTTTTTAGTCTGAACATTGCCCATTACCCAGTTAAAATTGTTACAAGTTGTTCTGTGTGCAGATGAGTGAAACAGACAAAGATGTAAAAGTGGCCTTATGTTAAAAAGAATTATTCACATTACTGGTATCAAAATCAGTATGTTCTCTCCCAGCCTCAAAAGTTGCAGTCTTGCCGTTGACTAGTGTGGGGAAAAAAAACAACTAGTAGAAATAATGAATTTTTTAGGCAGGCAGCACCAGTATTTTTATTACCATTTTGTATAACTAGGTGTAAACAGAACAGTTGTAACCAATACATTCTGTTTTATAGTACAGGCATCATGGACATTTCCTGATACTCCTTGTAGTCTTGGTTTCTGAATCCTGAATTCTGAAGTTTTTCTGGTGTGTTAAAATATAGTGTAATTGAAACATTGTTGTGAAGGCTGGAATGAAGCCAATGAATTTTCCATCTTCAGTAGTTTGCTGGAATGACATTTCTCTCTCTTGGTGTGTAGTGTTAGTGAAGAATTATCTTTTCTGAGCTGAATTCATTATAGGGCTTTTTAACTTTAAAAATTTTAATTATTTATTTGGTAGACCTGAAAATAAAGATCTAAGACTGGATGGCTATCCTGGTGCCTTACTTATACACCATCTCTATTACCCCCTCAATAAGTGAACTAAGCTGAAAAATTCCATGTGCTGTCAATTTAAAGTTGAAGATGTGCAGCATCTTGTGTATTTTAGTTTCATCTGTTTGGCAAATATCCATTTTCTAAATACAAATCAGAAGTTTGTTTTGGTTACTAAATGCTTCAGTCTGTCTTCCTCATTTAACAAACTAGTGTCCAATGCCTCAATTTACAAACTAAGGAAAAGAACCCCATATATTTTAATAAAAAATTAATCACAGTTGTGGTTTCATGATGGTGTATTCTTGGTTCCATTTTGTTTTTGAACAACAGGCATTAATTCAGGACACCAAAATACCCTTCGAGCGTGATGCTTTGGCTATATGCTTTGATCTTATTTCAGCTTTGGCAAGAAAATCTTACATGTGGAATTCTTGTAACCAGTTTGAGTGTTTCCAGAGCTTTACTAGTATTTCATTGCAGTGGTACAAGATGTGTCCTGCGTAAAGCACCCCCTGTGGACCCTTGCAGTTGTGAAATAGGCACTTACCTTGTATTTCCTGCCCTTGCATGTTTGGCTCCAGGCTCTCAGGAGCAGTCAGCTTTGTGTAGAAGTCCTGTCACTTCTTTCTTGTTTTTCTGTTGTGTTTATATATTTTATGGTATTACTCTGTGGAGACCATCAGAAATAATTGCCTCCTAACATTGGAACATGGGTCTGAAAAGATTGAGATACTGACAAAACGTGAAGGAACCTCTGCTTCCCAATTAAAATTGTGAAGTAGATTGACAGATACTGTTTGCTAGTCATAAGTAATACTATTAATGTACTTGCAGCTCAGAAAAAGAAAATTCAAAATGAGAAAAAACATTTCTTCCCAAACTAGTTTAAAAAGCAGTTTCTTCAAATCTTGCAAATATCATAGGATTTTTCTCAATCTAATGGAACTTTAAAACTTCTCGGACTCATTTTGCATCAAAATAATATTTTCTTCAGTAGAGTGTAATCCTGATATATTTTGAGTAGGGAAGGACAGAACATAAAGACACAGTTTTTTCTTCTGTTCTCTTGTTTCAAATGTGCTGATAATAAGAATTTTCATCTCTGAGATACCAGTAGTTCTTGAATACAATACCTGCATCAAGCCACCTGGAACATTCATTTACAGTGCTGGAGTATAAGAGTTCCTCTAAGCACATCCTGTAATATTTATATGGTTCTGCAAAGTAGGTAAGTCAGCAGATAGCAGATCCTAGCCTGAGTAGGGACAGATATAAGTTAGGAGTAATTTTGCTTAGAATCATCTTATGGAAGAGATCTGTGAGAGGTATTAGATTAAAGAAATAGGATTTGTAGGTCTGTGTATTTAGGTTGTTAAATATAGTGCTGAAACAACCATGTTTTCATGAATTGCTTTGTAAGTCAGGTCTGCTGTCAAATTGAGAACCTAGGAATTCAGTAGATAATTTTTAAGTATTAACAAAGAACTTGTACTTTCCTTAATACAATTGCAGTCTTTCTGGATGTTCTTCATCCAGACTATATGTAACAGTACATATATTGAATATAGTTTATGTAAGTATAGAAATGAAGAGAGGAAAGAAAAATTAAAAAACCCCACAAACACACACACACACACACACAGAAAACAAAAACCCCAGTAACACCTTCCCCCCCACCCCAACCTCCCCAAAAATATAAAAGGGGAAAGAGAATGTAAGTGGATATTGCAAGAGATCTTCCTACATCATTTGAAAGTTGTTGCTTGGTGCCAGGTTCATTATTTGTAAAAGATAATTCCTACCATGTGAGCCTTCTGATGTAGTTTTCTTAGCCTGTGGAACTTTGAAATTCCATGTCATTCCCAAATGCAGTACCCTGGAAATTGTACCTATCATGATACCTGAAGTTTTCAAAATGCTTCCACAAAATAATCCGAAATTTTTCTTTTATTTTAGACTAGGTGATCTTTACAATGCTTTGAAAATACTGTCTATACCTAAAGTCTATTCTGCTTTTAAAATAATGAAGCAGTTAAATAATGAAGCAGTGAGTTGAAGGGTCTCCTTTAAAAGATTGTTTCAAATACCAAAATTACTATCTTTAAATAACTATTAGCTCTGAATAAAATAGCTGAGTAGCACAAAAATGTGTACCTTATTTAAAAGAAAACAGTCACTGCAAACTGGACAGGTGGTTTTGGAAGCTAAACTCCTGGCCCCATATTCACCAGTAAGGAGAATGAAAAGCAACTTTCTAGAAATAATTTAGTAATAATGGTCTAAGGAATGAGATGCAAAATACCAGCTTATTTAGAATAGGTTGATATGCCTTTCCCATTGTGTTTGTCAAAACATTTAAAGACCTCATACTGCTGTGGAAGGTTGCAACTGCTGCCATGTTTGTGATGTAATGATGACAATCATATTTGTAGGAAAGCGAGGATAATATCTTGCAAGAAAATTTTCAAGTATTTTCAAACAAATTTACTGTTTCTGAGAGTTGGTGGGTTTTTTTGGTTTTTAACATTTGTAAGAACAGTAATAGTAGTCTGAAAAAACCTTGGTAGGATTTGGGAGCAAATTACACAAACAATAAGGTTTTGATAGTCTCTTGGACTACTGTAAAAAGCAAAAAGGCTAAAAAATATACCTCTCAGGAAGATCCTGCCATGTCGTAAGGCTGGAGATGGATGTAAAGCACCAAGGAAAATCACTTACTAGGTAAGAACAAATTGTTGAGATGCACAAATCAAAACAATTATAGTGTATCCTGCTGAAGGTGCTATATCTTTCGTATTTTTCTTTCACAATTTTCACTGACGTCTTACTTTGCTTTCAGGTTTATGGTAGGTTGTGGTAGATGTGATGATTGGTTTCATGGTGATTGTGTTGGACTGAGCCTTTCCCAAGCACAGCAGATGGGTGAAGAAGATAAAGAGTATGTGTGTGTGAAATGCTGTGCTGAAGAAGACAAAAAAATGGAGTGTTTTGATCAAAATGTCCCAGATACTCAAGTGAAACTTGAGAATAAAGAAGAAAAAGCAATTGAGTGTGAAAAACTGGGGGTGTCGAAACAAGCACCTACTTGTAATCTAAATACAACGACTGAAAAAATGAAGCAGACGGAGGACACTGGGAAGCACAAAGTCAAAATCTTCAGACGGGTGAGTCTTATTTAATGTTTTAAGTTCTCTTGATTACTGGGGTTAGTTTTCTGCCTGTCCCATTGACAATTAATAGACCATGTTTCAGACATCTGTGATTCTAATTTAAAACTTAAATTGTTTACAAAGTTGCTTAATTTTCTAACTGGTTTGACTATTTCAAGATGGTGTTGCTGAACTCGTCTTACATTGAGCAGGGATATGTGCATGTCATATGCATATAGAATATCCCAAATTGGAAGGAACACATAAGGATCATCAAAGTCCTACTGCTGAATATGTATATAAACCTATACATACAGGTGTACATAGAATTGGTGAAGAACGTAGTGCATTTTTTTTTTTTCAGATTTCTAAATGTATTGTAGGACATCTGTCAATTTGCTATATGTTATAAGCTGCAGATATTTGAAATATCTGTAAAACAGTATGACAACAGTATTTTAATTTTGATTGTTTTTGTTTCAGATTGCATGTAGAAAAAAATGCTTAGTACTTTGAGTGGGGCCTTTCTACTTTTTGTATCTGATGTTACTAACCAAAGGATAATTTACAAAGAATATTGAGACGATTCTTCAGTCTGTTAGTATATAATGTCAGATTCATGATGACGTAATCATCAGTAGTCCTGTCTTATTTCTGAGTAGTGGTATTGAAGTTCTGGCATGTAAGCTGTTCTTTTTAATTTTGATTTACGTATGATTTCTGAACATCAGTGGCCTGTGTGGCTAAAACTGGTTAAGTGATTTTCATTGGTATCCATGAATTTTAAAAATAACTGTGAACTTAGTGGTTTTCAACACAGATCGTAAATGCAAATTGTCTGTGCTGTGTCTTGAACCGACATTCAAAAGAGATTGTTAAGCAATGCTTGGCAATAATTTGGGATAATATTCAGTAACTCTTTCGAAAATGATCTGGTGGCATGTACGTCTAGGGTATACATTTTACAATGTAAAAAAGAAAAAAAATGGGGAAAATAAGTGGTAATTGCATAGTGGTTGGTTGTAGCATTCAGTAGCATGCTAAGATGTGTAAATGTTTATTTCAGGAATCTGGAGATGGGAAGAACTTACCGGAGTCCAGAGACTCAGATATGAAAAAAGGGCAGCATGTTCCTGCTCGAAAAGGATCACAAACTGCTGTAGTTCCTCGGCGGTCCCCTGAAGATAAAAATGAAAAAATAAGTAAAGAATCCCTTAGTACAGTGGAAAGGTCCACAAAATCAGGTACCAAGGTTTGGGGATGTGCTCCACACTGCAGTTCACATCTATGTACGGTGAAGGATGATAATTTTCTTTATAGCATCAGTTTTTCAAATCACATTCCATAGTGGAAGTGGTGATGATCTGAAGAGCTGTTTGTTCCCATAATATTTATGATCTTTATTTCTCATTTCTATTCAAGTTTTATTTAGTAGCTAGATGTGTCCTAGGTAAATGTGTGTTTCCTGTTTCAATAGTAGAGGATGCTTACATAATCAAAAGTGGGAGAAAAAGTACACAGACATCTCTGTATTAAACTTCATTTTATGTTGCATGAGACTTTTAAATACTCTTCTCTAAAATAGTATGAAATGCTTAGTATATATAAAACTGGTTTAATTTCTGTATGAATTATACTTTGACTTACTGATGTCTTTTGCACAAATTGGCAATTTTACCGGCTCATTTCAAAGGGGAATATTATATTGCTTGCTGAAGCATCTGATTTTCATCTAAACTTCATTTGAAAGGTTGAAGGGACATATTTTCCCTCCCAGCAACCTCTGTCCTCTCCCCAGCTCCCTTCCAGGAAGTATGTTTCTTCTAAGGTTGTTGTAATGTGAAGTTGTTGTCATTTGGGACTGGAATCTCGGCAGCAGAGCTAGTGAGATTTTGTGTAAGAGCTGTGTCTTTTACTCTGAAACTCAAGCTTTGAATTTTTGTCTAAAAATGCATATTATTTAGCTCTTCTGGTCTTTTGCCAATGCTGGTACATTCTAGAAACTCGTTATTAGTGGAAAAAAACAGTTGAAAATGTGAGCGTTATTTGTAAATATAAATGTTGTTTTATACTGAATAGTGTCTTCTAAATTTCAAATACTGTGTTGTTCAGCTTTGAAACTCTGAGTCACAAAACAATTGACATCCTTTCTAACTGCAAGTTGCACGGAGTGAAATGAATCTTTGGCATTCATGAAATAATTGAATTGTTCTAAAATATATTATTGAACTAGGACAAGAAAAGTTTTAGAAAGTGAGAATTTAAGAATAGAAATTAAACTCAAAATAATTTTTAAAAAGAGAGGAGGCTTGGCAGTCTCATTTAGGACAATTATCATAAAATTAAGCAGCACATTTCACTTAATCTATTAATTGTCTTGAATTATATTTGCATTGTTTATTGTTAATCTTGCCCCTTACTTGCCTGTTGCAGGACTGTGTTTTCAGGTTGAAACTTTGCTAAAGTGTTACTGGTATGTGGAGGTTTTCCATTTTCCTTGACCCCATCAGGCTGCATCTTTTGAAAAGATTTAATCCAGTTCTTCATCCTTCTGAGGAGAGATGAGCAATAATGTGTATTGGGCAAATAAAAGTTTTTTTAGAGCTGTTACACTTAACAAGCCTGGCATATGAATATTGCAGATCACAGCTCATGATGGTAGAGCGCTCTTAGGTCTTGCTGATGAGGGAGTAATTCATAGGGCTCAGAGTTGGTTTAATGAGGTTCGATCCACCCATGCTGTCTGCCCAATGCAAAAGAAAATCTGCCTTTTTAGAATAAGCTACTTGAAAATGTAGTTAGTTTGCTTCTGGTGTTAATGCATTTTAAGTCGCACTCAATAGGTGAAAGTAATAATAAAGAAATACTTCTTTTTTACAATCAAATTCTCCAGTTAAACCTTCAACGGTCTTCAATTTTTTTCCTTTTTTTCTGAATATAAAAAAGTAAATAATTATTTGTTTTCCACTGCTTTCCTAAATAGAAGGGTACTGCTCAAAATTAGTGTCATGTTCACATGCTGACACAAATGAGCATTCAGTTTACCCTCTGAAAATTAGTAATTTTGCTTTAATGATTTTAGTTTGATTAGATTTACCCATTATTTGTATTGTTTATGACACAAACCTTATAATGGCCTTGAGTGTTACCTGAATCAGAAGATGAGATTATTATAATTGAAATAATTTTAATGGCTAACAGATGCAGAAAAGCTAAGTTTAATGTGAAATGGTATTTTAAAGTAGAGCTTATTATGACTATATATGCTTCATAGTATATTATTTCTCAGTGTATTCACTGAAAAATTAATCTATGCTGTTACAAATTCAGAGTAAAAAATCCTACAAGATCAAGCTAATAAGCACTGGTCATCTTGGTTTAGTGTAGAAGAAAATATCGTAAATCAAAGGGCAAACCCCCTGTTTCTGCTAAGGAAGTTTTTTCTTCTGGATTAATCTAAGTAGTGTAAAATCCACACCGAAGAAAAAAAACTCCAACCAAACACAAACCATCCACCCTGGGGGTCCACTCCTTCGTGATGGTCAGTTCTTTGCAGTTTAGAAATAAAACTTCATTGAAGTAATTCCATCAGTGGCAAATGTTTATAAAAGTTACTTGAGTATTTTACAGTTTTTAACTCTGTGTTTTGATAGGTATGCATGAGAAACAAGAAATTAAGAAAAAGAAAAATGAGAAAGGATCCATTAGTGCAACACACCTGCCAGCTGTGCCAGCTTCCAAACCTTCTGCTGATCAGATAAGACAAAGTGTTAAGCAGTCTCTTAAGGAAATTCTGATGAAAAGGTAATGATATATTAAGAAAATAAATGATTAATTTGTGTTTATAAATATTTTCATTTGGAAGGCAGAGGAGAAACAGTTAATTATTTGGATACATTTGGTAATTTTTGCCATTGTGTTCTCTCATAGATTGACAGACTCCAGTTTAAAGATTCCTGAGGAGAGAGCAGCAAAAGTTGCCACAAGAATTGAAAGAGAGCTGTTTTCTTTTTTTCGAGACACTGACGCAAAGTATAAGAACAAATACAGAAGTTTAATGTTCAATCTGAAAGATCCTAAAAATAATGTATGTGTGATTTGTCTGTTGTCCTTTGCAGAAATCCTTGATTTGCTGTAGATTAAAGGAACAGTCTTCAATGTAGAAACATTATCAATCTCCCTGTAGTTTAACCTGTTTGGGGTTTTTTTTTTTAGGTTCCTCGTTTATTTGATGTTGTTTGTTCTTTGGGCACTCAGTGTCCTCTGTGTTCTTCCCCATCATTAATTCTCCAGCTCCTTGCTCCCAGTGTACCTTTTTTGTTTGGTTTCAAAGTGTAGTAGATACAGGTTGCCTAGTTTGTGTTTATCTTTACCACTGATCTGTTATTTAGATGTTCCCTTCTCCCCCCTAATTCTTTGCTGTTTACTGCAGTTAACTGTTTTTCTGTCCAGGATCTTCTCACTGTGCTTTTTCGCACCCAGATTTCTCAAATTAGGTCTTCACTCCCTATTCTGCTTTCTGTGAGCCCATTATTCAAAATCATGCCTCCTCAGCTTCTGTCTTTTGACCTTTATCACTTACTCTGATCAAGTCACTTTGTTTATAGTATTTTGCGATTGCAATTAGCCAACTGTAAATTATATGAACTTCTATCTTAACTTCTGTCTAACAGCTTACTTCTGTTTTCTATTTGCTCATACTGCTGAATTAGTTGGTTGTCATTTTTTTACCCTAGGACTTCAGTCAAGAAACACAGAGATCCTCTTTGATACTTTTTCTCTTTGTTATGTAATGCAGAGGATTTGCACCTTTTAAAAAAAAACAACAAAATGTCTGAGTTACTGCTTCAGTGGGCATAAACTCACTTTCTTCTTTGAAACAGCACTTAGTTATACATTTGATCATTAAGGATATATGTAGATACATTGTTATGTAGAATAAATGGAGCTCTGTAATTAAGCTTTTTATGTTTTAAAATCTAGTACCACTTCCTGCAGTGTGGATAATTGCAAAACCACACACTCCATTTAGCTGTGCAGAGCATGTTGTATGTTATTTCTGTGATTTATTTCCTGCTTCAAGCTGTTTTTGTCTTGATAGCAATGGTTACTTTTCTTCTTTCTTCTAGATATTATTTAAGAAAGTACTGAAAGGAGAGGTTACTCCAGATCATCTAATAAAAATGAGCCCAGAAGAACTGGCTTCCAAAGAACTGGCTGCTTGGAGACAGAGAGAAAACAGACATGTGAGATTTGTCAACTTATGTTGTTATTTGACAGCATAAGCATGTGTAACTTCTGATTGCAGGTTAAGTGTTTGCAGAAGGAACAGAATGGATGTTGCACAAAGCAGCTCTGACTAAGCAGGAGGATCTCTGTAATTAATTTAGTATTCAAAACCCAAAGATGTTGTTAGGACAGAAATGAAAGAGGTGTAGTCAGTTTCTGAAAGGAGGAAACCATGCATTTTACTTTGTCTTGCAACTTTATTGCTGCTTGCTCTTTTTTCTGTCTCAGGAGTGAAGGCTTCTTTGTCCTTAATTTCCGCACGATTTTAAAGCTGTTGCTGGAGCTTTATAAGCACCAGTTTTTTGAAGAGGGAGAGAGATCTGTTTGGACAAACCAAACAAAGCAAACTGGTGTTGTTTCTAACTTACTTCTGAAGTGTTACAAATCAGCCCCCAAAAAGTAAACGCAGAGCTGAAAACCTGACCTGCCAGACTGAAAAACAGCCTAAAGGGACAAAAATGAAAAAACCAAAGAGCAAAAAAACCCCAATGAAGTGTAGGAAGTTTACTAGGCTAGTTTTAAGCATGACTTCTCAAAACAGTCACTCTGTATAGCTCTGCTGACAGTTTAGAAGGAGAAACAGGAATAAGAGGACTGGTATTATTTTCATAGTAAATTCCTTTTTGTTAGACATTGCCCCATTTATTGGGCATTTAGTCCAACAATAACTGCAGCTGCTTGGAAATGGCCATTAAAAATTTCCTAGTTTACAAAATCTGGATTTATGTTGACAGAATCTTTGGTATTTATACTCCACATCATACAACCTAAAAGCACAGTATTTGGGTAGTGTAAATTCATCTGTGTGCTCAGGCTGAGTGTTTGGTAATAACTGATTCTGTAGAGTGGGATGCTGTTTTAGAGACTGCAATGTGTATTGCAATAGTAATTATTCATGTGTTTTTTCCTTGTCATTGCACATTTTGGCTAAACTTGTTTATCAGTCACGGTAATTTTTTGCTACTATCTGTACAGAAACAGTTGTTGATTATCTTGAAGCTGATTCAAGGGCATATAAAGAATGAAAAGTTTGTTTGTTTATTCTGTATCTATCCAAAGCCCATCTTTTGTAATGGATCTTCTTTACATTTATTTTTATAAACATCACTGAAATACTGAAAACAGGTCATGCAAAATACTATTGCACCGCTGTGAGAAATATCTTCCAAACAAAAATGTATGCTGCTCAAAAAATTGCTGAAGGGTCCTGATTATTTCAGAGAAATGCTACAAAAATTCTAGAGCTTGAAATGGAATACAGCATATACCATAAATAGCAATGTATCATTTGACTGTATTTTTCATGTTCCTATTTAAGCAAGGCATTCAGACTGTTACTAATTTATATTTTTTTATTTCCTCAGGATGTTTGAAAATATGTTGATATTTTTCAGGCAGATAAAGCAATCATTGAATCCTTGTTTTCTTAATAAATCAGACTTAAGATATTTGGGGTAGCCAACTGATTTAAGACATGGAAAAGTGCTTTAAGAAGCAATATTAGAAATAACATTTTATATCTTATTTTATTGCAAGAAAGCAAAGCAGCAGTGCTGATTAGCATTAGAATCTCCATTACTTTTAAGAATACCTTAACATTTTTTTTGAGGTGAAGCATTAGGTTTATGTATTAAAAAACAAGCTCTTGAAAAATTGTACTAGTCTGCATAAATTTATATCCTACATTGTCCCTATTATTATGGGAAAAGAATGGATGCATTTTTTTCTTTAGCTCTTGGGAAATCAGAATTACTGTTATTTTAATTTAGTGTTGAAGATTTGCTTTATAATTTGTTTAAATGCATGCCTGGTAAGTAGTTGCTGCTACACTGTAGGAGAAGTAAGGCTGCTTGTGTGTTTGCATTATGAAACTACTTGGCACCTGCAAAATAAAAATGCTTTTATCCCTAGAGGGTTTCCTAATTGCAGTCCTCTTATCTCTTATATTTCTGGATGTCCCAATTTATTGTATGAGAATAATTATACATAGCTTGTTTTCACAGACGATTGAAATGATTGAGAAAGAACAGAGGGAGGTTGAAAGAAGACCTATCACAAAAATTACTCACAAAGGAGAAATAGAAATTGAAAGTGAGACACCAATGAAAGAACAAGAGGAAGTAATGGAAATTCAGGTATAAAAGAAAGCATGGTACCACAGTGAATTTAGTTCGTAGATGATATGGTTGTGAAGTGTTTTGTTTATGATTTTGTTGTTCAGGTCTATGATCATCTGTTAGGTCTGGTTTAATTTTTGTTTTATCTTTACTGACTTCTTGGCCTGGTGATTTTGTTGGTTTCTTTCTTTCTATGTTGTGTCTGACTGCATGATGAATTCTGGCAGTAGTAAAAAATAGAAAGTAGAAATTGGAAAATATTCTAAATGTTACCTAAAGGTATTTGAGAATATCAATTAGTTATTGTAATGCATTTGTAGATTTTGTGATAGAATTTTAGACTATACAGCTGAAGGAAGAGCTTTATGTCTGAAGGGAGAAAAACACTGTAAAACTTCTAAGTACCATAAAACATCTAAGCAATATTAGGAATGTTAAAAGAGGGATAAAAAAAGGCTAACCAAAATGTGTTTGACTTTTCTTAGGAACCTCATGTGAAGTTGTTTGAGAAGTCAGAAGAAGCTGAAAAGGATAAAGAAATAAATGAATCTGCATCTCCAGACACCACAAGTCAACATAAAAATCATCTCTTTGATCTAAACTGCAAAATCTGCATAGGTAATTTTGGAAAGCACATGAAAATAACTGTATCATGCCTCTATAAATTTCAGTCATAAATCTCAACATACCTCAAGAATTTTAAGAAATGTGGGTTTGTACCTACTTTGCTGACAATGTTGTGGAAGGATTTATTTCATAATTTACAAAAGAGACTGTTAAAATGGTAGTCTATTGGCATAAACTTGTCTTCTTTAAAACAAAACAACAAAACAGCAACTTCAGAGAGTGAAATCCCTACAGTGGTTGTACATACTACTGTTGATTCCTCATTTCTTTATCCTGTGCCATTGCAGTGGCAATATTTATGTATCGTACTGTATAATCATATACAATGTATTAATTTACACATTGTATAAATATGTGTAAAATATGTGAGTCCTCCTTATCCTATCCCACTTCAATGGCAGTAAGTAGTATTTTTGGTGTGTCTTCCTTGTGTTCAGATGAAGTCCTCTTTTTGTTTCTTTAATAAAAAATGAAAGCCGTTGCACTTCCTTTTCTGCAGGCCGAATGGCACCACCTAGTGACGATCTCTCTGCGAAGAAGGTGAAAGTGTCCGTTGGGGTTGCACGGAAGCAGTCAGACAACGAAGCAGAGAGCATTGCAGACGCGCTCTCCTCAACGTCGAGTATTTTGGCTTCAGAATTACTGGAAGATGATAAGCAAGACTCATCAAAATCGTTCACACCTCTCCCAAAGTAATATAAAGTGTAAAAACAGTATTTTAAAATGAAACACATCATTAATCTTGTTAAGCCATTATGTCTAAAGCTAATTTTTTAATGGCATTTAATTAATCCATTTGTGTACTGGAAGCTGTACACATATTAAGAATGGAGTAAGTGGAGTAAGTGATGTTGTGCATTTATATACATAATACTACATACATTGTTGTGATTGCCAACTTCTAATTACCACATTTTTTTTTGGGAAAAGTAAACTATGTTACCTTGTGCAACAAGGTTTAAAAAGGGTTCATACTGTCTTTTGCTGTTAAGGAATGTAGTATGTATAGTGCTGCATTTAAATGAATGTGTCTTTGTGTATATATAAAGCTGTGGAATCTAAACAGAGCATTTACACTGATAAATCAGGCTAGTTTCAAATCTCAAAGTAGTACTTTTCTAGAAATGACAGGTAACAGCAGCTTGTTTGATGTTTGGCTATATTTGCAGTCAGTTATCCATTTTCTTCGACACTGCTACTCACTAAAAAGGAAATTGCTGTTTATGAGGCTGCTTCTTTCTGGTTTGAGAGAGGCTTTTCTAGGAAAACATCAACTCCCAGTTATTTAGAATTGACCAGAGTTCATGCTGAAATTTTGCCTTTATCAGGACAGTGTCATCTTTTACCAAGGACAGTGGACTTAGGTTTTTGAATGGCTTACAGCAGATTCAAAGTAATTTCTAGTGTAGACAGAAATTATCATAGGTTACTGTATTACTGTAACAGCACAGTATCTGGTACTTCTGGGCTGCTTAAAACTGTTAATAGCATGCAAAGAATATTTTGATAGGACATATTGGGAAATGTTGAAATGTGTAATCTTTTTCATAAGGAAACCCTCAGGCTGACAAAAACTCTTCTGTATTTAAGTTATCCCATTAATTTTTTCAGCTTCTTTGTTGACAAAACAGGCCTTTTTTTTGAAGGATGTTAAACCAGTTTTGTACAGGGATAATCAGGAGGAGGCACTCACAGAAGGTGTGGAAATGATGCATAAGTTAGAAGAGATGAGGAGCCAGCCTGTGGGAGAGAGTAGGGTTACACAGGCATTCAGGTGATGGACAGACAGTGCTGGCACAAAATGTAGGAGTTAGGAAAGCAAGATAGGCCAGCAGTCAGTGTGTTGTCATCTATCTCCCTGTGACATGGGAGGATCTTGGTGGCTTTGCAGCACCTGTGTGTTTGTGTCCTCTTCAGTTCCATTTGGTAATTCTTGGACTAAACAACTTCTCTGTTTGTAAAAGATAGACTAGTGAACTAATGTGCTGCTTATCTGACTGCCCTTCCTGTACCGTAGGGCTTCTCCACTGGAAAGTGAGAAACATGATTGTCTGCCTGTCTTTTTTTGTTCACCCTCAAGTATGCTTAATTAAAAAAGAAAATGCTTAGTTATACTGCATTTCTGTGATAAAGAAAAATTATAATTTGCATTGTCCTGCATGATATATCATCTTGTAAACCAAGTGGGTTTTTGTTTGTCTTTTTTTAGGTCAGAAACCCCTGGTACTGTGGAATGTGAAAGTCTGTTTCTGGCACGCCTGAATTTCATCTGGAAGGGTTTTATCAATATGCCTTCAGTAGCAAAGTTTGTTATTAAGGCTTATCCGGTTTCTGGCTCCTTTGAGTATTTAACAGAGGTATTTATATTTATTGCAAAGATTGAACAATTAATTTATTAATTTTACCAACTTGTTTACCTTGTAGGCTAATAATAGTAGTATGATGAAAGACAGTGATGCATGATCATTGTACTGAATAAAGTATTTGTGGGAGGACACAGGTTAAGGTCTATATTTGTAAGTATATATTATTCATTACATGAACCTGTGGTTCATCTTACCTTCTATAACAGAAACCTGCGTAATGGAGTTCAGTTGTTTTTTCCCTGTCTGGGGGCAATTCTGGTCCTAATCTTCCATTGTGATTAAATTGTCCCTAAAAGAAAAGTTTATCTGACATTCTCTTCTGTGTCTGAGAGACAGGAAAAGCATGCAACTGCTTATAACAGTTGCCTTCATGTCACAAAATAAAAATCAGAGATCTCATAAGGCTCAATTTTCCTTCTTGCTAGCTGCACAGGATGCATCAGTTGTCTAATTAAAAGGATTTATGTCTTCTATTAATAAGATTCTTTATTTTGCTGTAAATCTTCAGGGAAGTGCAGGCGACGCAGTAATCCTTAATACTAAAGTATTGTTGTATGAGTATAATATGCTTTTCAGAACTCTGCTGCTTTATTTAAAAAAATTATTTTTCTGAAAGTCTTGTTTATTTTGTGTGCGAACAGTGAACTCAATAGTATCCAAGAAGAATTTACATCTGTTCATACATGCACATGTAGGTTATGTTTTCCCTGATGATGAAGATTTTGAAAGTTTATTATATACATAGGTGTGGAGCTCTCATTGTGGTCAGCTCTTACGTATAGGTTGAGGGTTTCTGGAGCACAGTAATATTTGCAGTTAATGTTACCACGTAGAATAGTTTTGCAGGAGTATAGACGAGCAGTATGGAATGATAAGTAATTTAATACATAGAATTTGCACTGAAAATCTTAAATGTTCAAAGTTTAAATATTTTTCTTGTGTTGTAACTTCTACTTATTTTTGAATTATAATTTAAGAAATAAAAGAACTAGGTATGTTTTGAATTTATGAAACATACAGGATGAAGGACTTAACACAATACTTATGTTGGATTCACATTTCTGTTGCCCTTTGTCATAGGATTTACCTGATAGTATTCAAGTAGGTGGCAGGATATCTCCTCACACTGTCTGGGATTATGTAGAAAAAATCAAAGCTTCAGGGACCAAGGTAAGAATTTTACATAGTAAAGACTTGCTGTTTAATTGGCATCTTAGTCACTTGTTTTTTTTCTCTGAAACATTTGCAAAATACACGAACTTTAGGAATATCTCACAATTATGTTTAATGAGATGGGTGGCAACTTCTGGCATTTATTTTCTTCCTATCTAACCTTAAACTGTCATTTACTGTTTGAGAATACCTGTCTTCCTTTGGCACAGTAACTCATAATGAATGTGTGGATATCACTTCACATCTCAAGTGTTACTCTTTCACTTTCAGTGCTGTTACATTGTGCAAAACCATCTCAGTGGCTCTCTGCTGGACTTGTCCCACTGTGTGCCAGTTGTCCTTGTGGCTGGGGAGCCCAAAACTAGAAAGTCCTGGATAGAAAGGAATAGCCATTTCCCTCGGTCTGCTGCCTGCTTTGATTCTGACACCCAGATTGAAGTTGGGCTTCTTGGCATGGGTGCATCACTGGTTCTTACTGAGCTTGTCCACCAGGACCCCCACATCATTTTATGCCAAGCTATTTTCCAGCCAGTCAGTCCCCCAGCCTGTCCTGGTGGATGGGGTTACTCCACCTTAAAAGTGCAAGATTTTGCATTTTGCCTTTGCTGACATTGACAAGGTAGACATGTTTTTCCAGCCTGCTGAGGTCCCTCTGAATGGTCACCAGCCCTTCAGCATATTGACCACTGCCCCTGCTTAGGTGCCATCTCAGTTTTGAAGAGGGTCTTATGTCCAATCTTCCAGGCGCTTCATTAAGCGATTAGCAGCATCAGCTCCCACACATCTTGAGCTGGGCTTTGGGCATAATTCTGGGATCAGAATACTGGTCTCCCACTAGTACTAATGGATATCTTGGACACAACAGACTACAAAAGACAGCTTTCTAGTAATGTTAAGGGTAGGGACTGGAAAAATTCATTGGAAGCTGGCAAGCTTCCCTAAAACTTGTTATTTAGCTGTCTTTTAAAATACTGGCTCTTTTGTCATGCACTTTAATTAAGTTTTTTATACTGAATGCTTTCTATTTGTTTTATCTAGTTCTGAATTATTTTTGGCCATGTTTCTGCTTCTTCTGTCTCCCCTGTTGTTCTCTGCCTTTTTGGCATGGCTTTTTCTCCTCAGAGAAACAATCTTAGGAAAATAATCCACTCTGTATTTGAAGTTATTTTAAATAAAGAGCAGTCAGTAAAAAAAAAATAACATTTCACAGGAAAATGTACTTGATCATCTTTTTCTCTCTCTTCTTGTAAACAGGAGATCTGTGTGGTTCGCTTTACCCCAGTAACTGAAGAGGATCAGATCTCCTATGCATTGTTGTTTGCCTATTTCAGCAGTAGAAAACGTTATGGTGTAGCAGCTAATAATATGAAGCAAGTGAAAGATTTGTACCTCATCCCTTTAGGTTCCTCAGATAAAGTCCCTCATCATCTTGTGCCTTTTGATGGGCCTGGTAAGTACGGCTTGGAATTTGAAACTTTGTTATCATAACACTACTTAAAGAAGTTGGCAACAGAAATATAAGAAATAAAATTTAAAAATGCTAGCTATTTTGTTCAAATATGTAATGAGTTTTCCACAGTATTATTATATTAGTTTCCTTGAAAAGCTTAATTTCCCCTTCTGAGATTATTCTGATTCTTCAAAGAGGAAAAAGTTCCTGTACAACCTTGTTTTATGGCTGCTACCTTCTTTTTCTAACACAGGTAGTTTTGTAGGTTTCAATGTCTGTAAACTCAGTCACACAAGTGGACTATGATAGAAGTCATGAGTTCCAAATTGATACTCTCAATTTAAAATAGTATTTTTCATTATTTGAAATGTACTAATTTATTTTCTCAAGTATTCCAAAGTGAAGAGATAGGTAATAGTATGCCTTGAAACACAGTGCTTTTCCTGGAATGAGGGAAACATTTTGGAAATTTTCTCTTTGTAAATCTTTGAAGTATGTCTAACACGAATGAGGAGACTGTGTTGTAAACTTCTATTTACTTTTTTTTCCTATTATACTTTGCTACCACTGTTACCATGTTGTAGCTGTGTTAGATAAACATGATGTTTAACTTCTGTGCTGTTTCTGATGAGATTAGATGTTGTATATAACTTTCTTGTGTTGTCTATTTGGAAGTTATAGTCTTGAAGCAATTTTAATTTGCTGTGCTTGAAGTCATAATTTTAATGTTGGAAATACATATTTTTATTATTTTAACTATTGTTAGTATTTAACATAAGAAACAAAACAGCTTCAAATGTCGTAAGATTAATATTTTCTGTAGTACATTGTTAAGTGTATGGGGGTTATTTTTCTTAAAATTATTGCCTTAACCAAAATATAAAGAGATGATAAATTGCTGTTAAAATTTTGTACAGGGATTGAAATACATCGACCAAATTTATTACTGGGATTGATAATTCGCCAGAAAATGAAGAGGCAGATTACTGCTGTTTCAAATGTTACCAGTAGTTTTGCAGATGAAGCTGCTGAAAGTACCTTGAGTAGCTTGCCACCAGAGAAGAAAAGCAAGCCAAGCAAACCTGAAGTCTCACATCATGATTTGGCACTAGAAGAGGAAGAGGAAAACAATTTTTTTAATTCCTTCACAACTGTGCTACACAAGCAGAGAAATAAACCACAGCAGTCTAATACAGATGATGCTCCAGCAGTTATTGAACCGTTGGTGGAAAGTACCAAACATGAACCACCAAAGCCTCTCAGGTTTCTTCCTGGAGTCCTGGTTGGATGGGAAAATCAGCCTTCTACTCTGGAGCTAGCAAATAAACCGCTGCCAGTGGATGATATTCTTCAAAGCCTGTTGGGTACGACAGGGCAGGTGTATGAGCACAGCAAGTCAGAAGCAGGTCCTAGTGAAGACATACCATTATTAAATGAACAGGCAACCTCGAAAGTAGAAACCATGGATGTTGTTGATGTAACTGCTGAAGTTAGTGAAGCAAAGACTGGTTTGGATGATCCTCAAGAATCCACTAATGCTGCTGTAACTGTGGATGCAGCAGCTGTAGGGACCTCAAGTTCTGCAAAAAGTGCTGGTTCTTTGATAGGGCTGAGTCTTAAGGGAAAACCTCCAGATGTTTCCACAGAAGCATTTTTAGCAAATTTGTCTGCTCAGTCGCAGAACAAAGAAACTGAAGAAAGTAAAGAAAACGACCCAAAGCGACAGTTACCAGACAAGGATAGCGTTGCACAGGAAGTTAGAAGGAGCGCAAATTCCAGCTTTTCTTCCTCATCAAATTCAGCAAAAAAACCCAATGAGAACAATGTTAACGTAGGCTCTACTGAAGGTACCACTGCTAATACCTCTAAATCACCCCCATTTATTAATCTTAAAAGAGACCCACGACAGGCAGCTGGACGAAGCCAGCAGACTAATGTTTCAGAAAACAAGGATGGAGATGTTAGCAGAAATGAAGACCGACAGAATGCTTCAGGAAATGATCAAGGAGAACCAGAGAATAAGCAGCCTTCTGGAGAAGGGGGCTTAAACCCGTATCAAAGTGATGCACAAACCAATGAGACACAGTTCAGTTCAACTGCAGCTAAGGCAGATAACACAGTTGCATCACAAGTGGAAGATACCAAACACTCACAGGAAGATGCACAGATGCAAAACATTGAAACAGTGAACTCATTTAGAAGAGGACCAGCAGTAACTTCATCTCATTTTGAAACTGAAAACTCTTCTCGTTCTGAATTTATTTCCAAAGTCCCAAGCCCTATTGCAAGTGGCAGCTTCTCATCCGTTGGACCTCCACAGCAGAATTTTCAGCATCCTAAATCTAATCCACCTGGATTTCAGTTTCAGGCTCCTGCACCTCATAACTTCCCTCCACAAAACAATCCTATGTTTGGATTTCCTCCTCATTTACCACCTCCACTTCTTCCTCCTCCTGGCTTTGGTTTTCCTCAAAATCCAATGATGCCATGGCCACCAGTAACTGCTCATTTATCAGGTCAGCCACCACACTATGCTGGACCCATTGCACAAGGGCTACCAGTGGCTCACAAACAATCAAGATTTATGGGACCAGAAAATTTTTTTCAGAGTAAAGACAGTAGGAGACCAGAAAGACGCCACAGTGATCCTTGGGGCAGAGAAGAACAGAATTTGGAGCGAGGGTTCAGTAGAGGAAAAACTGATCGACAAAGACTTTACAGTGAAACCCATCACCAAAAAAAAGACAGACATGAAAAAGAGTGGAGCAGTGAAAAATACTGGGAGCAAGATTCTGAAAGAAACAGGCGCAGAGACAGAAACCAGGAAAAAGAGAGAGAGAGAAAGAGTAGAGAGGAAGGACAGAGAGACAAAGAAAGAGTGCGATCTCCACACAGTGATAGGGCTGCTGATGGAAAAAGCCCCAGAGAGACAAGAAATCCAGAAAAAAAGACAGAGAAGCCTAAAAGTGAAGAACAGGCTCATGAAAAAGATAAGGAGAGGGAGAAAAGCAAAGACAAGCATAGAGAACGAGAAAGTGAAAAGAACAGAGAGAGACATAGGGACCACAGTGACAGAACTAAAAGCAAAAGGTAAAAAGGTGCAGGCAGTCTTTTAAAATCATATTTAAATAAACTGTTAGAATAATGTCGTAAAACTTTGTATGACAAAAAAAGAGCCTGCTAGGATTGTGCCATCTTTTTTATTCTGTGTTGGTGTTTTGCAGAAACAAGTCTGTGTTTTGGTACCATTCAATGTACCAATACTCATCCTTTTTTTCATTATACCAACTATCGTTAGAAGTAGGAGTTTAATATTTTTAAAAATTTTACATTGCTGTATATTCAAAATTTTAAAGATTTCTTTTATTAATATGCAATAAAGGCTTAGGAATTTTCTTAGCTGAGGAGGTTGGCTTTAGTCAAGTCTGCAATATAGTTGCTGCCTTTGGTAATTTGTGCTCTCTTCTGTTTTAAGATGCTCTGATAATTTTAAAGGTGGTTTTCATACAATAACCTTGTTTTTAAATTGCACTGTTTTTAAAGACTGCAGCAAAGCCTCAGAATCCACATGTTACAACAAAATATAATATGCTCAGTGGTGTGAAGTTTGTTTTTTTTAAATTATTCAGTAGTACAATAAAAAAGTATATTTCAAGTATTTCCTAAGCATCTGAAGCAGTTTGTGACCAGAAATTGGAAGGCTGAGCTGCTTGAATGTTACTGCTTTAAACTGCACTTGTTTTAATAAGAAAGCATTTCTACCCTAAATTCTTGAAAATTATTTGTAGTAGTAAATTCATTTCTCCCACCATTTTCCATGCTTCAAAAACTTGAATACCTAAGCTTGTACATTACTTTGTGTTTTGCTATCCTTTTTACTGTAAAATGTAAATATTTTAAGGGATATTTTGATTCTAAAATGATAAAACTTTCTCACATATTGTGTGTGTTTGATTTCATAGGTGTGAAACTGTAGGCTAAATGAATATAGAAGGCTGAGTCACAGAATGCCACATTTGTTGTACACTTCATGGCTCGGTTTGTTTTGAGTTTTGGAGAACAAAGAGGGGGGAGAAGGGCAGAAGTGTTCGGACCCTTGGGGACTTCTGGTAAATTGGTATTTTGTGGACTGCCATCCACCAATGCCAAACAACATGCAAACGTGAAAACAAATCACCTATTCTTATACTTGTTAAAATACACTGGGCATCTTGTTGAGTCTGTTAGAAACAACAAAAATATTCCACTGTATAAAGAAAAACTGAGGTTTATTGTTCTGGTTTTCAGCATTTTATTTTTCCACTTTGAGTACACAATCTTACTATGCTGCTGACAGAGCATTTTGCACTTTGCTGTAGAAAAGCCTCTTCTTTCCAGAAAGGTCTTCCCAGTTCAACAACACCCTAATTGTTAGTTTTAATTATGAATATAGTTTAAGGTAAATTTTTACTTGTATACCTTGCAAGTAGCTTCATGGTCAAATTGGCTAAAATTAAAAAACTTGCACTGAATAAAGGAGGTGGTAGACTTCTATTAAGTGATGTTTCTTAGGCTCATAGTTGGGATTACTAATTTTAAAAAATCCTCAGTTACTAAAAACAATAGTCAAACATCTTTTTAGCATGATAAAAAGAACATAGTCTTTTCCAAATTAATTCCATGGTCTGTATACCAGTAGTGCCATTGAATATATCTGCTAGTATTATACATATGTTTTGTTGTTTAAATATTTACACCAGAATTCTGTAGATGCAGAAGTGCACCAAAGCATTGTTCTCATTTTTGGAGTAAGTTTTAAATTGACAGCTCTGCATGTGAAGATTTTCTTTTGATCTATTCAAAAGTAGTCTCCTCCAAGGCCACTTGTGATCTGCCTCTCACATGTGCATCCATCTCTGCTTTGAAAATAAACTGGAAGCAGTGAAAATTGCAACTGCCTGTATGGAAGGGATGGGAATGCTTTCTGCCAGAACTACCAGAAATAATTTGTTCGGAAAGAATATGTAAACATTTTTCAAGTTTGCTGAGTGCTTTGCTACCTGCCTTGTGTATGTAAAACCTGAAGAGAGACACAGTAAAACAGCTCTGAGGGAGAGTTTTGTTAAGTGTTTAACAAACAGCAACATTCTCCAGGATTTGTTCCTAGGATCTGAGTTAGTGTAATGGGAATAAATCCTGCTACTACAGGAATAAAGGATTTTACTTCTCCATTGCCTTCAGTCACTCTCCTTCCAACATTTGTGTTAGCTGGAAGTGCTCTGATTATTTGTTCCTGGTTTTACACTGAATCACTGCTCAGATCACAAAAGGTAGTGTGGACTGCTGAGGAACTGGCAGTACACCAGAAACCCCTGAGAGAACAGGATAAACCTTAAATATGCTCCCTTCTCCAGCATCACATGGCCATAAAAGGCCCTACTTAGAGAAACTGGAAGAGAAGAATCGGGACAGCTCAAGTACCAGGTGGGCTTCGTGGGCTGCTTTTTGGGAAGAGTGCAGAAGCTCTGTTGCATCGGGCTGATCACTTGAGGGCTCAGAGCAGCTGAAGAAGATAGAATGAACCTCCCAAAGATGTTTGCAGATGCTCAATAAAACATCTTGGGGTAGTTCCCATGCATTTTAGTTATGTTTAAATCACCCGTAACTGACTTGACAGTGCTTTTATTGCTACACACTAAGTATGGTGATGGGGAAGCAAATGTGTGTCACCTAGTTTTAGGTGCTTATGGCCTTTGCTCCATAACACACACCCCGTCCTCACTTCCCTCCCTGCCCCAAAATAGTTATTTGTTTCTGACAGGTACATGCTGAAGACTTGCATTCAGAGAATTTCCATGCAAGGAAGTGATGGTTTATTATGTGCTTTTGAGCAATAGTAAAGTGGAAAAGGAAAAGATAGGAATCAATCACTATTATTTTTATTTAATAATATTACTTTTATAGTAAGCCAGCAGTCAAATGAGAAATGTAGATGCCATCATACATCATTGGTATAAGCACATTAAAATAAAACTTGTTTTTTTTTATTGCCTCCTAAAGCAGAATATAACAGCATTTTGAGAAGGAATTGAATTTCTGTATTTACGTATGAACAGCTCTATTTACTTTTGAGATTAAATTAATGAAAAATATATTCGTAGAAATTCAATTTACTGTGACCAAAGCCTCTGTCTCATAAAATTTTGAAATGTCATTAAGGGGCATATAAGCCAGAAAGGTATAGGTAAAGCAAAACGGTTCTTGGACTTTCTAATCTTAAGCTCTTAAGAATAAAAATTACTTGTAGGCAGACTGCCACATTCCCACATTCTAATTATAAATCGTTAAAACCAAAAGTTTTCATGTACTCAAATAGGGGAGACCTCTGCTGAAGAAAACCAGGAGGCCTGTTTTCTCTCTCTGAAGTTAAGTATATTTTTTGCTCTTAAAATCATTAAGTGTAATATTTTAGCAGACTTAAGACAGGCTTATGTTCTACCCTTTGATGTATTTACATACAGGATGGACAGAGACTGAGAAGGGAGGGAGAACAACTTCATTATTTAATTAGAGTCTTTTTGGGCTTAACAAGTAATTACAGCTGTTATGATTAAAAAAATTCTCATTACAATAAATGTGCTTTTTGGCTCAAGTACACCTTTTCTTCCTCCACCAATTTCAGTTTTTACACTTGACCTTAATATTTTAAGATTATAAAAGAAATAATCTAATAAAATTGAAGAGTTGGAGAAATAGGTAACAGTTTGTCTGGTCTCATAAAGCAACAACCAACATTTGAGTGTTGGTTGGCCTTATAAGCTAATCACTACCTCTTTGTTTACAAAACTATTATCAGCACAATAAAGAAAAAAACAAACCCTACAGACTTTCCCATTATTTAAAAGTAAATGCTAAAGAGTATGTATCAATAATTCTATTTATATATAGACTAAGGAGTAAAATAATTGATCATATTTTATATATGCTATTCATACTTTACATAAATTTGTCTCATTACTTTTTAAGTTATGTGCTTTCTTATGTTGGTTGCTGAGTCATGCACTGCCAGCTAATGCAGGAAACAGGAGGAAAAGGAATTGTATCACTTCTTTAGACTCTTGGACATTTTTTTCAATTAATTTCCAGAATTTCCATCATAAACATTGTACCCTTCTGCTTTCATTAGCTGAATCTTTTTAGAATCTTGGAAGAGCACAACATCTTTAATTTTACCAATGAATTCCTTCTGAAAAAGCCCTGCAGTGACTATATTGACTTTCCTGCCAATTTCAAATCCACCAAAGTAACAAATGCCACCATAGTTTAAAGCAGTGTATTTCCTTTGTGGGTCAATATCTTCAAAAAGGATTAGTTCCTCATCAAGATAAACCTTAATACAAGTTTGGTTTTGAACTACAGTAATGAAATGCCATCTTTCATCAGAACAGCTGAAGTATTTGCTGTGCATTAGAGGAACAGAGATTCTTTCTCCAAGATTAATCACAACTTTTAAAGTTCCATTGGCAAGACCAATGGCAAGGAAGTCATTATCTTCATCTTCACTTTTTCCCATCCACGTTATTAATCCTTCAGTTTCATTGGTAGTAAAATTTAGAGAAAGGCGGCTGTGCTGGAGGTCTCTTTTTCCATAAAAAGGATCTGTGTATTTAATATAAGAGTTACCAACAAACTTTGCTATATAAAATTTGATTTTGTTATCACAGTACTTACCTGCCCAGCCTAGTGCACATATACAGGTATATGAAAATGAAGAAGGCTGAGGAATACAGAGTGCTTGAGACCTACACATGTTTTGTGAACAGTGAATAGATTGTTCACACGTGGTCCCTGTCCACTCTTTTGGGCAAGAACAAGAAAAGCCTGAGTTTTCAACTTGACACGTTCCATTATTTTTACAGACAGTGTAACCACAGTCAGTTCCATCACAGTCACCAATGTTGGCACCACCTTTGGGGTCAGACACAGTAAGCTTCAGTTCCCTGTTGTTTATAACAATTTCTCGAATACAACCAGTGAAACCTGTGGGTTCATTTTCTATTGCCATTGGATTAACAAGGTTTAGGGAGGACACCCCTCCAACAAAAAAATCTGTGTGTGTGTCTAGTGCATTCATTCCAGGACTAGCTTTTTGAGTAACATTGATACCATCCAGGTCCAGGTAGCCTTCATTACCAGTTCTTCCTGCACTGAGTGAGTGCCATGTATTTCCATTTGCACGGACCTTCTGAAGGGTCTGTAGGATGACTGTTCTGTCTCCAAGGTTGTAGCGTAACTGCGTAAATCCATTTACTAATGATATACATAGAAAGTCACCTGTAAAAAAACAGTTCAAAATAGTTTCATTTTTAGAGAGGGTGCACTGAAGAACAACAGGCCATAATTCTGATGCTTTCATGCCTGCATTTCCTTGAAGCATCATCATATCTAAATCACACAAAGGGAAATGTTCCCTGATGAGCTGCTCTTAACCTTTTTTTTTTCATTATTGGAAACTGAAATCATGTTTTCCTCAAAGTAAAAGGCCCAACCTTTTGAAAAGCTCTGCTTTCATGCAGAGACTAGATAACTCAGGTAGGAGGAAACAGGATAACCTTGGCATCCAGGAAATGTGAATTTGTGTTCCCATGGAAAGGAATAAAGTTTTGGCCAAGTTACAAAGGCAGAAATACTCTCAATTTCATTATGCTGAATAAAGGCTTGATGGATTTGTCAGTTTAATGAACAGAAGGTTTGTCTGCACCAGACATACTCTGCTTTCCCTGAAGCTCCTTTTCACAACAGGGATGTTTTGGGTTTAATAATCTGACATCTGTAGGAACAGATACACTTTTTATTGCATTGTTCTTCTGGAGGCTTTCATTACAGGAAGTATTAGAAGGGAGTTATCTCTTCTTTTACTATCTGTGTTTGTGGTCTTATGGGCAGTGTAAAAGGAGAGAGAGTACCACTTCAAATTATACTTTAAAACATGAAGAAGAAAAGCTAGGAAAGGTTAGGAAATAGGAGCTGGAAAGAAAGTTTGTAAGAGCAGCAATAGAGTCTAATAGGGGAAGACAACAGGGAAGCAGAAGAGGGCAGCAGGAAAGTCTGCAAATTAAAGTTCTCAAACTTTTTGAGGTTTGCCTGTACAATTTAACTTTTATGTATTATTTTTGGAAATAATAAGCATCAGATTATTATCAATTAAATTGGTAAATATGTTTGTTAAATTTGAATGCAAACTTGCCTAATTAGCTACCAGTCCAGTTTCCTTAAAGATTCAGCGTTCCTAAGGGTGGACCTATTAGTATAATGATGAAGTTTGCTTTCATGTGTGTTTAATTTTTGAGTATTTCTAATCTTTGAATACATTGTCTGTAGTGAAATTAAGAATGAATGGCTTGATTTACTGGAGGCTTGTGAAAGTTGCTAAAATTATACCTTCCTATTCAAGAATTGTTCAGGTTACCGTTCAGGCAGGGTAGAGATGTTTAAGTTGTATGAGTAGCTGTAGAGCTTCATGTCTCACTTTCCCTGCCCCAGACACCCATGGAAAGAACAAGCAAAAAGCTTTTCTTTCTTTCAACTCTGGTGATGGCAGAGCACTTTTAGCTTTCTAGTTCCAGTTGTGATGATCTGGTTTATTTCCCTTTATTTAGTGTTCTTTTAGAGTACCTTGTTCTGTTTTTTTCAGAAAATTATATTCATTTCCTTCACTTGTGATTTCTCCTGCTTAGTGATGTGGCTTTGAGCTTGCTTGATTTTTCAGTGCATTGTTGAATGCACTAATCTTGCTTTGTTTCAGCAATGTACATAATGTGCTTGTCTATTTCTTTTATCAGGACCACAATCTTAGGGTAAGAAAGGAGAGTGAGGAAAAGTTTCTGAACTACCTCTTTGGCAGCCTTTGATCCCCTGTCCTGCCCAGACATGCAGACTGGCATAAGGACACTCATATTGTGCTGTCTAGGAAGAAGGAGAAGTCTGACCAGGGTTGCTGTTGCATCCGACCTGTAATCAAGACCTGGAGAAGCTGGCAGTTCTCCAAGACTTCCTGGCCTGCAGGGTAGGGTTTTGGTAGCTTTGCACATTTGACAACGATCTGTCTGTTTTGGAATCTTACCTAGTCTTATCACAAGAGTGAATCTGTGTTGCTGCATCTGCTATCTACAGTGTAAAGAGGTTATCGCTGAGTACTCTGTTCTGGCACAAATTTGAAGCCTCACTTCAAATTGGAATAACTTCTGCTGCTTGTGAACAAAAAAAATTATACTTTCCAATTTCAACTCTCCCCCAGGCTCTCGAGGTATTTTCTTACTCCTCTGGTTAGACCCTCTCTTTTCACAGGTGACTTGCTATTTTAGTCATTGGCAAGAGCAACAGAGTGTTGAGATAAATTTTAGGATCTGAAAGTTGATCCCAGGGTACAGTCAGTATTTCTCCATGAAGTTTAATGCCACAGGTACTACTAGGGAAAACTGTCTGACTCTCATGTAAAGTGCTGTGTGTTCAGGATCCAAGAAACTGCCACTTAAAGTGAAGGCAAATTATGGGCTTGTCTTTGATCCTTTTCACTTTAGCAACCAGTAACATTTTCAACAAGAGATCTCCATCTGCCCTGTCTCTGAGGGCCAGGTTGCACAGCTGGAGCCTGTGCAGGCTAGTGTCATCATAGGAATTGTGCCACCAGTTTAAACAAATGGGCTTCTTGCCACTGATTTTGTCCTCTCAGCAGTCTCGGTATAGAAGACCATGAAGCAGGTGGTTTTTCACCATTTCAGTTTGATCATTGCTCAGACCTGTCTCATACAACTTCAGCTGTGGCCAGAGACCTTTCTGAGGAAGTTTACTTTTGTTAAGCATGAAGGAGATGACATCCTTAGTTTTTCCAGGACTAGACTGTATAGCTGGTCCCTACTTTCTTGAAAATACAACCTATACACAGAACAATGACTTTGCTTCTGCTTTTCAGATTAGCATCTCATCTAATATGGGCTATTCATCCCCATCAGTAGTGACACAAAAAAAGCAGAGAGACTCCTGAGGTAGGCACTCACAGTTCTTTTGTTGTGCATGCAAGTCTGCGCAACTTGTTGTATGCAAGGAACTGTGAGGCAGTCTGTGTCAGTAAAGTTGAATCTTCTTTAGAAGTAGGCTGTTGTAGCTGTGCCTTGAAACTGCAACATGTCAAGACCCTGGGTGTTGAACAAAATTGGTAACAACATTCAGTTCTGTTCTGATACACCTTCCCTTCTGCCCCTGTCGTCTTCCCTGTTTCAGTAAAATAAAAAGCAATTTTTTATAGCGAAATGTTAAAAGATTGTTTTCTTCTCAAGGGGAGGGAATTTTGTCACAGGTATTGCCTTAAGGAAGGACCTGGAGATAAAATAGCACTTCTACTTGCAAATCGTAGTTCAGGGTTTTCACCAGGTGACTAAAGGTTAGAGTTGCTCTACCTCAGAGTGGATTTTCTCTATTCCATATTAGAAGCCAGAACTCCAGGTGTGAATTTTTCTCCATAACTTTAATTTTCGTGTTTTTCTTATGTGCACAAGTCTCACCTGCTCCTATGTCAGATTCAGAATTCCCAGAAGGCTAGTCAGCCCTGTGTTGTGAGCAGTCAGTTCCTAAAACTGGGAATGAATTAATTAAAAGGCTCCGATAAGTACAACCAACTGCTACTGTGAGATCTGGGTTATCTGTTATAGTATCTTATATGACTTCTTATGATGAAATGTGAGCACATCACAAAATTTTTCAGTTTGCTACTACTATGAGTAAGTATGTAAGTCTCTTCAACAAATCGGTTACAGTCACACAGTCAAATTTTAAATTCCTCCAGATGGTGACAATGCCCTTTCATGTTCAGTCTTTACCTAGACAAGCAGATGTGTCTGTATACCCCCCAGCCTAAGAGGGGATCATGCTCAAGCTCTCCATGTTTCTGTGTTACCGTAGGAAACTCATGTACATCATAATTTGTCAAAACTTGGTACAGTTGGAAATGCATGCTAGGAGTGTTACACTCTATTTGGAGATGTCCTATTAAGGCCGGAAGTTTCACTGTGAGTAACAGATGTGATAATATTCAATTTATACAGCTGTGCTGGGCAAAGATCTCTGCATTTAGTGCCTACATTACCAAATATGCCTAATACAGATGTATTTTCAGGAGGGTTGAATACAGTGGCAGAGGGTCTCAGGCTGACATGCTATGAGCTGAGAGGGCATCCTGAATGGTGTTTTTAAAATTTTTGTTCTAAGGTCTCTTTCCCACAGTGACTTAAATCTACCCTTGTGCTCTGGTATGCAGGTATAAGGCAAGGCCTAAATTAACTCTTAAAAGAGTACCTGAGGTTTGTCCTAAACTCCACTGCAAATTAAGAAGGATTTCCCGCTAGTTTGTATGGCCAAAGGAGCTTTCAGAACCTACTTTTAAGTAACTTTTGAAGCTGTGGATTCAGTCTTGTAGTCAGTGGTGGTCACTATTTTGCAGCTGCTACCATGGTACCAGTGATAAGAGGTGGAAGAGTCTCTGAAGGCTCCCTGTGTGCTCAAAACTCATTGATTAGTTCCTGGAACTGTTGAAGATCTAGATTCCTTTAAGCCATGTTTGCTTGTCTTTTGTCTCATCCTTTGTTACTGAGCAGAAGCCTTTATGCCAAGCTGGGGACAGAGGCTTGGATGAGCTCAGTGCTTCAGCAGCTTCTGCAGCTTAAGTGCCCCAGGAGCCCTACACTGTGGTTTCCTAGTTACTGAACATCTATAGTCTTGGTTCCTTTAGTTGTTTTGGAGCCCTGAGACAGCACCCTGGATGTATATTTGCAGTCTGTGCCTTCTGTTGGTTTTCCCTCACCCTTCTGTCCTCTAGCTCAAGCCCGGAATGCCAGTTTCTATCGCTGTGGTATTGAGTAGCATTTCCTCCGCTCTCCTTCCACTACTTTTTTCCAGAGGTTTTTATCAATCATTGGCACCATCTCAGTGGAAGGGCAAACACTTGAGCCTTATATCCTCATAAGAAGTAACATTCATGGGAATCATTCACAGTTAATGAATCCTCTTACTGTAGGTTCTGCTCATCTTCACTCTAAAGTGACCTTGTTAAGCCACATAATGAAGTGCCTGTGTCTCCAGCAGTATTACTGCCTCGTGTTGGCATGCTGCATCCTGTAACCATCATAGTTCCAAGAGGTATCTGCTCTCTTCTCCTTCCTGCCTTGCTGAGTTCACATTGCTTTCATTCTTTTTTTTTCACCATGCTGTTCATCAGTTTTCCTCTCATCCTGCTCTCCTGTTTGATTTTCCATGGACCTGAACCACATCCTCTTACACTGCACCCCTTACATGTTCTTCCAGGAGCAGAACATTTCTTGTCTAGAAGGGGTTGAAATAGCCCTGTCAGCCTCTAGCTGAATGGCTACAACCTGTGGCCAAGGAAGGTGATGCACTGTGGTGTCTATCTAAGAGGAAATCTAACTGACCAGCAGTTGTCCTTCACATGCCTCCTGAGCATTTCCAGTAACCAGAATAAGGCCCAAGGCCAAGGAGAGAAAACAGGGAAGAAGAGGGAGCGCTATAAATGGATAGAGTGAGAAAACAAAGAACAGAGAAGAAATGAGCCTTATTCCCACCCTTCTGCAGCTTCTGCTGTTAATTGCTGTCTGGTAATATGTCAGCATGGTTGAAACTTTGCCTTCCTTTAACTTTGTTAGCCTTAACCTTGTTTTTGCCCTTATCGGAGTGCATGCATGCAGTTAGGTACCAGCTGGCTGACAAGGTAAAGGAGCTTGTTGCAGCTGTTGTAACTTGATCGTTTGTCTAGGAATGACCATTGCCAGTGCCCCTAATGCACATTTAAAAGAGCTACTCATGGATATGCTTTCATGGGTTATTATAATTTATTCTGCTCCATGTATGGAGTTCCATCTTACAGCTCATTCAAGTCTGAAAACTGGTGTCAAGTCAAGCCTGTATATTTTTCAAGCCATGTAAAAAATCAGTGTGTCAATAGGTAGAGTTCAAGCCTCAATTTGGAGCATCATCCCAGAGCAGGAAGGGCATAGCTGGGATCCAGAGCAGCCCTGCAGACCCTGATGCCCACACATCTACCAGGGGTGGGCAATTATCTATTTGCAGGTTAGACTACTCAGCCTCACCTTTCCAAAATGTGCTGCTTCTTTGTGAGGAAACTTTCTGTGCTTCCTGTAGTCGCCACTGTCACCTTGGCATGTTTCGGCAGCTGGAAGGAGCTACCTTCCTTGAGCAGCCTCAACTTGCCAAACTTTTTTGGTTTGCTTGACAATGGCAAATGGGTAACAATAACACCTCATATGCAACAGATTTCAAGACAGTGGGGATGTCTGTTCTGTCACACAGCTGGCTGGTAGTTCTGCTTCCCATGCTGCTAATTTAGTCCATACAAATGATTCCAAAACTAGTAACAAAGCAGAAATAATGTCCCTGTCAGCTAAGGAAACATGACTGCACAGAGAAAAGACTTAACCATTCTTAAGTTCTCATTTTAAAAGTGGGTGGATAATCAGTTTCTTTCTGATTAGGAAAACAATACTCCTGCCTTTTCGGTATTCTAGAAATTCTGAATATTTCCGAAATATTTTAGTCCGGTTCCATGATTCAGTTTTCATAATAAACAATGTTTTAGAAAATCATGCAGACATCACACACTTGTACTGGCATTCTCTTATTTTCATGTTATAGATTTGTAAACTGAAATGCCTTAAATATCAGGAGTTAAATTTTTTAGGTTTTTCAAACCAGGTAGGTAACAATCAACAAAGAGAGACAGAGAGCTGCTGTTCCAAATGTTGAGTGTCAAATTTAGCATGAGTCATCCCATTCTGTTTATTAACCTGACTTCATTCTTAGTCACCTAGCATGACTGTTCTTTCTCATCTCTTTGGGGAGCAAATCTTTCCATCACCCTGGCCTGAACTCTGGAATAATGCAGGCAGTCTACAGCATATTCCACTTTTGCTAACAAATGTAAAGCTTCAGTAATGCTATGACTCAATAAAAAAGCAATGCTCCTTTTAAACTGCCTTTTACCCAGAGTGCCAAGGCCTTCAAGTATATAGAGTGGTTGTTGTGTAAACGGACTGAATTATATACATTGTTCAAGCTGGGCCTCCAGCAAGCCCTGTCTGAATTAAAGGCTGTTTAATCATTAGGGGCCTCATGCTTTCATTGGTAAAAACAGGATACATCGCCCTTGAGAAAATGTGACGTGAGCTGGCCTTCTACAGACAGTGTGCTGGACTCCACCTGAGTTCTGTAATATTTCCAGAGACCTTGCCCAAAAGCAGTGTGTAGAATAAGTAGTCAAAGAGGGGAAAAAAGTCTCCTTGTCATTCTATCTTCAAGTTTCTGAACTCAACTCACTTGTTGGGTTGGGTTTTCTCCCCAAATTATTATTAATATTGCTAGCTACATAAATTTTGCCAGACTCTGGAAATTATTTTCTTAGGGCCTGCAGAAATCAGTACTACCAGACTTAAAGTCATGATGCACATTCAGAAAGAGTTGACAACGCAACAAAATGGGTAACTGACAGAATTATAGGAAATTAAACTAAGAGATTCATAGGATGTTTTCCATTTTATGCCAGTTTGTGAGGTGTTTAAATGTGTGTACTGGAGTAGTGATATTTTTAGAGGAATAGAAGCTGGAACCAGCAGATCAACTTTAAGGTAAGGAGGCTTGCCCTTTCTGGAAAGTTCTATAATGTTCTTTGGAAAGAACAAAGCTGGAAGAAAAGGTTTCACCAGAAGTCTCGTGTTTTTTTCCTTTAATAATGGGAGGATTGTTTGGTGGGACATGCCCCTGAAGGGAGTCCCAGTGTAGTGTTTACATGCGTGACAAACCAAGCAGATGCATAACTATGCCACTCAGTATCATTGCTAAGCTGCATAGTCAGCTCATTTATTTTTAAAAAGCAGAATTGCCTAGTGAGGAAAAAAATTTTCTAATTTTTTCATATTAAAAAAGGAATTTTAGAAATAAAATTCTGTGATTTCAGAAATTAATTTCTTAAATCTTATGTAATATGTAGAAGAAAAAAACTTTAACTGCTTTCTAAACTAATCCTCCACAGAAAGCTCTATCTCATTTGCTGGCAGCTAAGAATACTTCTGAGTCTTTCATAAATCTAATTCTGCCTGGATTTGACAGGATTATATGAAGGCAAATATAAAGAGCCAGATGATTAGCATTTCCTAAATCTTTCAAAACTTGAAGACAATGAAAGTGGAAATAAGAAATTTGTAAATATATTACTCTATATATGATGAATTTTATTTTGAAATGGAATTGCTATGATTCTAGAAAGTAATTGAAAAAGAAATATTCCTTCCTGTGCAAACTAAACACTCAGGAACAACAATAGAATGAGGGCATGCTCGAACTAAACCACTCCTGGCCCAAGTTAAACAGACTTAGCACTCTCTTTGAAGGTTACAAGGAGATACTGAATTTCAGTATATTCAAGCCACTTCCATGACCTCTGACTATTCTTTTGAGAGAGATCCTTTTTTTCTCTCTTCTATTTTTCATGGTCCAGGTAATGCTTTTGTTTACGCAGGAGAGAACTCTTCACCAAGAATCTCAGAATTTGGCCTGTGATAGAATTATAAAAGATTCATTGTAGAAGACAGACGTCTTTTCTAATACATATATTTGTATTACAGATGCTTCATATATTTTTCATTGAAGATTCTTCTCTGTATGTGGTTGCAATTAAGAGTAAGGCAAACAGGAGGTGCAAGCAGTGTATGACGCGTTATCAACCTGTTGAAACATCTGTGTACACAGTAAGGTGCTGGTACATTGGGCATATGTGTCTTTATATGAATTTGTGGCTGAGTATGTTTACTGAAATATCTCAGAGCTTTAGACTTTGGACAAAGGAATGCAAAAATACATGATCAATAGTTAATATTTTTTGTCATGTAAAGCCCCATTTTTGTATAACCTACTGCTTAATACGAGTGGAAAAATTGCTCTAAGATGATGTTGTGGATGATATATAATGCTTCTGTTATAAAACGTGCAAGTCACCATGTAAATGCGAATGAGTATGTTAATAAAGTAACTCCAAAAAATTTACACCTTAAAGACTAAATTTAGAATGTTCTTCCACTAGTAAAGTATGTTTTCTTGACATGAAGTTTTAGTAATGTTAACTCAGTAAAGTTTAAATCCTTCTATAAACAGTAGAAATATTTTATTTAGACTTATTTTTCACTCTGCATGTCTGGGAAGTGCAGAACTTGCATATTTGACATGCTGCACTAGCACGCTTTCCAACATTATATAATAAAAAGCTACACTTCTGAGAAGCCTCATTTGCTCTCTCATAGTCTGTTCACTTTCACTTAACTTGTTTGATCAGTTTTTATATTGCTTTGATTTTGCTCATTTAAAACACTAGGCAAGGCCCCCCCAAACTGTGAATCTTAATGTGGTTTCTGAAAAGCTGGCAGTGGTCACTTTTCAGGGGGAAATGCTTTCCTGAACCATTAAATAAATTCATGAAGTACTTGCTGGCTTTGGACTAATCCAAAACTTTGATTTTGCATGTTTTGTCTTACGAGCTTGATTATTCACAGTTCAAAACAACTGTACAATACAGTTCTGGTGTCCCCAACATAAGAAGGTAATGGAATTATTGGAGCATGTCCAGAGGAAGGCCATGACACTGAAAAGAGGACTGGAGCACCTCCCCTCCAAAGACATGCTGAGAAATTGGGGCTGTTCAGCCTGGAGAAGAGCAGGCTGTGTGGGAACCTTACAGCAACCTTGCAGGATCTGGAGTGGGCTACAAGGAAGCCAGAGAGGGACTTTGTCAGGAACTACAGGACAACGAGTAATAGGTACAAACAGAAAGAGAGGAAATTTAGGTTAGATATTTGGAAGACATATTTTACTATGAGGGTGGTGAGACACTGGAACAGGTTGCCCAGGGAGGCTGTGAATGCCCCATCCCTGGCAGTTTTCAAGGCCAGGTTGGATGGGGCTTTGAGCAACCTGGTCTAGTGGAAAGTGTCCTTGCCCATGGCAGGGGAGTTGGGACTAGGTGATCTTTCAGGCCTCATCCGATCCCCTAACATTCTGTGATTCTGTGATAAAACCCAGACACCATGGACAATGAGTTACAGAGACTGAACAGCTGCATCACTTCAATGTACTGCTTTCTTTTTCACAAAAGTACCTGGCTGTATGATAGCAGCACGCTGGAATCCACTTACCTGACTGAGTACCCAAATGCTGTGCAGTGTAGAACAGGATACCATCTGGAGAGAGAGGCTGGAACTGCAGTTTGATATAGGTCTTATGGCGGATATAAAAGGGTGCAAATGACATCCATGATGATTCATTATTTCTGAAGGATGGATCACTAATGGAAATATCTGAAAAATACAAGAAGAAATGTCTTCTGAAAGATATTTTGAGAGGACTGCATTATTATGGAACCAGTTATTTTGTATAGTTCTTAAATGCTGTACGTAACACGTCCAATTCTTCCCTTTCCACAGAATAAAAATAACCTAGATACAAAATAAAATTTAGATAATAACAAATCAATGCCATTGTCTTCTGGGTGCCTTGTTTTCCTGAACAATCAAGGCTGCAGTTCTAATGTGAAATAAATGTGATCTTGTTGGCTTTCATTTTCAAATAAATACAAGTGTAAATTTCACATTGTTTAAAAATTGAAATGAAAAATACTGTCACAGGAGTCAAAATATGCATTTATTTCCTCAACATACAGATGAAAATCCTAGTGGAGGATTTGTAATTAACTGCTTTGTGTGTCATAAGAATGTGCCTTTTGAGTGGAAAGTATTCATTAATTGTTGCTGAAATTTGCTTTTAGGCTAATCATACTGAGATGTTTGATAATTCAAATCATCCTATCTTATAGTGAAAGAGAACACTCACATAATTACAGTGAAGATACAGTGTACACTTTTGAGCTACACATAACTTAATAATTTTCTTACCTCTTCTCTCAGTGCTGATTGTTAATATACCCCTACAAAATCAGGCTGGTTCAACTACCTTCAGCCAACTGATAAATTATTATACTTTTCTATACTGTTTATGTGACTTGAAACCATTTCCCGTTTTTCCCACAGTAACAACATTTTATATTTGAGATATAATTATCACAGAATCAAAGAACACAGAATGAGTTGGCTTGGAAGGGGCCTTTAAGATCATCTAGGTCCGACTCCCCTGCTATGGCCAGGGACACCTTCCACTAGATCAGGTTTCTCAGAGCTCCATCCAGCCTGGCCTTGAACCCTTCCAGGGATGGTGCATCCACAGTTTCTCTGGGCAAACTGTTACAGTGCCTCGCCAGTCTCAAAGATTTTTTTCTAATACCTAATCTCAACCTACTCTCATTCAGCTTGAAGTCATTCCCCCTTGTCCTGTCACTACATGCTCTTGTAAATAATCTAATCATGCTAGCTATTAGCTAATTCATTATCATGGGGTTGTTAGTTTACTGTACTTGTGGGTTCACTGGAATAAATCAAGCAATTTAGATGTGCAGGGTGTATTTAGACCTGTGTGTGATAAACCCTTTTTACTATTTAGTTAAACAGCAGCATTAAATGCCTGAGTTGTAAGTGTTCCCCCCTCACTTCACAGTTTCCCAGCCAAAGCTATACTGTTTCCCTTCTAAGAGGCCAACATCTTTCCTCATTTTGGTGCTCCCAATTTCATAGTTTTATAGTAACTTGCTCTCAGTCAAAAAGACCTCCTGGATGTCTTTGAAGTGCATTCCGAGATACCTTTTGGTATCTTTCCACACTCAAGTTTTCTGCACAGCATCTTCTGGTGTACCCACTCACCATCCAGCTGCACCTTGTACTGCCTGTCACAGATGGTCCTCAGTTATTAGGCTGGAATAGAGCCAGCATGCTGCAAGCTCTCGTGATTTGTCTATTTGTCACATCACCTTTCTCAGAATAGGGTTCAAGGTGTGTCCAGCTGGCAGATGCACCACTCTAGGGGATCCAGATCTCTCACCTGTTATCAGCATCACCTGACCTGAGGATGCCTCTTGAATGGGCAGTAACTGCACAGCTGCCCTTTTTATTAATTTCCCTGGTAGATTACAGATAATACTTCTGAGGAAGGTGCATGGATTTGATGGCACAAAATCTCAATAAGTCTAAGATTTAATCACGGGAATATCAATTATAACGGATTTATGAAATGCTTAAATGACCAGTCTTTTGATGAGCTGTTATTCAATCTATGTATATATTCTCAAATCACTCCCATCCAAAGTATCATAATAGCTGTTGTGCATGCTATCAAGGCTAGGCAGTGTCTGCAGTAATGTATTACATAATGTCAAAAAAGTGAAGTTCCTGGCATCTATACTTAAAAGTTGACAGAAATAAAAGTAATTTTAAGAATAACAATTACCCTGGAAGATAAATTGCAATAAAACTTGCTAAACCAATTTAGTGATATACTTTATATCATTAAAACTAATAAACACTATCAGGTACAAAAGACAAAGTAACACTTAAAAATCAATCAGTAATAATAATTCATTTTGCATATAGACATTTTTTCTTCATGCATCATTTAGAAGTCAGTCTCCTCTTAGCAGATTTTTGCACAGTGAGACTTCCATGTGAAGGAACTGTGCCAACAGTGGTCAATCTTACATGAAAATACGCTGCTGTTTAAAAGGTTGCCTTAGGCAAAGTGTATAATGAGGTATCTGATTGTCTCTCTGGCAGATTCAGTTTCACTTTGTCAATGCAGGTAATTCTTTGCTGCTTATGGAGGAAGCCTGGACAATGACTAGAGTGAGAGCAAAATCAGCAGGATTGAAATGCTACATTGCTTGTCATGGGGAGACATATGAAAGGAAGATTGCTATGATAAAAAGCCTTGAGGAAGAGAAAGAGAACAAAGACAAAAGGTGATTTTATAGTATCACTCAGAGAAAGAATTAAATCCATGGTTTCATATTACAGATAGACTATTAAAAAATAAGGCCTACAGCTTCAGCAACAGATGTCAGAATTCTTTAGTAAGGAGGTATTATCCCGATTTACAGATATCAAACACAATACTCTATTAAATATACTTCATTCTGAAACTTCTAAGATGTAAATATTTTATTTTTATTATCCTAAAAAAGGGGACTTATTCCCAATAAATGTATCTTACAAGTGTCAGAAAGTAACATGTTTGGCCACAATGCAGCAGGAGTAACTTAGGAAGTACTAGAATGACTTACAATTTTCTTGTAAATGATCTGTAGATCCTGCAAACACTGAATATATGCATGGAAAAAATCTGACTTGACAGGTGCATGGAACCCATACATACACCCATATCTCAGGATGCATTCACTCTACCACAGCGCACAGAGTTGGGCAGTATGAAATTTCATTTTTGCAAAATTGCTTCTATAGATAGACAAACTTTTAAGGCGAAGAATATGATGATTTAAGCTTTTCAATTTGCTTTTATGGCAGGCATATGCAAAACTAACACATCAGAGGCTGAGGTACTCTAATGCTGTTTTCTTGTCAGCAAACATTTTTTCTCACCTAAGATAAGAAAATAAGAAGTTCAGCTAAACTTGCACAAGGCATCACCTGTGTTACATATGCTTACTCCTGAGAAACTCTTTGCTGAAACAAATGAGGTGAATGGAAACCTTTGCTGATCCTATAAGCCAAATTGGTAGGACCTGTGCTGTGTAACTACTGCGTTACTCACTAGAACGCTCAGCTCCGTGGGGTGCACTGTAAGTACAGCCGGCATTTAAACAAATACTTCTGTTCTGTATCTGATTAATGGCTCGGTTTTCTAAGCTGGATACTAGTATCTGATGATGCTATGCAGAATCACAGGATGGGTCAGGTTGGAAGGGACCACGGTGGATCACCTTGTCCAATCTCCCTGCTCAAGCAGGGTCGTCCCAGAGCACATGGCACAGGATCATGTCCAGACAGTTCTGAATATCCCCAGTGAGGGAGAATCTGCAGCCTCTCTGGGAAATCTGTTCCAGCTTCCAACAAGCAGGGGAAGGAAAATGTGAGTCACTGCTCAAAGGAGTGAGGACCTAATAACAAAAGACAGAAAAAGCCATGTCTGGCTCATTTTTTCACTTGGTAAAGGCTGATCAAGCCTCCCAAGTCCCCATGCCTGACAGCTGACCTTGGCAAGTGAAACATCAGTTCCACAGTGATGAGGCAGGTGTTAAGGTCAAGCCTGCAAATCTGTCTGTGAGTCAGGGTCCAGATCAAGTGGATCTTGATGCTGCTGCAGTGTAGTTCAGCACAGGATCAAGAGGTATTTAAAGCTGCTCCTCAAGCAATGCAGGAGGAAAGTCCTGCTGGGACTCCTCAGAAAAGCTGTCTTTGAAACCGGACACCAGCCCCATCCCTATGGGGTGAGAAATGCTCTCAAATCTCTAAATTCCACAGTCAGAAATTTTCAATGTTTAATTTGATTGGAGAGAGAGAGAGTGAGCAGCTTCACCAGTCGATTTTTTTCATTTTGGAAAACAATGACAAAATGTCTGCATGGAAATCTTCATCTTAAGATGCAACTTGATTAAAGTTGTAGCTCAAAGATTACTGATATTACATGGACACTGTTTTCCTCTGCAAATATTTAGAAAAACTGAAAGATATTAATTTTGTCTTATCAAAACGTAAAATCAAAATGCTAATTCTGTTGAATTAGCACTTTCTATTTAATATTTGAAGAGCTAACTTTTCACAACTTATAAACTAATTTATGTGTAGCAAATAAAAATTATAGTACAACTTTTAGTGCAGTAACAAGCACACATTAACATGCATGTTAATAAAAGTATCGATTATTAACACACTTCAAATGTTAGAACAATGTACTCATGGGAAACTAATTTTGGCAGACCTGCAACTATTAGTGATGCTTGATATCCCTGAAGGGGAGAGACTGAGCAACATTCATTATTCTGAGCAATACTGGAACAAAAGATTGCAATTTTGTAAGCCAAGGTCCATTTGGTGTTGTTGCAGTGGAGTTGTAATCTCTACTGTTAACTAATTAGAGACCTGATTAGCTAAGAAGCAACATCTAGGAGCACATGGCTAAATCATTAAAGAGATCTCTGGTTTTCCAAAGCCAAAAATAGCTATTACTAGCCAAAGTCAAAACAGTAGACCTCAGTCTTTCTGTACAATATATATTAAGAAATGAGTGTGTACAAGTAAGTAATCTTAGCCAGAAAACTGTAGTGGGAGCAGCTATGAAACCTCAGTACTAGGAAATAATTTGGACTAGAAATCTGAACCTGATTCTCATGTACCTGAGAATATAGGTATTATAGCCAGGATACAAATAATTTCTATTTCTTCTGTCCAATAAATATGTCAATAAACAAAGGTTTCCTGGAAGAGATTAGATACTAGAGGGGAAAAAAAAACCTTACCTATCCAATCATGGTTACAATGAAGCTCAGTGGTTATAATATGCTTTGAGGATATGACAGATATGGATTCATATATTTGCATCATGATAGTGAAAGTGAATTCTTAATCACTAGGCAATTAGGAAAATGGGATGTAAATAAAATCTACAAATGTTTAATCCACACCTGGCTTTGCTAATAAGCTATTATATTTATATTATTTATATTATATATATTTATTCTAGCTACTGAAATGCTCTGAAGGTGCTTTCAAGATGAAATCTGCAAGAAGAAACATCCAGTTTGATGTTCCCACATTGGGACCATTTTGGCACTGGAAGCCTTCAGTTGTCTAAAGGCTAGGGGATTGGGTAGGACCAAATATTTCAATACAGCCCGATAAAGCACTCCTTAAAGAGTCAAGTATCTAACACCTTTTTGCTCTAGTTTCTGTTTTGGATTGGATTTAGTTTGACAACAGTTCAAGTGTGCTTTGATGAAGACTGGAGTATAAGAAAGCTGGTATTCTGCATACTGCTTATGGAGCAATTAAGTCAGGGAAATAGATTACTATAAAATTGAAGGGATTAGTTTTGGTATTGTCTCTTCCATTTAGCTGTCTATACATAGCATTTATGGGCATGAAAATTCCCATTATGGTTAACTACGATATAAGACATTATTAAGTTGCTGATTCAGTTGGTTTACCATGTTTGTCACATGCTGCCGAGATGCTGCAGTGCCCAGGCCATCCACATGGATGCAAACACAGCAAACTCAGGACCTGCACCAGCTGGCAGCTGGAACGCGAGAGGGATATAATGCCTTGCAACTGGGGATATATTGCCAGGTTTTCAGGCAAATTATTATCGTTGCTATGCAACACAGGTAACAGATGTGTAAATAGGTTCACATTATCCAGAAATAGCATCCTCCAAGGCTCCATCCAATTTCCTCAATATAGGTACCTACTTTTCACAACCTCTACTGCCTTACCTTTATCTACCATTTCAGAAAGTCTCAGACATCCCACAGGTTTTGTGTCATGTCTATGAATCCTGTCTGGATGCTTTTGGATAAAGGTTTGAATCTCAGGGCATATCAATCACCACTAAGATTCTACATTTAGAAAAGCTTCTTATTAACTAAATAACTTCACTGACTCTATTGACTAGACAGCCATAATAGGAACTTACATATTGAATTCACATTTAGACACTTAAATCTAGGTGCTTTGCCTTTAAAAACAGTTCCCACCATTAACTAACTAACTAATTAACTAACTCTGAACATCTTCACAAAGTAAGGTGGTAAGCACATTTCCAGCAAACCATTCATGCTCATAGTGGAAATCTAAGTAATTTCAGAGTCATCCTGCTAAGTGCTAGTTAGCTTGCTGTTTCTTGTTATTCATTGGGTGACTGGAGGGAATGGTAAGTAGATGACTGAATTTTTATTGGGACATCACATCCCATGATGCCATGGCTGACCTGGTGTGGAGGGTATTATCATCTCCTTCATTTTATCATACATGACTTCCACTTGGGTTCATATATGATGTATTTAAGAAGGTAAATCATTCTACTTGGCATTTTAAATTATACTGATAAACATTACAAATTTCCTTGTACCTGCCGTGAATATTAAGTTTATTGGACTGTTAATGATAAACCTGAAAGCTTAGATTGCTTTTCAAGTAAAATTTAGTCAACACATTTTATCCTTATAGGACCTGAATTCTAAAAATCTTTTCATGTTGCCACAAGTTTTCAAAAAATATCAGTGGAAACAAAGCTTGATGGAATTGGCATTGCTTAAATGACTAAAAAACAATACTGACAATAGTCATGGTGGCTCAAAACAGCAAGTTAATAATAAGTTGTTCTTACAGTTAAATATAGAAACAAAAGTTTCCAAATGATACCTATGAAATTGACGGTGCAAGTCTTAATTGCATTGCCAGGTAAATCCAACACATGTGTACATGTATGTGTGCTTGACTGTGTATATAAGGTGTCTTCTCATGTAAAAGTCAAGCTAAATCATACAGTAAATTAATTTATCTTACCATAGTAGTCAAAATAGGTCACGTAACATTCTATACTCTGTAAAAAGTAAAAAATATTATAGTAAAAATTATTTCAAAAGTCAGGCTTTTGTTTTCCTCTCAGTTTATCAGCTATTTTCAAAATTTTGCTGTACTTTTATATCAGAATAATGGAATTTGACATCAAAATAATATCTGGAAAATTGACTTGAGCTGAATAAACATGGCCTTTGTTCATCAAGGAAATGGCTTTATTGCTTGACAAATATCTCATTAAACCAAGGACAGAACAATAAAAACTCTACATTTTCTTTCAGATCTTCAAGAGCTATACATTGACAGGCAGTATTTGTAGTTATGGAATTCAGAGACTTCTATACATTTGAAGAAATCTATTTATTATCTTGTTTCTTTGTGAAAAAGGCAGTAGCATTTTATTGTCATGCCTTGAAGTCAAGAAAAATTATTTTAATAGATTTTATGAACATATGTGGCACAAACTAATCCTGCTAAAGAAAACTGCTGAATAATTTAAAATTCATAGAAACAGTGATGAAAACCCTGATTATTTTCACCGCTGACAAGTGTTCTCCAATAGTGCCATCTATAGAATCTTTCAAATATTACAGTGCTCTCCCCTTAAATGAGAACATTATCAATCTCTGTTATCTCACAATTAGATTCATCTGAAATTGTAGGTCTTCTTCATTCCTCTGCAAAATCATTTGTGAAATAAATATGCTTAGTACCTAGAGAAACTCTATCTCATGTGTAAATATATCACAATGTGTAATGGAATGTCAGAAGAATTTAATTGACTTAAAATTTATTTTTATTCAAGTTTTTCATTGCCTTTGTTCATACTGTTTATGACAAGATTAGAGACTTGATTTAATCCATTAAGATAAATGGCAAAAAAAAAAAAAAAGTAGACATAAAGGTTTGGATGCTAAAAGAGTGCTTCAGGGAGATATTGTATAGTTGTTGTGTTATGTTTTTCTTTAAAATTCCATTATTGGCCACTGCTGGAGACAGGATTACTGCCTCACACAGGGACACTGTTCTTACTAGAGGAATAAGATGCTAAGACTGAATTTAGTAGAGATTAGAATATAATTGCTGACAGTCATTATGGATAACATCTGTAATTTTAATGTTCATGTCTCTTAATATTTACTAGTTATGAAAAAGATATTGTAGTCACATAAGTAATAACAATGTCCTGTATAATCAAACTACCTGCAGCAAAAGGGTTTTACACTGTCCTTTCTTTCTCAGGAAGAATCATCCTTGACATTTTATCTTGGCCGCAGTTTCACACAGTAATAGTCCCAGTGAAACCAACAGGTCTGCTATATACTTGCAGGAGAACTGAGAAAAACAGGTCCGTAGAGACTTGTCCCTCTTCAGAAACCCTTTGAGAGATCTAATTACAAAGGTATTCATTGGCAATAATGGAATAAGCTGGAATTTGGCATGCAAAGCCATGCAGGATACTCCCCAGACAAATTACTGGAAACTCTTGCTGGTTTTGAATGTCATGTGTTATTGAAATAACTAAATTATATGCTGCTCCAGGCTGAGGCTTCACTTCTTAATCAGAAGACAACTGAGAATTGTCCAGTACTTCAGTTCAAACTTTAAGTCGAATGACCCACAGATTTTACTAATATCATGTTTTGGTGTCATGGAAAACGTAACTACTTTTTAAAAAAACCCTAGATAAACTACTTCCCCATATTCCTAATCCTTGTGGTTATGGGAGTGCTAACTGAGAATTTACACTGTGCCAGATCATGGCAATGTTTGGTTGCCGTTTACACACTTCAGGAGCTGGGCTGGCTTTGCTGTATTACTGTCACAGCTGTGACCTTTTCAAACCACTGGAACAGCATTATTTGCTGCTTCATGTGTCACAAACAGTCTTGGAAGTGGTGTGAGTCTAAATGGCAATGTTAACACTAAGTAAAAAAGGCTCCTGCATAAATCTTCCATTTCCTTCCTATTTCATTGCAATCACTTTTGTTTCTGGAAATATAAAATAATATTTTTTTTGTTTGCTTGTATCAGTGTTACCTTTAGAAACCTAACACTCTTGAAGAAACATCCTGCCTAATGAGTGTTAATGGGTTTGGACAACACAGTACACCCAAGAAGTGGAGCTTTAAATTATTCTTGAATAACTGTACTACTCTGCCTTGCATGACAAAGCTTTTTCCTTGGGCCTATTCAGATTTAATTTATAACCCTCTTCTCTTCTCCTAGTGCTCTTTATGGATGCTTGCCTTCCCAAAACTGGTCTTAAATTTCACAGGCATCTTCCTACTGGTAGTCACCAGGGTGCTGTCTACCTGCTGAACCTCTTGATCTTTCTGTGAGAAAAGCAAGTCCAAGTTACTTTGTCAAGTTGAAATATACAATGAAGTATTTGCTCTCAGCATTTCAGACTACAAAATATCACTGCATTACTTTCTGAATATTAATTGGTTGTGTACAGCCTGTATGAAATGCAGAGTAATTGAAACCGCTACCCTCTCTTCAACAAGTGGGTTCATTTCTTTTATTTCATCTAAAACTCATGAATAACACACGTCTTACTGCAGCCTCCTGAGAACATTGCTCAGTATTTACATTTTGGCAGTGGTCATAATGAGATGATCAAGTAAGCACTCCAAGTTTCAGGCCATAAAGTGCCATGAAAAATATGCTCTTTAACTGATCTTGCTCTCCCTGGGTTTAGTCTTGTTCTAAGTTTTCCAACTACTGGACATTTGTTAGTGGAGCTCTGACATCGAAACCTTAACCATAACTTACCTTACCTCTGTGTTGACAGTCATTGCAACCTTGGGGGCTTGAGTTGATGCTCTAAGCAGGACACATCACATTTAAGGACAGCATCATCCTCATCTGCTCATATGCTTTCATCTCTCATCTCCCGTGTACATAGTTAATAAAGAACCTCAAACATTGTTAGTTTTTGCCAAACAAGTTAGTACTTGATTACTGCCAGTTTATGTCTGAGAACTCTTAGTAACTGTGTTCAGAGTACTCTTCTTTTTTACTGCAGTTCTACCCCTATTGTCCCATTTCCTTACTTCACCTGACCTCTTCCTGTGCAATCCATGCTGTTGTAGGGTCTTTACCAGCTGCTATTATCTGGTAAAACCCTATTTTTTCTTATCCTTTGTTATTCTACTCTACTTTTGTTTTTTGCCTCATAAATCTCTTCTGTCTTCTTCTCACTCTTTTTTCCTTCTTGCACATTCATTAGTCTTCATCTTTTAATTACCCTTTATTTTCTTTTGGTCCCTTGGGCTGTTCATTGCTCTCTGTCTCTTTTTCTTTTGGCTCCAATGACCACCATTAATCCAAAGATGAGATATTTAATCTTGATAAGCATCTGTTTTTTAACAATTTGCCATCCACTAAAAGTGCAAACTGCTCTTTGAAAAATCACATGATAATTCATTATTCTGCCACAGAGTAAGGTGAAATACAGGGCAAAGAGTTTGATCAGGATCCATAGTCCCTATTCATAAAAGGAAAGCTATTAAATAAAATAGAAAGGAACCCATTAATATGTTTACCAGGTGAGGAATTACTAAAAGGAAGACAACCTGTAAGAAATACAATTTTCTCTTGCTCCAATATAAGTTTCATACTGATAATGTGGCCATCATAAGAAGATCCAAATGTATTCTGAAACCAGAACACAGGAGTGTTTACTTGATTAATTACCTGCTTTATGTCTAGTACATGTCCTGATGATCAGTATCCTGAATCCAGATGGCATTACTTTTGTAAACCTCACTTGAAATGAGAATTCAAAATTGAAAAGTTCATATAAAGAGCCTTGAACAGCTGTTGCAGCAGAGTTAATAAAGCAAGCAGATTCTTACATGGAATAAGGAATTCAACAGTGACTTTCCAGAAGCTATATTCTTTTTCATTTGAGCCTACCATTTCCATGTGTAATGGGATTTTAAAGCTTTCTATCTTATAGTGTGAGGACTGCAAATCAGGTCAAATGTAGTTCAGTTGTCAGTTTTGTGCTTCAAACTCACACAACAAGAGAGGCTGGACCTTGACAGGCAGTTTGGAAAGGGAGCTATGTAACAGTAACTAGAGCTCTCCAAAAGTTGCACAGAAAGCGTCTCAACAGGAAAACATAAGCTTGTACAAAATTAACATGAATCTAATAGCTGTGGAATAGAGGGTGTGTGGACTGTACGACACTTCCTTACACGCAAAGGCATTTTGGGCACTTGCATGAAAAGTCCCTGAGCTTGTGGCACCTGTGTATCCACATTGTTGATTATTCATTTGTGCAATCTCAAGAAGAAAACAGACAAAGAATTCCTTTATGTGAAGGTAAGAAATGCAAAACCTGCAACGGAGGACATATTTTAAGTGTGACATGTTGAAAGAAAGCTGGGGAGAATAATCACTTGCAGATTTTTGCAGTGATGTTTGCATCTTTTGTCATCATTATCAGTGCATCCCTACCCAGTAGCCTGTGAAGTCAACAGCAACCTCTCCATTAGGATCAGTAGAAATTGGATAAGGTCCCAGCTGCTTCCCTCTTCTGCACCACTACTGAGATCTCATGTGTATTTCCCATCCTACTTCATTATCGTGAGCTTGGAAATTGAACTAAGCACTATAACATTGCTCTGCAATGCTTTCTGTCCCTTGGCGTCTGACAAATCATGTGAATTTGGTCAAATGATTTGAAAAAATGGCATAAGCAGAGTAAGGAAACAATATCTAACAATTCATAGCTTTAAATTACTTTTTCTAACAGAAGGGAGAATGACGTTCTTAAATCTAGTTTGTACTTTGCATCTCTATGTCACATTTAATTGATACATTGTGAAATATTGTGAGTTTGCATCACATAACAGCATGTACAATGTGCTGTGCATTTGACATACCTTGTTCACAATAGGTACCAGTTGTTCCAAGAGGACAGTGACATGAGTAGCCATTAGGCAGTGGCACACAGGTACTGCCTTGCTGACACAGATGTGGAGGTTCATGCTCAGGTTCACACACGGACACTGTTTCAGTGCAAAATGCACCTTTCCATCCAGTGAGGCAGTCACAGCTATGGAGGGTAAGTGAAAAGAAAGAATGCAACAGTATTATCAAAATGAATCAACATGTCAGAAGCAATCTAATCAAGATTTTTAAATTCAGATACCTATATTTAATAATCTGGTCCAAAGTGGTTAACAGAAAAGGAGAGTAACCAAGTTCCTCATTTAACTTTTTGGTATGTTCATTTTATCATAAAAGAAAAATGTACTCAATAGGCAACATTTTATTTTGAATAACATTACAATATGATCACCTGTTAAATAAAGTTAAAAAGAAGCTTGTAGCTTTTGTGTGTGTGTTTTGCTCTGCAAATAACTCCAAAAGGCCTAGTCTTCATAAAGAAGTAGGAATTAAAGTGGACATTAAAAGGGAAAGGTAAGAAGTAAAGAACAGTCATAAAAATAAAACCAGATGTAAGCATAAGGGAATTGCTAACAGTTCCAAATTTTAGCTACTAACAGGATTCGGTCAGCAACTGCCTTTCACTTAGTCATTATTAATTTGATAAATTCTTATAACTGGCATATCAGATGTAGGTTTGTTGAGGCCCTTGATGGAAAAGGAGATAGTGGATCTGGCCATGAAAGAGGTGGCAATCTGGGTTTCATATAGCTAGGATTGCAAATCTATACCATAAGTAAATTTTCTAAACCGACTGAATCATCGGACTTGTTAATGTCTGCTACTCTTTATGCCTTCCTTTCTTCTAGGCTGGGGAACAATCCCAAAAAATTCACACTAACGTGTAAATTTAAAATTAGTATGAATTCTGTAGAAATTGATAAATACAGAATACACTTGGCATTGATGTTAAAAATGCCATCCTTACTAAACAGTTAAAATGAAATATGTTAGACCGATTTGTATGCTAGCATTTAGGATCACTTTATTGTTAGAAAAATATTCCCCTGAATAAAAACACTTATGGGTTTTTCCCTGGAAAAAGAAGCCTTGTCTCTTCCCTGGAAGAGCCTTTTCTCTCTCAAGGCTAAAAATGAAAACTCATCTACTTTCATTGGTTTTTGATTGCTCCAGGTTGGTTTGGTCTTTTGTTTTGTGCAAACTCTTGAATTTTTCTTTGCATTGTCTGAGCTACATATCATTAATCAGGCTCCTTGTTTCTGGGGAAAACATAATGAGGAGCCTGTGAAACTGTTGTTTCATCAAACCTTTAGATCAGACAACATGTAAACAAAGCACAGCCAACAAACACTTCAGAGTGATAAACAGTTATTTGGAATGAAGGGGAAAAGAGGACGGGACCTTGCAAAAGCAAAAGGACCTCAATTCATCAAAGTCAGCATCAGAATGCTTTCTGTCTCACTATAAACGTTATGCTTTGATGCATGAAAGCATCATGAGAAGGGGAAATGATTTAACTCCTTGAGCGCAAACAGCAATGCCCCTTCCTTTTGCCATGAGGGAAGCTGCTGGAGCTCACACTACTGCTCTTAGGCATCATGCATGAGGGTTCTTCCCCCTTCCCTGGTTTGTGTCTTCATATGTCTGTTTAAATTTCTTTTAATTCTTGTCTTTTATGACCTAACAGAAGTCAGGTTTTTAAATTAGTTGAAAATTATTTGCACAGAGCTGAACATGTTTGCTGACCTACAGTGGCAATGGTCTATCAACAAATGAAACCTATTTAACACTCCTAAGCTAGTTGGACTGGTGTTGGGAAGTTTATTTCCAAAATTTCTTAATCTTTAGAGAGATAAAGGAATAGGCAGTGCTTCAGATCTTTTTCATCATGTGGCCTACCATGCTGGCCTAGTTTTCTCTATATCTTCTTGGTTTTGGTTGCTTGCTTTTCCAGACCAGGAGAGCCCAACAGCTTGCACTAATGCTTCAACTCTCAGGGATTTAAAGACCTGTTTAGAATCATAAAATACCTCAAGTCGGAAGGGACTCATAAGGATCTTTGAGTCCAACTCCCTGCTCCTTGCAGAACTACCTGAAAGTAAATTGTATGACTAAGAGCATGATCCAAATGCCTCTTGTATTTCTTTAGCTATAAGATGTGAGATTCATTCTGAAACCAAGACAGTAAATTTTGTGTTACATCAGGTGCCCAGCTGGCCTTCAGTTTTCCCAGAGGTATATGAGAGAGGCAGCTTTTGGCCAGAGAGACAAGTTTCTGATAGAGACCACTGAATGCTCAAGTGTAGGCAGTGGGATCCTCGAGACACTACCTGAGCTCACGTGCTGATTAGTGGTGATCCAGCTGAAGCAGCCACAGGAACTGGAGTGGTATCCATCCCACAAACCAGCACATGCATGACCCTAATGATAAGGTCCTGCATTCAATTGCCTCAACACTGACTGATGATATTTGTCTTCTGATCCATGGTGTATCTGAGAGATGTGTGAGCCAGCAGATAAGACAGAAGGACTGCAGAAGACTTGTGCTCCTCTGGACATGCCGTGAAGACCAGAAAAGTATGCTAGGACCTGTGCCATTAGAATGCCAGTGTTTAGACAGCTGGAAAGGACTGGATCTCCTTTTCTTCATTCAGTGTAATAGGACCCTACACATTAACTCACCGGGAGACACTCTAAAGTTATGTGTTTTAGGAGGTAACTGCAAGATGCTTTGCGAAGCACATGGAACAAATTAATTCTTCTGTATTCCAGTTTCTCAAGAGGAAGTGTCAAAACTTTTTTCCCCCCCCCCTCCTAAAGCATACTTTTAGGTGGGAAAGGATAGAAAGGCTTTCAAATACAACATTGATAGTGTGTCTGAAAACAAACTGTATGATCTTGAATCCCCTAGTTTTGCAAAGTACTCTTAATAGGGTGCACTTCAGAGTTCACACAGGGCAAAGTCAGCCACTTCAGGAAGCAAAAGAAAATCACTTTCAATTTTGAAAATTTCAAATACCACTTCAAGTTCTGAAACATTTTTATTTAGGAAGGTCAAGGATGGTTTAATTTAATGGCTTTTTCTTGTTTGTTTCTTGTCAAATGCTTAACAGTGTCATGCAGTATTCATAAAATGGTTTTTCAGGTTCAAAGTCCCTTACCAAAACCAAAAGTAGCTCTCAAAGAAATAACACAATTTCTACATAAGCAAGGACAACAAGTATATGTCACCATTCATTATGAACCAAAACCCAATTTTTAAAAAAATTCAGGTAACATTTAAAAAAAAAAAGAAAAGGAATCTTCTTTTATAAACTATGTAGAAAATATATATGTATATTACTACACAAAATCCTGCTAAAACTAGAAGTATTTCTTGAACTTTATAGGGAAATAACTAAAGGTCCTAAAGATTTTGAAGAATGGGAAAGTTTACTTAGATCCTAAATTAAACAAAAACCATTCTTTCATTAAATATGGAAATTATATTGTTTAAAATGTCATTCACAATGGTAACAAATATGGAATTTCCCATAGTTATGCAAATGTGTTGTCAAATCAAACAAGTGATCTTATAGAAGAAAAGAAGGGGTTCATGTCTGCATATTCTGACGCTTGAATCTGGGATTCTATATGTAAGATATATATCTTATATATATACTCAATACACTAAATGGAGATCAGAGGCTTAATTAATTTATCTAAGTAGTTAGACCAACTGAGATTAGGCAGATGTTTAGTGCCATCTGAAATTCTCTAGGGTATCTTGTCTGACCTCCAACCACTTTTCCATATGGAATTGACATTTCCCAACATCATATAAGTATCTCAAACACTGCAGGACCTCTCAAATTCATATTGGCATGTATTGGCCCCATCAGGCTTCCTGATCTACTGGAGACTTCTGGATATAGTTATTGAATTTGTTTTGTCGTGGAACTGAAAGATGCTGAGCAAGGGAGATCTCTCCATTAGACTGGTTTTAAATTCACGCAGTGGAAAACTAGAGAATTAACAAAAAAAACTCTGTCTTCAGGCTAGAAGGTAAAGATGGAGCCTGAAGAAAACAAGATTGGAAGAGAATTAACTGTAATTAAACAAAGAGAACAGAAACTTGTATTATTCTAAACCACAACAATTAAACAGCCAAACGTCTTTTCCCTTACAAAATATGAAAGTATGTCCTTGTGTTACAGATTGATTCCATCCTTGCACTACAAATTTATTTTAATTCAATCTAGCCTAAAAATGAGACTACAGTAGCTCCTTTTACAGGGCACACCTCTTCGTTATAGGGGTATGATTTAATTTCTGGAACCTGAGTGGCTATTGCTCTTTGAAAGCTATAGAGTACTGAGAAATCCACGTGAGGCTTGGGGATATGACAGAAAACTTATTCAAGTTCCAAGCTCTTCTGAAGCAGCAGCTGATGGCCAAACATCTATCCAGGGGTGTCTAAAGTGACACTACATACTTACATTTAGCAGACTGAATCCTCTCCATATTGCCTGATGTTCTGTTCAAAGTGCACACAAGATACACTTTTTTTCTTACTTCAGCAACAAGAAGTAGCCATAACACCTCACAGACAATCTTGTTATATGTAATTTTCTATTTTTTATGATTCTGTGCCATAAAGAAAATAATGGGGGATATTATTGTCCCTTGAAAATTATATTTTTCATTTTATTATTCAAGTACTTCCCTTTATTTTGTTAAAACACAGCAGTTGTGCTGTGTTGCTGGCCAGAATTTAAGATTAATGCTGCATATTTCTGTTTCTATTTAAATCAAAGCATTATCCCTATAGCAACTGAATCTACAGCTTAACAGCATTGCACACTTTCTGGCAGGGTGGTGAAACCAAGACATAAAAATAGCTCAAAACAGCAACCAAAACCTCTGGAGAGATCTCATTTCAGGAGAGAAAATATTTGAACACAAATCCAGTTCCCTCAAGGACTCTGCTCTTCAGAGGAACACAGATGATTTGAAAATAGGAAGAAGTTGCCTCTGAGAAAATGTGAGACAGTATTGGCAGCTACTGTACTTTGATAGAAATTATATGTAAGCTCCATCCATGCCTCTTTGACAATGTTTCACTTTTTCTGTGAGAGGAAAATGTGACCATTACTGGTACATTCATTCACATGTACTTGGTATGTGAAGATGTAGCTGTCCTGAAATACGGGGAGAGGAATAGAATTCAGTAGTAGGTCACCATAAATAAAATGCAAGCAAACAAACAAACAAACCCCAGAAAAACCAAATTGCCCACCACCCCCTCTAATGCCCTTCACATTTTAGAATAATCCCTAAACTAATCAGGAATACAAATTGTAATGATGAAAAAGAACATTGCCTATAATACCAAGTTTGCAATATTTTCCTGTCACCGGCTGCCATTCTAGTGTGCCACCTGCTTTCCAAATGAGCTCTAGATGCTGCAGTTGGTGGCTCACCTCATAGACATGAAGGTGCCTTAGCAGAGCTGAGTAAATTGCTGAAGCAAGGATTTAGGTGGGTGGATGGGAGTGGGATGCTTCAGCCCACACTTAGGATTATTTTTTCCTTGCAATTTTGCTTTTGTATCTCCTCTAATTTGCTCATAAGGGGAAAGAGGGCCATTATCCTTTCTTGTTCCTCAGAAAGATCAAACACTTCAAGTGTCAAGGGTTTAATGGCTCTGGGAGGATCCTGCAAAGTGCAACAGTTGGGACATACAGCAGTACAACTATCAGAAAGCAATGCCATATTATGTCTTTCAAAGCATTTCCTTCATTGCTGTATTCAAGAGAATAAAAACACACTCATAAGGGGAATGGGGAGTGATCTGTATGCTAATCTTGGGGTCAATTTTCCAAATTAACTTTAGAAGCACTTGCTTTGCACTGGTTTTCTTACAGATGAAGATTTGTGTCACAGGCAGCAAAACCAATTACCATATAATTCTCTCTCCAATACAGAGTTAGTGGACTGTTTTTACCTTGACAGGCATGCAAATATTTATCTTTGTAGCACACAGAAGGACAGGTCTTTGTTATTTTAAGAAACATCATACACAGAGGGTTCACAGTGTGAAGCCCGTTTTCTCATTCTAATCTGTCTTGCTGTCTGCAGGGTTTTCAGTCAGTGTCTTAACAAGTTTTAAATCAGCATTTTTATCTTTTTAAAAAATTTATGCAAATATGTGGAAATAAATGAACACATGTGAAAGCACATAAGGGGAAGCAAGTATAATTAATCCTGGCAAATACTTTTAAAATAAAAAATGCTTGTCAGCAAAGGTTTTACAGCTGCGTTACAAAGTGTTTGAAAGTAAGATTTATAACAATGGAAGTGTTGACACACAACAGCAATTTGGAATTGCACATGTACTTCCTTCTTCTGTGCTTTACAGCCTGGGCACTCAGATCCGTCTACACGGAGAGACAAGGCATGAAAGACCAGAGACTCCTCCTGTGGGCAAGCAGTCATGCCTACCCCCTCTTGTCCCATAGATCAGCCAGGTGAGCAGTTTATAGGATGAACCCACACACTTCAAACAATATTTGAAGCTACTCTGGATTTAAACTGGTTCAGAAATTTCTGATGTTGGGCTGTCAAGTTTACTCCACAGGTTTTTTAATGGAAAAGAATAATTTCCAGGAAACAGAAGTAATCTTTTCGTTACAGCCTTGTTCTGTTATAAACACGCAAAATTACCAAAATTATTAGTCTAGAGACAGTCTATGTTGTCTCTAAAATAAAAATATATATACACTTACTAAACAGTAGAGCCAGTTTCTATGCACTTCCCACCATTTCTGCATTTTATTAAACTGCATGGAGAATTTTTGCACTGTCCAACACTGCGACCAGAATTGGGATGTCTTTCTGGAGCTCCTGGTGATTTAAAGCCTTGATTGAGGCTGGTGCGAACTTGAACATCAAAAATGCAACCTCAAAAGCAAAAAGAAAGAAAAAAATTAAGTTTAAAACAGATAGCCAAAGTGAAAACAAACATAACAACAGAAAAGTGTCAACCCTCAGTGAATGGGTTCCACCAGAATATCTTCAGTGAATGGGCAACCACACTATCTATAGGAGATAAAGGTAGGCCAGCTACTTTCTGTTCAGGCAAATGAGTGGATGATCAGAAGTCCTTCATTTAATGGTGGGTAAAACAATAGAAGTAATTTCTTAAGGAATAGACAGAATATGAAGTCAGTGGCTAGGTGCAATTTTGTGTTTACACACTCATGCTCTTACAGGAACGGATCCATATCAGATAAAAACAGTCACAAATCAAAGAAAACCACAAACCACCAAAAAAACAAACAGAAAAAAAGAGATGAACAGACAGCAAGAAATTTGCTTAATATAAAATATAATAGAATCCAGACAGCACCAAATAATATAATGCAAGCAAGGAATGCAGATTTGAATTTCCATAGGCTGAAAAGGGCCCCTTCAGGTAATGACTCAAATTCTTCCCTTCTCAAGTGAATGCTTCAGTCCCTGGTACAGGCAGATCATGTCCCACACGACCACATTTTAAGGTATATGTAGGCTGCTCCTTCAGGCCCTTAATCTCAGAAAAAAATTTTAAAAATTAGCATAGACTAGTAAGGTAAACACTTCTGGGCCTGTTACTTGGTCCTGTGGCCAAGTGACCTGGTGTAGTCACAATTTTATTATCAAGCTTCTATTACTTTCCAGAATAGTACAGCTGCATCCAGGCTATCCCTGAGAAATGGTCCATGGATTATTCTAAGTCCCTAAATACATCGAGGAATTGTTTAGGAAAACAATAATTGTCACAGACCAAATATTTGTCAGGGGCTGTTGTAATTATTCATTTGTAAAGATGATTGAGTGCCAGTCTCTGGATCTATGCTCTGACTTTTAAAAATTTCATAATACATTGGCATCCCAAGTGAAAAGAGGAGCTAAAACTTCAGAGCAAAGCAGAGGTATTCCCTACTTGCTACTTCCCAACAGCTCCTGCTTAGGCTGTGGGCTTTCCTGGTAATGCTCCTTTGGAGAGTCTTTGCTCTTCCGTGCGGTGTCACAGCCTGGTCAGTCTTATGGGTCTAGCTGAATTCATCACTATTTCTGAATCACGTTTATAGATCCATATGCTTATTTCTATACTGAAAAACTGAAGATAATGCCATATAGTACATATTTTTAGATCAAATCCTAAGTGACTTTTCAAAATATACTCCAGCATCCAAGTGATGTAAAGTCCCATTCAAAGGTAGCCTTAAGAAATTTTGAAATGCCATCCAGATCTATATATAAATATATGTACAATTTCAAACTAAAAATCAGGTTTTAAACCACTGTAGTTAAACTAGTACATAAACTATTTACAAATGTTCATATCTTTCTAAACCTGATATATATAATTTAGCTAGGACATAGGGAATTTCCACAGTGCCTGAAATCACAAGACTTGGTATTCAGCAGTGCATGCCAGAGGCTCTCTGCTTAATACAAAAAAAGGGAAAGGATATGATATGGAGATTGCAAGTAATCATTACACTGATTTTAAAACACTTAATATGAGTTTTTGCATGATTCATTGAAACCACATAAGAAAAAGATTTGCATATGAAAGACCCAATGAATGTACAATCTGATTTTTTTATAGTCACAAAATTTGTTTTGAACAAAATATAATATCTATAGCAAGACAACTATTTTAACCACAGTTTCAATGATGTTACTGAAAGTAGCTTTCTTAGGCTATTTCCATATTTCACACATTTTGTAGCTCTGTCGATATTGGCACATAACTTAATTCAGGAACTCATGATAAGTAATTTAAAAATAACCTAGTTTTGTGATTATTTGCAGTCTTTGTGTTATTGCTTCTTTGCTTTTTACAGGGTTGTTTTTTTGGGCCACCTTATGCTTGGTAAATCCTAACTAATGTTTCATCTCTTTATCAGTAGCAGATAAAGCATGTTCTGTTCTCCCGAGTCTTGCTGGAGTGCTAAGAAAAGGCAGCCCAGGGCTCTGCATAAACAATGGAAAGCACAGCGAGTCCCCAAGGACTTTGAGGTCATCATGGAAAATAAACTGCCATTTGTGTTGATGACTAGTTTAACTACACCAACCACAGTTTAACTGTGCCATCTAGGTTAGGAACAGTTCTTGAGCACTGGTGAACAAAGTATGCAATAGGTACAAGAGCATTTTGGCCCAGCTTTCTAAGTTCAACTGAATCTTTTATTTAACGAGTCAGAGAAGCAGTCTGAGCCTGTTGTAGCAAGCACTATAAAACTTTCTGCAGAGGGATCAGCTGACGAATGTGCCTTCTTTCTGACCTGAATTCCCTTTGCTCTGCCGGTTCTGGGCCCCTTTTAGTGAGAGACTGCCAACTATTCTGAATAATGGAGAGGTTTTCTGACACAGCCAAGTTTGCAAGAGGAACTTGAAGTTCCCAGATTTGTGAGTTAAACTTGGTGTGATTCTGTACCTCGGAGTTTTATACAAGTAAGCTGAAATCAGACACCAAGACAGTACACTCACATATGATATACTAACTTTTTGTTTGTAATCTTTTGAATTGTATCTCCTTAGACCACACCAAGGGATTTCTGTTAATGACCTTTTTCACCATCAATTTATTTTATAGCTTTCACCCCAGTCAAGCAGAACTCACAAACAACTAAAGAGCCACCAACAATGGATTAAGGAAACTTGAGGGTTTATCACAAAATATATGCCTTCATTACTCAGCTTTACTTTTTATTTATTTTTTCTGATATACCCTTATCACACAAAGACTGTTTTCTTGCTATAATTTCTTGCTAGGATCCCTTACCAGCTTGTAAGCACTTGGTGCTAATTGACTAAAAGGTACACAAAGCAGGCATTTTCAAGATGTACTAAAAATGCAACAAGAGAACTGACAGAAATAGATGCATTGATAAAACATTTTCTATCTGAAGGCAGCACTTAATTTACAGATTTCTAAAATTCTATCTATCCTAAAATACTTTGCTTTGCCCCTGTTTTTCTTGGCTGTTTGTGAGCAGTGGGGTGTTGGTCTAAAAGAGAAGATGACCTCCACAACTACTCAGAACTTCTCCAAGCTGTGACCCAAACACTCAGAGGGGGTGTGTGAATCATGCAGCACTGACTAAAAGCTAGTTCAGAACTCCCTTTCCGTCTGCGACATCTGTGGCGCAAGAATATAAAGATAAGTAGTCTTTACCCTGGCAGGTTTACAATGTATTCTAGCTTACTATGAATGTAGACTTTGACCAAAAGGTTATGTTTATATCTATCTGGAACTCAACTGTGTTCTGAGTTAACTCTATTTTTAAAAAGAGACTACAGTATCTGGAATTTTATTTACTTCTCTGCAAAATCATTTACATGAAGAGGTGGCTCTTTCAGCATGAAGGAGGCTGTTCAACAGGCCAGCTTTGTGGTAAGAGTTTCTTTAGCCTATTTACTCCTCCTTTTAATAGTATTTGCTGTCAAACAACAGATTTGGTCTATAGCCGTGCTTCATCTGCTTATGAACAGGACCACGGGAACAATCAGCTACTCCTCTTTCTGCTCCTCACTTATTTCTAGATGCCATCCCTGGCTCTCCATCAATTGCATCCATGGCTAGAGACTGCATCCTGCAGTCGTGGAGAACAGAACATGAAACACCAGAACTCTCCCTCTAGTTTTCTCCCTGACACCAGATTTCTCTCTTCTTCTCTCAGAGATGGAAGGGCTGGAAATTTAGCTGTAAATTCCAGCTTTTTCCAGATAATTTTCTGTTTCATTTTCTGTAGGTGATTCATAGTGCCGAGTTGTGCAGACCTTTGAACATGAGTCAGTTTGTTTTATACTCCCATTTCAGATTGCCCATTAATGACCAAACTGAGCCTCTTTGGCCACAAGACTTGCAGCTACCTAAACCTCACATGTGACTTTTTAGAGCAGCTGCAGTGTGCTCAGAAAACTCTCAAGGTGCCTTAATTACACTGTTATAGCAAATGAAAAAAACACATTTAAGTAAACCATCCCATTTACGAAAGGCTCCTGTAACCCCCCCACAGAGTCTCAAATTTAGATGAAATGCAAAGAGCCTCAAAGTCCATATGAACTTGGCTGCTTCATCTGAGTTCTGCACTTACCAATTTCTTCAGCTTCTCATAGGGACTGAATGAAATTTTGTAAATTGCTTACAGTACCCTCCAGCATCCTTCAGCCTTTCAAAAGAATCTCTAGGTGCTGATCCACACATTTCCTAAATTAAAAATTCCCCAACTTTCGATTATTAAATGACAGTTTATTAAAGACATTTATTTTCGGTTTCCTCCTCCTCTATGGAAATTACTTGAAAAAGTGCTAAAGGCACCTCCTCAAGTAAGGGAGGAAATAGTCTGAAACTGTAGCTGTACAGAGTAAAAATCCTAAATTATTGCACACTGACACTGGGGACATTTAGTCTGCAGCGGTAAGTCTGGCCTCAATGCTTCTTCATCCAGTAGTGATTTCTTACAAAAGGAGAGGTACACTCTGGTATTAGAATCAAAATGGTTTTAATAAATCATGTCTTTAAAAGCAGCCAACAGCAGGTTTCCAAAAGTCTTAGTGGTTTAATCAACTATGTGCTAGATAAATTTATCTCAGCTGTCACTTCCAGAGTTTCTCTGAGTTCCCTACAGCTATAGCTAGGCTGAAGTAAAATAGTTCAGAATTTTCTTTTCTGTTAGTGGTATTGCAGTTCCCACTCCGGAAAAGGGCTATGGAGGTTTATTTTTGATCCTGAGGATTGCTGAGAGCTGAAACTGGGGAGATTTCTTAGCTGGAAGGAAAAATGAGATGCTGACTACGTAAGAAAACATCACAGGAAATTGGTTACAGGGAAGTGTAGATTCTTTGGAAGTCAGTATGTTCTGGAGAACAGAGGCAAGCTGCAGCTGGGAACTGGATCATGGAATGAATTAGCTAATATTCTAGACTTAATAGAGAAAAAGAGAAAACTGCTTATGTGCTACTTCTTTGACAAAACTTTGCAGTAAATACTTGTTTTTAAAGAGTAAGAAAAATCAGTAAATAAACAGTATGGTAACTAAGAGCACATGAACTTAGATTTTTTTTTTTTTTTTAAGATTATTCATACTGCATTTGTTGAAATTTGGCCATTATAATATATTTGCAACATGACAAACCTGGAAAACTGTCAAAATGTTTGTGGTAAAAGTGAAGCACCAGAGATTCCTGTTGGTCACCCCTAAAATTAGAAGGTCTATAAAAAAAGCCAAAAGTACTTCACAAGTATTGACCATAATAAAATAGTCGCACACATTGTTTTATGATATGCCAATTTTTGCAAGCTGCTAAGAGGCTATGAAAGGTATAACTATACAATCTATACTTCCTGAAAAGAGAGACAGATGAGATGTTAATTCATATGACATTCTGCGTGAAAAGTTGGCTTTAAGATACAAAATTGATTTTGAGGAAATTTCTGTGTAAGAAAAAAAAGTAAGGTGATGGCTGGAAAAAAAGTAGTTACATGATCTTAATGGAAATGTAGTGTTTTAGTGTATGAAAGTGAGTTTTATGGCTATGCTTTCCTTTCATAACATACCCTCTGTTTCATAATTGAGAACTCAAACAGTGTTTTACTATTGCAAAATACTTTCTATTCATTTGAAAGGTTTTCCAGTGCTTAAAATGAATTCAAATTTTACATTGCAAATATCAAACACATTGTTTCTTTGGAAGTAAGGAATAAAAATAAAGTGTTATGAACAAGTCCTTTGCTTCATTGCTGACCTGGTAGGAGTTGAAAACAGATTAACAAAGCCTCAAATATCAGTTTTGAGGTAAAAAATATTATCTTCTAGATAAATATTCGCAAGAGGAATTAGCTAAGTCCTGTCTAGAGATCTAGATCATAATGTCAGGAAAAAAAATCAGATTTCTTTTAGAAAGAAGTTTTCAGCATGAAAGCTATTACCCAAAATAACACTGCTACTCACAGTGGGAGAAGAATCTAAACTACCACAGAGAAAGGAAATCCTTTTGAGCTGATGTTGTAGAACAGGGACACATAAGAAAAGATTACATAATGGAAAACTTCCATTTTAGCAGAAACATTAATAAAAATTATTTAGCAAAGTCTCTTTTTGCATCATGTTTCTTAGTTGTCATAGTAAAATAATGAAAAAGTCACAGGAAATTCAGCCAAGGAGATTCTAGTTTATTTCCTGATAAGACAGAAATTATTTCAATAGACTCTGAAAGAAAGATATACAATCTAATGCATGTTTTAAAATGAATTGAAAATGGTGTAATCTTTACCTTGAAAGCCATTCTTAAATCTGGGTCCCTTTGGTAGGAGTTCTGGAATATACTCACGATAGCCTCCTAAATAAAACTGACTGAAGACATTGAGTCCAACCAGCCTCCCAGGAGAAGTGACAGTTTTATTCTTCTGATCATCCACCTTTCAATGAAACATTTATATTTGTTACAGCAAAGGAATTTGCCTTTATTTAGGAACTCCTAATGAAGACAATCCTCCCAACTTTATAGGGAAGCACAAAAAAAAAAAAAAAAAAATCTAAATTTTCCATATAAAATGTGAAAAAACACAGAGAACACTTTCATCTAAAAGCTACCCTTCTATCCTTCTAAAGGAATTACTTTTATACCTTCAGCCAGCCTTTCTGGAGATTTCTGCCGAGGTGGATGACATGAACATTGAGTGTCAGATCAAGCGGTTTGCTAATGATTGTTGCTGTGCCAGAACCTAGATTGTAGCTATACACCACTCTCCCATTACGGATGCCTAACTCCAAAAAATCATCTCCGTTCAGACCTGAAAAGGCAAAAAAAGGATAACTACTTATTCCAGGATTTAGTGAACATTAGTGTGTAAAATATACTCCAAATCCACTGAGAAGTTATCAGTTTAGCAAAATTTAGTCAGGAAGGTTTTAAGTCTCCTATGTATTTCTAATATTCTCTGTTTAACTTGTAAGGCTATTTCCAGTATTCTTGTGGATTTAAAACAGAAACTGCAGAGATTTAAAACATTTATAGGCTTTTTGAAGGAAGATATTTTTCATGCTACAATCAAGTTAGTGACATCCACAAAACCTGTCAACCCTGGTAGATTTAGCAGTCATTGCTGTTCCTTCCCCTTGGAACATGAATAAATATTCAACTTTCTCTAAAATCTAAAAAAAATAAGATTTCAAGTTGCATGTGAGACTAGACCCTGATTCAATCTTATTCCAGGTTGCTGTCAGTTTTCACTATAGGTAGGTACTTCAGAAGCCTCAAAACCAGAGGGCACCTGCTGCTCTGAGGCAAGGGGAGTAACAGGGACATGAGTCTGAAAAATCTCTAACAGCTTCTATCAAGCTGCTCCAGCTGCCCTTGACTCAATAGCACCTGGAGATTTTATTCCACCTGCCTCTGATTAAGGCAGCTCTAGGATGTTCGTTGATGGAATTTCCCTGGTCAGCCAAGTGCTTTAATTTCTTAAGCATTCTCAACTTTTAGGTTAAAACTAATTAATTTGCCAGTTTGCAGCAAATAATTTAATTTTTTTATATTTAGGTCAGCATGCTCTAAGTGTTGTTTGAGCTTCTAGTCACTATACTGTAAAACCATTTGAAGGATTTTAAGTCTGACATAAAGCCCATGAGTAAGAGTTCAATTCCTGGACACATTTTGACACTGGCATCTTTAAAGAGAATTCAATCTCTCTTCTCACGCAGGCAAGAGAGGAACCACCATTATTTAGAGAAAACCTGACCAACTTGTTTCTTTTTATTAAGCTCAACATTTCTTTTGCATGCACACTTGCTATGGCAAAAGAACTAGGATACAAACAATGGTGAAAATGAAGAAAGTTCTCACTCGTGCCTTAGGATGTCCTGAATTGAAATTCAAAGCCATTTTTGCAACTCTCCTGTGAATTCAAGCAATTCCTTGATCAATTTCATGCCTGTACACTGTACTATATTTCATATTTTCTTCTGTTTTCATAAGGCTATCTTGTTTTGTATTTGTTTCAGGGAAGGTTTCTTCCTATTTGTTCTTCCAGTGTCACATGGTGGCCCTCATTTCAAATATGTGTCTTGATGCCCCTGTCTCAAATGCATGGGAAATTTTCTTAATCTGCAAAAGATACAGTAGGCTTTTCCCCAAGAAACAGTGATACCTATATTATCCTCCCACTGAAGCTCTGCATACAGCTGCCTCAGGGCCAAAACTGCCATATTTCCCTTATCTCATATTCTGGAAATGAACATGCTGCATTACTGTGCTTTTTCTATACAGAAGTTTGTTTCTTCTATACAGTTGCTATTTGGATGCCACAGGGATATATAGAAAAAGAAAAGGTTATTCCAAAGGATCTGAATGCACTGCCTCTGTAGAAAGTGTGCAGTTACATTCAGTTGTAAAGAACACAAACACTATTAATTTTTTATTACAATGATTTGTTCATGATTTGTTCATGACTGAATGAAATCCCATTGCCTTCAGTTACACTGGCACATTACCAGTGAAAGACTTTCAAACTGAAAATAACAATTCTTTTTTAAAAACCATTACTAAAGTTTCTATTTTCAGCAGTGTCTACCATTTACTATGTGATTTGACCTGCAAAATTAGTGGAAGCACATGAAAGACATAATGTTATTTAAAACGGTTTCTAAAGTGCAAGTGTCAGCACTCTACAAAATTGACTTGATAGTAAAGATTATCAGAATCATAGACTGTTGAGGGGTTAGAAAGGACCCTAAGGATTATCTAGTCCCAGCACCCCCTGCCATAGGCAGGGATACCTTCCACTAGATCAGGTTGCTCAAGGCCTTATCCAGCCTGGCCTTGAGCTCTGTCAGAGATGGGGCAGAATAAAATAATGTTAACAGTCAGCATAAATGGGACATCTTTTAGCTTTAACCATGTATGGGACAGAATTTCATAGTAACTCACAAGAGGTCAACTGTGAAATTGATGCTCGTGGTTTGGGCAGAGACAATACTGGAGGGAAGTTGGGTAGGGTGCTGCAAAATAATGCTAACTACAAGAAATGGCATGAAATGGAGAGAGGGGAAAATGCAAATTAAATATTAAAAATACTTCCTTACAGCAAAATCACTGGCTGTGAAAGCCCTCATGCTCCTCCTGTTGAGAGCATTATTGCTCAATACTCAGTAAATTCTTAAAACAAGAGCATCTCTTCTTGGTGAAATAAGTGACTTTCACTTGGTAAGAAACAGCTTTCTGGTAGTTAAGATGTGGGGTTCTCAGTCCCTCAACCATTTAAACTAAGGAGAAAATAGCAAATTACCAAGAGCATTTTACCAGGCACCTAACTGGTCTGTCTTTGTCGCGTTTTGCCCTTGGCAGGTGCGCTGCTGCCCACCCATTGTTCGACACAGGAATGGAGAAATGAATGAGTACTGCACTGCAGTGGTCACACACACACACACACACACACAAATGATATGCCAAGTAATAAAAAGCCAGGTTTCTGACTGACAACTGCATAATAAGCCCAGAATGCTAGTATTCTCATTAATAAAAATGACACCAGTAAGACATTTTTTTAAACTCGTTCAGCCAAATATGATTCCAAGACCTACATTTCACAATGACTTCTGACAGCACAGGGTACACCCTGCAGGCAGGCCTTTTTGAGACAAATTTTAGTGCAAGGCATCTTGTATTTTTAAGCAAAAATTTTTTGTGTTCTCTTTTGATTATTCTTATCATATCTTATATGATAAGAATCAGATTATTTCATACCATTGGTGCTCTGTATTTCATATTTGCATTTTCTCCATCCTGAATAAAGACAGTGAATTAATTGGTATAATTTTTCTTTGGTTACATTTCCTACAATTGGAAATATTTCAAACAGGTGCTTGCAATTCAGTTCCCAAGGCTGCAGAAACATGTCTGAATGTGGTGGTTCATTCTTGTTGAAAAGAATGTTTTAATGATTTCTTTGTGCTCATATTGCAACAGAGCTTCTTATAAAAATTTAATGATGCAGACACTGGCTTTTAAATGCTTCTTTCTGAATGATTAGATGGAAATGTTTTAGGTAATTTCAACTCTGTGCACCATTTCCACTCAGCTACCCAAAAAAGAAAGACAATATTTCGTCCATCCACAGAAATAATTAGTGAGTGAAAGGAAAAACTGCCTGGGAGTGAATTATAATACCAAATGAAATTAAAACCTGCCTTGAGTGAATGGTGACTGTCACAGGAATAAAATGTCGCATGGGGAGAGTTATACCTGGATGTAGTTAAAATAATGTGAGTGCAGTTCAGTTAGCAGGATCGCCCAGATCTGACCATGTCTTTCGCTGAAGTTCAGAAAAAAAAAGTAGCAAATTCTGATTTCCACACAGATAGAAGCAGAGCTAAGTTTTAAGTTTAAATCTGTTTACAGTGGTTAATACCTATTTGTGTTAGGCTAATTTGGGTAATCAATCTGATAAATTAAGTAAGTGTTCTGTACCAGGGTCTCATGGCGCACTAAAGTACAGCTGATTGGCTGAGCTGCACAAGCTAAATTTGAAAGGATCTTTGCAAATGAAAAGTAGCAGACTTAATTATATCATAGATAGATAAACTGCTGAGCTGTTCTAAGCTAACAAATTTTAGTTTGCATTACAATAGACTAACAGTCTGACTCCTGGAATTCTGCCACAGGGAGAAAGGGGAAGAAGCCCCAGAGATTATAGAAACTTAAGTAAAGAAATTTAATGGAAAGGAATACCTAAGAAGATATCAAATGTATTAACATAGCAAATGAAGATCCTCTATCCTACTGATGTGATATACTGCAATTGTTTTGTTAGATATACATGTAACTACATAATGCCTCCCCAAAGCTGATTTTTAATAGTGCATTTTGGGACCTCAGTATCTTAAGGCAGCAAATAATAATGTCTCCCCTCCTTCATCCTTCTGAAGCATTAATTTTCTGATACTGTTTAGCATAAGTGCAGGGTTCCCGGATGTCATGTGCCATATCTTCAAAACTCACGTGATGTTTTAGATATGGTAAAGCATCCACTATGGAAGTAGAGATTATTAACATACCCAAATCAGTCTCCTGCTGTGATGGGTTTAGGCCTAAGAGGGATCACCCAACCTCCCTCCTAGGCTTCAACAATCCCATAGGACAGCTCCAAATCCAAAAGTTAGGTCATACTCCAATGGCAGAAACAATTAAGGTAAAAATAAATTACTTGCTTCTTATGAAGTATCTATGATCTATGACTGCTTTATGTTTGCATTAAATTTTCATCTTTTTTTTCTCAACTCTCATCAGTATTATGGCTTCTGTTTGGAGTAGTGCTGAGATGGAGAGAACACAAGTAGTATTATTATTTTAGCCCATGCCACACTGATGCCATGCAGCTTGCCACAGAGGGGTGCTGCGGAGAGATACCCTAAGTATTACTAAAATCTTAGTACAAATGCTGTAATTAGATTTATATAAGCTGCTTCTCAGCTGTGTAAATCAGACCAAGTTGAATGCTTTGCTACACAGACTGTAGCACAACTTACTCATAGCTAGTTTGGGTTAATACGCATTGAGTGATCTCAGGGTTCAGGGCCTCCTATTTTATACAAATAACACAGAGTCCAGTTATGGCTGCCACAGGGTTGGAGTTCAGTGTTGAGTCCTCCAGGTCTTGGAATTTGAGCCACTGTGACTGCAGCAGCAATTCAAGGCTGCTCCTGTGGCAAGTTGCTTGAGACACATGGCAGGGTGGCTGCGGCACACTGGGTTATTTTCCAGTAAACTACCAGTGGAAGATTTGAGGCAGCATCTCTCAAAACTGCACACCAAATACACGTGAACAATAATGAAATTTATGTTTACAACTGAAAAAAGGGAACCTTGACCATTTGGTTTCCACTTATTGTGTTTAGAAATATACCACCTCAGATTAACTGTTGACTTTAATTACTGGAAGCAATTATATTTCTCTTTAATGAAAAGAAACATTTATACAACCTGATTGATTATTCTATCTTTACAAAACAATGAAGTATTGAAGAGATTATTTTCTAACTAATGAAATTTTGTCCTAAAAAGAATAAAGAAAAACCTGTGCCTATTTTTATCCTACTTGTTTAATGAGTATTTGAAAGATTTTAAGGATAATTAACACAAACAAATCTTACCTTGGCCCTTCTGTCCAGTGAAAAAAATCAGGTTATCTTGTAAAGCTGAGTGGTGGTTTGCCAACTGAAATTTCAAGCGAAATTCATAGTAGAAGGTGATATTTGGGATTGTAGAATAAGCTAGGAATGAGGTGTAGCCAAAGACATCTGTGCCGTTGAAACTTGGTTGAGTAATATTAATAGCTGGATTAAAAATAAAAAAAAATTAAAAATCAGTGTTAAGGCAAAATATTTAACATATGTATTTACAAGTTCTACTTCCTAGTCTGGTTTAGAACTTAGGAATTTATAGATGTAACTAATAATTTGATATGTTGCAATATTTTACACACATGCAGATATAGTCTGGCTTTCCTCTGAAGGTAAATATAATTATTTTTCAGCTTTTGTGAAAAGGCTTAAGAAATGAATTATTGTCAACTACTGCCATCTACTGGATTCTAGGTAACATTGCTACAAATAAAAGTACGCTGTAATACTCAAAACTCAGAGAGACAAAAAAAAAATACAGAAATTGTCCTGTTTAAAAAAAAGTCATCTCTGACATATATTTGAGTGAAAGTGAGTACAAGGATGTGCTGAAGAGGTTATGGGACAATAATTCCTCACAGACAGAGGAAATAATAAAAAGAAGCATCATAAAAGGATGAATTTGCAGCACAGTGAATAGTACCTACATGAATTACAAATAAAATCGGGTCTACACAGGTCTGTACAGAAAATAGATTGCTGGTGCTAAGTACCCACATGGCCACAAGGGCTGGCACCCGGTGGCCAGGCTGATGTAGTCAATGCCTGGAGCTGATGCTCAGAGATCACATAAAGATAATTTTGACAAGACGGTTTAGTAAGAACAGGAGAAAGAGGAACAACAGCTTGATCCTGAGAGACTGGGTATGGGACTAGATTTAAAAGATTTGAGCAGTTACCTCCAACCAACCTGTGCACCAAATGTGTCTGGATACAGCTTTACTAATGAAGGCCGGAAGAGGGATTGGGGGAGGAAGGGTACAAAGCTGCAGCATGCACGAACCAGATTGGGAAACTCTAGTAAAGAATTACAATACTCTCCAAGTAATTTTATATTAGCCTAAGTACATCTAAGCACCTAAATGCTTACAGGGTGGGACAACAGTAACATGTAAACGTGAAAATGCTATCACCATCTCTGGAGTGTGGGATCTCTTTCTAAATTTGCAGCCTGGGAAAGCTGCCAAACTTGCACTCACATGGCAGACATTGCCTTGGTAACTGCATCTGGGAAAAAGTGCAGACACAGGCATGGGAAGCCTTTTCTAGCACAGACTGGGAGTCTGCAGCAGTACAGAGTGTACTGTCCCATTTGTTAAGCACTGCTCCACACATGTGGCACGTTATGCCTTGGTTTCGATCTTGAAGCCAGGAAATTTCCATATGAAACAGTGTTTTTGTCCTAATTAGAAGGACACTGGCAATGAGTCTGACTGAACACAACCTCAAGTCTCAGCCCTTTGTGAGTCATGTGCTGCACTGGAGACAAAACACTACTCCCCCGTATTTAAATATGGTATTGGTTTCAATCGACCCATATTCCCTGAGATTACTTGAACATGCCTGAAGGAGGGACAATTTTGGTATTTTTGCTACTCAGGAAGCTATGACACACAGGCCGCTCCTTTCATGTGAAGTATTCTTTCTTTTTTCCTCATTTGTTTCCTTCTTTACATTTATTTAATAAACCACAAAATATTTAAGAGATAAGAAGATTTTAAAATAAAAGAGTCCTTTGTGTTTATTGTGTTTCCCTGCTTCAATTTATAATGGGATAAACATTCACTATAATGTATCTCCACAGAGCCAGGTAATTTGGTTTGCTGGCAGACATCACTGAAGAGTTTATTCCTGAGAAGTTATTCCCAACAGGGAATAACCCTTTATCCCCAGGATGAAATACACCATTGTCTCAGCTCTTTCCTTGGAGCTTTCTGACTGGGGAGTTTTTCTTGCCTTTCTGCTTGCTCCTTTCACAATTGCCTATAAAGGTGGATTAAGGATTGATAAAGGGCCTCCAATGGCAGAAAGCCATGGAGCTGTTGGAAGAAACCCAGAGGAGGCCACTAAGTTGAGCACAGGGTTGTAGCACCTCTCCTATGAAGACATGGGAGAGTCTGAGAGAGTTGGGGCTGTTCAGCCTGGAGAAGAAAAGGCTCTGGGGGCACCTTGTAGCAGCCTTCCAGTGATTAAAGAGGCTTACAAGAAAGCTGGAGAGGGACTTTTCACAAAGGCCTGTAGGGATAGGACAAGGGGGAATGGCCTTAAGCTGAAGAAGGGTAGTTTAGCTATTAGGAAGAAATTCCTTACTGTGAAGGTGACGAGGCCCTGCAACAGGCTGACTAGAGAGGCTGTGAGCTCCTCATCCCTGGAAGTGTTCAAAACCAGCCTGGATGGGACCCTGAGCAACCTGGTCTAGTGGAAAGTTCCCTGCCTATGGCAGGAGGCTGGAATGACATGACCTTTAAGGTGCCTTCCAAGCCAAACCATTCTATAATTCTATGATTCTATGATCTGTGACATACACAACTATGTAGCAGCTGGCCACCTAATGTTGCACTTTATGTCAGTAGAAAAATCAAACACATTTGGGATGTAGTATCTTTCATATAAAACACCTTCCTTATACAGGACAGGTGAAGAGTATTCTAAAATACTTATTTCACCCCATCAAGTAAGAAGGTAGCATTGGGCTGTACGTCAGAGTGAAATATTTCAGATTTTAAAGATAGATGGGCTGAAGTCTACTTGCTCTGTATTCTTCAACCCCTTCTCTTTCTGCATGTTCTTTTTCTTTGGTCTTCATTGCCATAAAAGATAAAAGTTAAATGGTTGTGAAATTCTGAACTCATTCTCTGTGAAATCAAGGAAGCACTTTTTATTTTTTCTGCTTTTAAAGAAAAATAACCATAGAACACCTGGAAACTAAATAATTTGCACAAAATTGCACACAGTCTGGAGTGTGTGGAAGAACAGAGTATAGATCTCTGAATTCCAGGTCAGAATACAGTCACAAAACATTCTTTGCTCCTGGGTATCTGAGCACAGCCATTCTCAAAGAACCTGTAAAGAAGCAATTTTCCTGGGTAATGTCCATCTTTGACTACTTGAGCATCTCCTTTCAGCTCTTTATGGTCTTTTCATCCAGTTTTAACTGTGCATTTTGTTGAGGCCACGAAGTACATTCCATATTATATTCAGCACTGTAAGGGCTTAAGACATCCCTGCCTTGCTTAGGCTCCATAGGTGGTAATAGACACCACCAGCTAATTGGGTTTGGGATCAACAACTTATCCAGGGATAACATGACAGTTAAAGAAGTCAGTGGTAAAACCACCCAAGTAAAAATAACAGTAAATTCAGTGTATCACTAATAGTGGGCTAAAGTTAATATCTGGGCAGACAAAGATTTACGTAATGATAGTTTATCAGGAGGCTCCCAGGAAGCAGGGCATGTTCCTCCAGAGGAGCAACTCAGACCCACAAACAGATGTAGGAAATTTCAAATTGTCTGGTTGGACTCTCCTTATTTATTGTTGGCTTGCAAAAGCACTACCTGCCCTTTTTACCCTGCTGCCGTATCCCAGCCTTGCTCCCCTCCATGCTGGTCCTTCCCCTCACCGTATGCTCGGTATTTGGATCAAACTGAGCAGGTGCATGAGCATCACACGGAGCTACACCTCCATCAGGCATATGGGTCTGAAGGGGAGAAACAATTTTTGAAGCAATAGGAGTCCCACAGGCACTTTTTATGGAAACCATGGCCCACTATTTTGGTTTACTTCTTCACAGTTTTCTCCACTGTGCTGATGAAGTTTCTCACACCTAGTAGAAGTCAGATGCAGTATCTAATTAACCACCTTGTCCTTAGCAAGTAGGCTCATGAAGTGTTTACGAATAGTCCTCCTTACTCTGGTCTCTGGAGAGTAAAATGTATTTAGAAATGTTAATTACTACTGAGTCAAAAGCTTATATTTCTGGCTAACCCAATCTATCGAGCTTGACAGCTATTCCATATTTTATCAGTCTCTGAACTGCCATTTATAGATTTTATACTACATTTTAAAATCATGTTTCTTCTCCATGCTAATTATTATTTATCAAGACATCTTTATCCAATCACATAAAAAAGTGAAAGTTCATCAGTAAATGTGCATCAGTGTAAAACATTTCAGTCTTTGGGATTCCTTTCATGCAATGACCTTCATTAGTTTGATTTTAACACAGACTAGTTTGCCATACTTTTACATGTTTTTATCTTAGAAACTGAAAAAAAAAAATCCTGTATGAAAAATACACTGATTGGCAAAATTGTGTGAAGAAAAACAGCTCTACTTTTCTTTTTATTCTTTATCTTTTAGTTATAAAACTTTGGAGACAAGACTGCAGAAACTTGCATAATCTTTTCCTTGAAACACATTCTTTCTATGCATTATTTGTAAAATGTTTGGGGCTGGTTGAAATAGCTGGGGTCACAGCTAACCTCACTGGGTTATTTTTCTTTTCCTGTCTGGACATCATCCAACTGATTTCTCTTCTTGCCCTTGCAGTGCACAGTCAGAAGTGGTAAAGAACAGAGATGTGTCCCAATATCTCTGATTATTAGCCTTGCAAAAACACACTCCAAATTAACACTCTGCCTAAAATACACACTTCTCTGACAGAGTACTGAAGTCTTTTATCAACTTTTTGCCCTTGATCTTGTCCTGTGTCTCTCTGTCAGTTCCATGTCATTCATCATTGTGCTTTTCTGCATTCCCAGTATTGAACAAGTAATAACACATGATATGTCCCATTGACTCGCAAACAAATAATGACAAATTATCCCATTATATAAATGTATCAATATGGTTGACTACTTACTTCCCTAACATCATACGTCTTATCAGAGATAAACACAAAAAAAGGGAGTTAAAATAATCAACTATAGTTTGAAAAAAATCTTAACAAGGAGAAGATAATAAAGTGATAAAGAAAAAAGAAAATAATGGTTTCATTATCTTTGAATTTTCTGTTATGAGTTAAAATTACTGTTCCTTCAACATTCACTGCCAATGAGTCTTGGACCACAGCTTTACAATACATTGCAAAAGCCAAGACAGATTAAAGGGATAGAAAGAGATGAAGATTCAGGCTACAGAACTGCAATGAGATTACACACTTCTTTTATATTAACATTGACTAACAGTGAACAGTTACCAGCTCAGTATCTGGCTCCAGGATCAGCAGCCATATAGTGTGGGATGAGAAGTATCCAGTTCTCCTAAAGACCTGCTCTTATTTCACAGAGTCACAGAATCACAGAATTATCAAGATTTGAAGAGACCTTCACAATCATCCAGTCCAGACAAAAACCCGGAGCCACCATATATCACCATATCCCCACATGCCACATCCAGATGCCTCTCAAACCCTTCCAGAGATGGTGACTCCACCACCTCCCTCAGCAGTGTATTCCAATGCCTAACTACTCTTTCATTGACTTTTTTTTTTTTTTTTTTTTTTGGTAATATCTAATCTGAATCTCTCATGGTGCAACTTATGGCCATTTCCTCTTGTCCTTTCCTCTTGCCACACTATTGCTGATACAGTCCAGGATGCCATTGGCCTTCTTGGCCACCTGGGCACAGCTGGCTCATGTTCAGCTGCTGTTGACCAGCAACCCCAAATTCCTTTCATTGGAGCAGCTCTTAAGCCAATCTTCCCTAAGTGATACATAGGGCTGTTGCAAAGACAAATTATCTGAAGGTGGATATCTTCTCTCCATTGTGGACCTCCATGGGCTGGAGAGAGACAGATGTCTTGCCATGGTCTTAACCATGGGCTGCTGGGTAACCATGCCATGCAAACCCACTTTGCTCACTGGAAACTCTGGGAAGTTCAGGGAGGAAAAGGTAAGGGGTGCTGGAACTACAGGGTGGTGCAGTGCCAGCTGAGTGTTCAGGGCGGCAGCAAAATACTCTTGATGTCTGGAACACTGTTGTATGAGGAGTTACTGATCTTCATGATGGGTCATTCATTCCCCTCCCCACCTCCAGGACTTATGGATTCCTTTTATTTGCCCTGTGATGTGGAGTCATCAGAGTTATACTTTGGTTGGGAATGAAATTTGAAATAATAAAAATGATTTCACTGCTCAGGGATGAAACTATGATTCCAAAAAACTGCTAATACAGCAGTGACACTAACAGTGTGTGAGTGTGCTTATGTGTGTTTCTTACGATTTTTATGACATTTCTCACATAGGAGAGGTGGGGGAAATTAGGGCCTGGCAAAAACCAAATGACCCAGAAAATAAATTCTCTTAAACAGTAAGAAGAGCAGCCCAGATCAGCATTCCCCAAGGTCTTTTATCACTGATCAGGAGCCTTGCAATGCAGATTTTTTTAGCTGAGGAAATTCCCTTTAGGCATCTGCTGTCACCGAACCGCACAATTCAGTCTGCAGACCCAAACAGCTCTGAAGGTGACTTTGTGTGCCAAACATAGCTGCACAGAAAAAATTCGCTTGCAGGCTGATTTCACTCTACAGAGCTTGAAGCAAGTGACTATTCCCACTTCAACACTTTGAAATGAATTTTATACATGGGGGAATACATCCTACAGAAAACCTGCTGGAATCCTGTGGACTGTGAAGCATTACCATAAGTGCTGCTCAGAAATGTTGCAAGGAGGAACCTTACAGATTTTTGTGAATGTGTGCTGTGAATGACCCTTTTCAGGGTGTGTTCGCTAAATACTGTCACAGTTAGGACTCTGCTTCATATTGTCACATATGCGTGCATATGTGAAACCAAACCACTGAAATTTGCTCTAAAACACTGCAAAGGACACAATTACTCATTTCAGCAATGCACACGCCTTTGAAATCCTTCTCCCTTTAAATTTGCATTTGTGCTTATAAAGTGCTTGCTCTTGATTCTTGGCTTAACAAAAGGCCTTATGTTATGACCAACAGCTTCCCAGAAGAGCCCAGTTTCTTGTGCAACCCACAACATAGAGAGTTTAGAAGTCCAAGTCTTCATTCCCAGTCCTGAAGAATGAACCATTTCTGCTTCATTTGCATTTAGGAGGCCATTATATCTCCCCAGTATAATGATGCACTGATATTTAACATTTAAAATTTCTGCATCTTATATATCAAAATTTCTTTCACTTAGATATTTCAAACATATTGATCTTATATTTTATGGACTGTATCAACTTCCTGTACAAACCAGGAAATGCCTCCATTCTGTGCTTAAATAGAAGTGTTAACAAAAATAAAAAAAAAGAAAAAAAGACTGATTATGGAGATGATAGTAATTCAACAATTCTAATCAACTCTGATATTAAACACTGGAAGTGATTTATAGTCTGCAAAAAACAAAATGCAAGCAACTTTTTACTAATTTAAATGTGAAAAGAAATTTATCAGACTAAGGGATTGAATGCTGGCTGCTTTCTCACAAATCTATTGAAAAGCCAGTGCTCAATAACTGGACTCAGTTTAAATGACCTAGATCCCCTTATCTGCAGTTTAAAAAAACGAAGTCACTTGGGGGAATTAGTCAATCCACTCACGTAGATATAATCTCTTTTCCAAACTGTTGCATATTGATGGTGTTCTCCTCCCCTTCACTCCACCCCTCCAGCCAAGTTGGAAGCCATGGAATTGTTTAACTCTGCAAATCAAAAGTCAAGTCCCAGCCCTATCCCAGGAGCCACCAGCCCATGAGAGGTCCATCTCCACAATGCCAGAGAAGCACAGGGCACAGCAGCAGACAGTAACCCAAATTAAGGATTCAGAGGAAGGAACACTTTGTCCAGACCCCTCCCAGGGCTGTCCCAGGATACCTTCAGCCCTAGTGCCAAGGTGTGACACACCTCATGATGAGTCAACACTGGACTTTTTGGACAGAGGGGTGTAACTGCCATGGGGTATGGGACATGTTCTGGGATGTAGGTGAAGAATTTTGGAATAGCACAGGACTTATGGATGTCTAAAGGAGGAAATTAGGTGGTTTGGGGAGGAACAAGCATGGAAAATAGAGGGATACAGAGACAAAAAAGGCCAGTCACATGTAATTAGTTGGCTTGTCAGAATGCTTGTCTGACCATGTCCTCCACCTGATCAATGCAGCTTGTCCTCTCTTCTGTTTTATATTATCATCCCCCACCCCCTTGGCCCATTATGCCTTAGCTATGTATGTTCTTGAGAGACATTTCAATGTATAATGGTCAACTTGCAGCCAAAATAACATGACCATCTGGTGATAAAAGCAAGGAAAATCTGTAGTGAGAGATAATGCATCTTGCTATGTACCTTTGGAAAAATGGACATGCTTTTAGGAAGCTTTTATTGATGTCTGAAACAAGCATAACATAACTCAGATAAACTCAGAGCCATTGTTACCAGCCTGCTGAGACTGCACTATGCTCCATCTGATTCAGAATCATTAGAAAAGTCCTTGTTAGTCCCTGATCTTGTCTATTTTTCCATATTTATATAGGTTTGTCTAACAGAAGTTACAATCTGTCCTTACATTTTTGCATCATTTGTCATATTTATGATAGTCCTATAATTTTCTTCACTTTTTGAATGTCATGCATTTCCCATAAAATTATGCATTTTTAACTTGCCATGTCAAGTAATTTGCTTTTATTTCCATTTTTTCTATTTTTTTAAAATTTGTTTTCATTTAGTAGTGACTGGTTCTATTATAACTTTTTGTTACATGCTTCTAGAGACTGCTGTTGTTCTTAGTATGACTTCCAACTCTTAACAGATGGCATTTGGAGCTGTAATATGGGGAAGATCTGTATCTGTCGGCTCATTTTTGGCTCTATCCACATCTTTACTTATCCTTACTTTGTCTTCTGTAAATAATCTCTATTGGTAGGAGCAGCCAAGCTGGCATAAAATTGCAATTCTATTTGGTAAATTAGATGTATTCATTTTATCAAATAATCACTGAGACATCTTTCTTGTTTCTTGTTGATGAAGACCAACTATTATGTGGTAAACATTTTGATAAAGTTTTCTTCAGTGTTTCAGACACAAAGTATCATGCATTAGGTTATCATCTGAACAGTAAACACAATATTATTGTGTAACTTAAACAGAAGATGACTCATTTAAAATGTGGGCTCCTACACCTTAATTTTTATGGACCATTTCTTTCTATTAAATGTATTATTTGGGACATGCATTTTGTCACAGTAAACAATTAAGTTTGCCTTCTGTTTCTAAAATAGTTTAAATTGTTCTACCATTTTAATTAGGCAATCTATCATTATCTTCAAATACCTCCTCAAAAACATGGCTTTGATGTTGCTAGGGCTATCCATAAGGGTGCATCCAGCTTTCACTGCATTGTTGCTCTATTTCTCCTTTATTTCAGAAAATGTGATTAAGGGGCCCCTTGCATCTCATTTTAAGACTTCTGTCTGTGCTCGGTTTATTTTTATTCCTTCTAAGCTCTTAACACACAGTTCAATAAAATAACTTTTTCATATTTCAATAATAATTTCTTATGCTGTAGGCTTATTACCTTAGATTATACCCTGTCCTACAAAGCTGAGTGTTTCCCATTTTCCTTGCTTATAGTGATGATCCAGACAGTTGTCCCTTTCCACTCATTAAAATTAATTCTTTCTGTGCTTTAAAAGACTCCAGTTTTGTAGTCTAATCAAACTAATGAATTTCTGTACTTTTTCTCAATTTAGACTCTCAATTTTTATGTAGTCTCTCAATTTAGAGACAGTTAAATACAAGGAGTTGCAGAAGAGCTTCATTAAACAACTACACGGAAAAAGCATTAGATGATACTCAGAGTTGACAGATGTAAATTGGGGTAGATTACAGAAACAGTCCTAGCCTTAAATACAGAATGGTGGGCTCGGAACTCACCATCAGCATTCAAAGGAAGAGGTGTTAGGAGTTTTAATAAGCATTTTCATGGAAACATCAGTGTACTCATAAAAGAAAATAGAATGGAAGAATTGGTTAAGAAAAGGTCAGAGAGTAAAACAGAAAAACATCAAACACCACTGTCAAACACCATAGTGGCATTATCACACCTTGAATATAGCACCTTGAATCAGCTCTGGAGCCTCATTTTAAAGAGCATGTAGTGGAATTGAGAACGAACAAAGAAATACAGCCTGGATGACTAGAGATACAGCAAAAGAAGTCCCAATGTACTGTGCTGCTGCAAGCTAGGAAAGGTTACCAAGAAAGTATCATACACGTTTCATATACTCACCTCTTCTATTTTCTATTGAGTATCACTGTTAAACGGAAACAGGTGAAACATAAATGTTAATCTACTGAAAATTTTGGAAATAAAAATTTTATGTAAGACTTAAATATGTATATGATATGACAAAACCAACCTGATCGTTGCTCAATATTATTTGAAAAAGCACTTCCTGTGCACTGCTAAGTAAGCTCACAACCAGTGATTATTATCACTGGTTTTTCAGTAGGTTTTTCAATCATTACTTCTTGCTCCATTCACTGTTAGGGGAAAAGAATACCTTGGATGTTCACACACAGGAATTTCCTACCTAGAACAATCACTATAATCAATGCTTGAGGAATAAAACACCTTCATTTGATAATGAAGTGACCTATTTACTTTACTTCATTATTTTCCTTTCATCCTGTCTCTTCTTTCATAGCAAAGCACTTAGTAAATTTTAATTTTTCCCTCTTTTTGACCTGAAAAATTGATCTAATTATGGTACCTGTGGTAGTTTTACAATCCAGAGAGTATTCTTTATACACTGCTTTTATATGCAAAATGTACAAATAATGCTTCCCTAAGAAGAGGAAAAATCAAACTGCAGGAGAAATCAATTTCTCCAAAGCAGCTCTCAGTTGAATCTCTCAGTTTTCTTCCAGGTGATTGACTAAAACATCAGATGCTACCTGGTATTTTCTAGCATTTCTGAGTAAACTCTCAGTTTCTTTGATCCCTCTGTCTCCCTTTCTCTGGCTGGAACTTTTATAAAACAGCACATGGGAAGGGTGATCAGCTTAGCCATTTTTTGCCTGTGGCTGGATTTTGGGCTGGTTTTAGGTGGGGAGGTGGTCCCTCCCAGTGTTTTACCTTCAAAGAATTTGACTTGTTTCTTACCACAGCTTCTGTGAATGATGGAAACTATGGCCAATGCATGAAGAAAATGGTTCTTACCATCACTGCAGAGGATGCCAGACCTTCCATATGGACACAAGCAAACAACATCTCGTCTGGACTTTGGAAAGCATGTAGCACCATTTCCACATGGATTTTCATCACAAGTCGCAAACTGACAGAGTTTTCCAGTGTAGAGTTTAGGGCATTCACAATACCAATTTTCTTCATCACTGGCAAATTTAAAACAAAAAAGAAAAAAAATGTATAAGTACCTAAATGCACCCAAAACAAACAGAATAGGTTTTATACTTACAGAAAATCTGTGGCATCTGACTTATGGTTGTAATAGATCTCCTTGTTTTTACTAGTGTTCCTGGCACTAGACATGCCAGAATGTCTTATTGGTGACTTGAGTTGGCAGTTTCTTTTGGGTTTAATTTCATATTCTAATTTATCTTTCTTTTCATGGTAAGATATGTGACTTTTTGTTTGTGCTGCTGCTTTCATTGCACAGTCAAAGTGGCTGCCACAGGAGAACAAGTCTTTTATTACATCTGAAAAAATGGAAGTATGTGAGAACAAAAAATGAAACAAAAAATAGTTTACTTTGCAAATGGAACCACCATTTGTATATTCAGATAGTATATACAGCTTGTATGTATAGAGAGGATGTAAAAAACCCTGAAATATGAACACTTACACTAGTGATTATATTGAAATTGAAACAGAATAAACAGGTAATATCTCTGCTATCACATAACATGTTCTCAGTCGCAGAAAAAATATTAGAATAGGCAAGGAAAAAAATAAGTTGTAATCAGTCTTGAAGGGTGACAAAACCATGTTTAGACCTGTGCATATTCTGGTCATACCAAGTATTTTGTTTTATAGTATTCAAAGAGAGCATAATGACAGGTATCATAGGAAAACGAAGACCAGATAGAAAAACAAAAGAGTGAAGACGTTCCCATCTATCACTTATTATAAATATAATTTCATAAAAGGTCTTATTTGATTTTCCCCTTATATTATGGCCAAAATTAGATGATAGCTAGATAGGTCAGTTCATGTGATTGCTCAGTATTCATGTACATCCTCAGCATTGAACAGAAACATGTCTGCCTTGTACTTGATAAGGTCACATGTGCCCGTGGGTATGAATGCAGTAGACATGGTGTGTGCTGTATCAAATCACAGTCATTGTGGGTTTCCAATAATATAATCATTAGGATGAGTGCTGACAAAATGTCAGATACATGTGATTTCTAAAAATCTGTTATCTGCTTATAATATCCATGCAATCAGGTTAAAGTAAACAATCTGGAGCTGAAAGACCTCCTGTATTTTTTAAAAGAGCAAAATAAGTAAGTCTTGTGACAGTCCTTGTGCATAGCAGTTGATTAGTGTGTTCCTAAACTGACAACCTGCAGAGCTGGGGAGTGAGGATCTCAGCTTGAGAGTCTACCAGAATAAATCTCATGAATAATGCCTCCAGACACCTTTGCAAAAGAAAATTGCTATCAGCTGCAATAATAAATTTCTGTGTGTAGCCTATTCTATTTATAGATCTGCTGCAGACACCAGGAGAGGAATGTAAATGAGATACTGGATTGCTTTCATTTGTGCAGCATTGAAAATCCTGCTTTCAGTGGTTTTAATACCAACATTACACAGTTCACCTAATTAAAAAAGCATTTATAAATTGATTTTTTCCTGGAAATCTACAATTGTTGGTGATGATGTTTAGTTATCAAATGTGTTCCAGTTTGATTATAGAAGACAGATCACAGCTGCTGATTGCCATAAGAAACAGACTTTAGTCTTCACCTTTAAAGAAACAATTTTCATATGTTCTTTTACTCAGCTGTACATGCCAACATTGGCCATTCGTTTTTATAGTCTTAATTTTGCTATTGTGAAGAAGATTAAAAATAACAGGTTTAATAAGAAATTGTAAGGATTTTATGGTTAACAAAATGAGCAATATTATGACATTTCACTATTTGTGCTGTAACATAACAAAGGAGTGATTCCTGATAAGGAAAAGAAAACAGTTTTTAAAAAGTTCTACAAAATAATATAATGCTTGAAAATATAACTGATAACCACACAGAAAAAAAAATTAGCCAGCTATTTCACAAGAATTAGTATACGAAGTCCCCAATGACTTACCCTCTTTTCAAAGCACCCTGTCACTGTACTTGGTTCAGAAAAGGACCTGATCTCCCATATTCTACTGAGTTAATCTCAGATGCAAGAAAAACATAATGTTTGAATGTCCAGGAACTTCTCCCAAGTAGATTTCACAATTTCCTGATAACCTGCTACCTTCATAAATGCAAGAAGCAAATGAAAGGGGACAGAAAGTCAGAACAGTAGTATCTTTTGCCTATGGTATACACCTGTGAATGACTCCAAGAAAAAGTTATTGGATAATTATATACATGAGCTGAAGAAAGTGAAAAACAAGGAAAATATCAGAATTTTGAAGCTGCAAAATAAGGAACAAATTTGGAGTGTTTGCTGAAATGTGTTTTATGACTATGTAAGTGTTTGTTCAGACCAAGAGCATGGTTTTGAAGAAAACCTCCTGGCTGTCCCCAGCTGAAATGCCTTATTCCCCATTGTGTCTCTAGAGTGCAAGAATGTGGCGGTGACCGAGCCTGCCTTCTCCATGAAAATTAACGAAATTAGCTGGGTTGATTTTCCTCCTCAGGACAGTGAGCCTGAAGGGGAGGGAGAAGACGAGGCTGGGGAATTCCCCGCAGTTTCTGCCCTTCGAGTTGCCCATCAAAACCTTGGTTTACACCCCTTTCCCCTCCCAGTTATTTCATATGTATTAGGTTATTTCAATATACATCAGTTTCTGGAAAGTTCTCGGTTCTTTGTACCCCCATTGGTTTGTTTAAATATACCCCTTCCCTTGTTTCGTTCTATTGGACACTTGTGGTTTTGTAATCCTCCCCTACTGGTTGATCTGTTGTTCCTCCCCTTGGACCTCCCCTTTCTGCTACCCTTAAAACCCCTCTGCAAGAGTCGTTTCTTTGTCGTTTTGGTGCCACCCATGTCGTTGTTCTTGTGTCCCTTCCCGGGTGGGAAATAAAGACTTGGTTTCTGTGGTAATTGGACCCTTCCTGGCTCCTCCATCTCCACGGCATCGCTACAAAGTTATCCCCTGCTGCCAGACCCGGCTGAGGTCTCTACAAACGGCTCTGGCTTGTGAGCAGGAACCTGCCACTGGATTACAAGGGACACATAAGCGGTCTCTGCCGAGGCACGCGTGTTCCCGTCGCGCGCTGACCATCCGGGCGGTCAAGCGGGCAGTGACACATGAACTGAATTTCTTTCAGATGAACCCGCACCAGAAGATTGTCTCACACTGCAGGTTCTTCAACTGTATGGACTCTGCATTCAGACCCGGCACAGGTCTAGTGTGAGTGAAAGCTTCTTGAAACATGAATAATGGGGATGTTGGGTCCTCAGCACTAATTGATTTGACCTGTAAATCTATGCCTATCAAACTACATTACTTACTAATTTGGATGCAGGTTTATAGGCCTTCAAAAAAAATCATGCAGCCATGGTATATGTTGCATATCAAAAAACCCTCCAGATTTTACAATAGAGCACTGATAAACTCCAGGAGTAAGTAGAGGAAAAAAAAACCCTGTAACTATCCAGAAGCATATCAAGGAAGAAAGACAAAAAGAGTGAGAGAAAATGAGACAAAAGACAGGAACAGTGTAGAAAAGGAGTGGAAGAGACAAGAAAAGTATTTCTAGAACACCATCACCTCATGTTTCCAGGCTTATGATATAGGAAAAAAAGTGTAGGGAAAACAAATTATTCTCTGACATTCTTATAATCCTCTGAAATGGTAAGGGACATACTTCCCATTACCATTTCCCATGTTAAAATATTCCTTTGATCTTAGGTTTAGATATTAGATTGGAAAGAAAATCACCAAGAAATATTTGCATGATATGACAATGGTATTGGTAATTCAGTAATACAGTTTCTCTCCTTGAATCGATGCTACATAAGTGACCTGATTTAATGGAATCAAAGTTTTGTATAAGATTGGCAGCTTTGGGATGCCAACACAGGTTGTGGTAACTTGTTTACTTTAAATATTGCACAATACAGGGGAGTCTGGATTGTAATACATTGGTAACCCAGTCATAGCTGTATTTAACCAGCTGTTAAAATCATGTTTTTGGCTTTTAAACCAATTGTGCTTTTAAAAGAAAATATTATAATCCCTCTTTACACTGTGTCACAGACATTGTCTGTACTCTAGTGACACAGTGTTGTGTTTGCCCAAAGCAGAGTATAATTTTCTATATTCCTGTGCTTTTTCCATCCCTAAAGTGGGAGTACAATGAAAACACTATATGTGCCCTTTGTGCAGTTTTATGCAAGAGGGCTTCCCTGCAAGGAAGCACACTCAACACCCTTTAATCATGGTCCCTTCCGACACAAAGCATTCTATGATTCCATGATTCCATGGTAGTACTATGTGTCACAATGGGTTCAATATTTAATGACATAGGTTCTTTTAGTGCTCTCATTATATTATCTGTAATAAAGCTATGAAGGTTGGAGGGAACAGCTCCTTCAGTCAATAAATAATAGATGTAATTCAGTTTATTTTCAAGTTGTTACTATTATATTTTCCTAGCACTCTTTTGTTTTAAATTACTGGAAAATGAAAGGACCATCATACTTTATCAGTTTAAGCTTGAATTACACTTCATGCAAAGATTTATTAAATTGCTTTTCAGAAAACACCAGCATAAAGTAAAGGCAATTGCAACCTTTCTTTGAAAGGTTTGTGTAATAGATGAATCCACAGAAACTCATTGCGGCCAGAAGGATAACCTTATCTCATCAATAATCTTAAAAATATCAAAGGACAATGTAAAAAGGAGTTTCTTTCTTGTGCACAGCAGGTATTTTTTAGTATATAATATATCTGCCAATCTTTCCTTGTATTATACAGCTCCCAAAAATCAATTCAGCTTTCATGCTGCTTTAGTACTTTCACTCAGCTTTCCTCAATTATGGTATCTTGTCTTGCTCTGAATGCTTTTGTTATCTTTACTATTTTGAATCCTTTTTCCCCCCTGTCTGGAATCATTATTCTGCAAGTTTTGTCAGTTCACTTCAAGTTTCTTTTCCTTTGACTGAAAGCATTTTTGTATTGAGTTTGAGTAATCAGGTTTTGGTAGTGGTGGGGACCTACAGGGGTGCCTCCTGTGAGAAGCTGCCAGAAGCTTCTCCTGTGTCCAGTAGGGCCAATGCCAGCTGGCTGTGAGATGGACGTGCCACTGGCCAAGGCTGAGTCCATCAGCAATGATTGCAACACCTCTGGGATAATGTAGTTAAGAAGTAGAAAAAAAAGCCCTGGCAGCGCCCCATGCTGGAGCAGGATCCTGGAGGACTTATGGCCCCATGGAGAGAGGAGCCATGCTGAAGCGAGTTTGTTGGCAGGACTTGAGTCCCTGTGCCTTGGGACACACACCGGAGCAGTTCCTGAAGTACTGCAGCCCATGGGCCTTCCCACACTGAAGAAGTTCATGAAGGACTGTTTCCTGTGGGAGGAATCCCACACTGGAGCAGAAGAAGAGTGAGGAGCCCTCCCATTGAGGAGGAAGGAGCAGCAGAGATGTGTGATGAAATGACCACAACCCACATTCCCCATTCCCCTGTGCCACTGTGGGAGGGAGGCAGAGAATTTGGAAGCGAAGTTGAGGCCGGAAAGAAGGAAGGGGTGAAGGAAGGTGATTTAAGATTTGGTTTTATTTCTATTTAGCCTACTCTGATTAGATTGGTAATAAATTCTTTTTTCCCCAAGTCAAACCTGGTTTGCCCATGACAGCCCGACCCATGAGCCTTTCATTATATCTTTTGTCCCTTGTCCAGCTGAGGAGGATAGAGCAGCTTTGGTGGGCAGCTGGTGGCCAGGCAGATTCAACCCACCAAAATTTTCTAAACTCCTTTTCTTTATATAAAGGCTCTCTTTAAACCAAGACTAAATCACACGTGAATTAAGTTGGTTTAGAAACCTCATAGGGAAAATGCTTCCAGATTGGTTGGGGGCACTCAGGAAGAAACTATTTGGCTTAAATTTTTCTTTGGGGCAGACTTAAAGTTATACTTGTTCTATCACAGACTAAATAGGCCCTCACTTATAAATGATGTTTCCGAATTATTTGATTGAGATGAAAATATTGGAGTGGCAAGGGTCCAATCCCACTTCAAAAAGAAAACATGAGTGACAAAAAGGTTCCAACACCTTGCCTGCCTTCTGTCAACATAGGAGAAAAAGACCATTGGGTACAAACTGATTCAACTCTAGCAGAAAATTAATTTATAGGACCCAAATAATGCTTTCTCCATCCCAGTGAGACAGCAATGAGCATCTGCTCTATCTTATCATTATGCATGTAAGTTTCCTTGAGCAAACAATACCTAAACTACAGAAAATTTATGGGAGTTGTTTGAGTTAGCTATGATTTAGGAAGGATAGAATTTGATTTATGGAAATAATGACAGAGGAAAAACTCCTGTTTGTTGTCAGATTATCTATTTCAGACTTTCAAAGATGCCATTATTTTCAGGAATTCAGGATGGTTATAATTTATTTTAAAATGTACTATTTGAAATTACTAACACAGTACTAACTTTTCAGGATCATGAAGCCTAATCTGGGTCTTTTATAAGCACTCTTTAGACTCCATTTTCAGCTCACTTGGTCAATATGCAGGTGATTCCCCAGCCCATGAAGGATACATATCCATTAAAATGTATGATGCATTAAAAGTTTTGCCCTGTAATATGTCAATTATGACCATTCCTATTACAAGAGGATACACAATTGTGGTACCAAGCATTTGTAGATGTGTAACACTTAATGACAAATGGTTAAGGATCCCTCAGAAAAAGTACAGCAAGCAATGGCTGGTGAAAACAATCTATCTGGGCAGCAATCCATTCCCTGGCCACATCTAGGAAGAGAAATAATGATCTGTCAGGCTGGATCCATTGCAAGAACTATAATTAGCTCTGACATTACTCCTTTCCCCAATCTCGGTCTTTTTAGTTAAATCTACATTTTGTCCTTCCTTGTGTTGTATGCAAAAAAAAAAAGCAAATAGATGTTGACATATGCTAAAATGTATTTATAAAAATAATATTTTTTTAAAGTTGAAAGGCTATGATTTTGATAATAAAAATTTAGCACTATATGAAACATGTCCAGGGAAGCAAGTAAATGTTTTCAGCAGCATAGAGTTGAAGGCAGATCTCCACATCTTACTGAAATCATGTGCATCTTAAATTCTGTTTGTCCTTCAAAAATCTATTATAATTTCTTATGACAGAAAATTTCCAATTGCTCCCAGTAGTCCCTAGGGCTCTAAACAGCCCTTGCTTCAATATCTCTACTCCTTGCAGCAGGACTCATGAGTACCATATCCAAAGCAGGGACGCTGAACGTTGGTTTGCAGCATATTGCTTGTTGCACGGCTTTTATTAAACTTGAATTGTGTACTATTGCTAATTTCTATTAGAAATTTAAAACAATCTTTAAGCATGAAAACATTAATTACTTCAATTTTAGTTGAATTTATAGTTTGCAGAACTATGTGACTTAGAAATTTCCAAGGTTTGTCTCATTACAGAGCAACTGCATTTTGCTACAGTAATCATGAGGAGACAGATAACAACAAAATTGCAGGAAAAAATCTTCAATAGTTTGTAAAATAGCAGCATTTACTTTAAATACATAAAATAATAACTTTGAACTAAAACACCTAAATCCAGAACTGTCTACCTTGGAAAGAGAAAAATAAAAAGTGAAAATCTAGGTGGACATTTTACTTTTCTCTCTTTATCAGTTTCTTACTAATATTTTTTTCTGTTTCTAAAAGAGCTTTTTGTTTTTGTATTTATTATTTTCAACTTCCATAGATGCAGACTATTTAATTCTGAATTCAACTTACAGAAAGATGCTTCCATATCCAATTCTTCATTGCATCATCACTAGTTCTACCACTTTTCAATTCTAATATATTAATCAGTGGCTCTGGACCTCTTTCATATCTATTTAACACCTGTTACCTTTTCTGTTTTAAAAAACATTCTGAATCACAAGGACTTGATCATCAATACTTTTCTTTTAAGGCTGGTCTATGTACAAGGCTGGAAGACATGAATATCTGAAGAGCTCACATAAAAGGATAAGTTAAGCTTTGAACTTGCAGGGCATCATCACCTTCCCATGGTGATTTTCCCTGTTCACAAAATTAATTTCTGATACCTCCTGTTAATTCAAATGTAGAACCTTCTTTTCAATCTTAAGCATCATCTCATGTCCTTCTAGTTTCAACTCAGTCCCTGAGACTTCTGTTTCTAGCTCAACAAAATGGAGATAATTTTACTTTAAGCACAAGACAGAGTGTAACATTTACAGATAGGAATTTATGTTTGTAAACATATAAAATGTATTCTAAGCTATGAATGAAAACAGCAATGACTAAAGGCTCTATGAAAAGCTGACAACATCATAAGTGACAAGGTAAAACACAACTGCTTTGAACTGACAAAACTTCACCATTCACTTTGGACACTCCTTTTCTAACTATCCTACAAGCACCACAAGAGAGAAATTCTGAAGGAATGACCTTCATGGAGGAAAACCTGAATGGGACCTTTCTCTGAGGGTCCATCTTTCCACATTAAATATTAAACCTATTTTTTCTCAGTGATTGGCAAAAGAACATTTGTACGTGGCTTGTTCATTTCTTAATGAAAACACAAAACTGGATGCACAGGCGTGTGCTCTGCTTTTTCTCTGAACAGCTAACAAAGCCACAAGGGGGGGTCCAGAGCCACAACAGAGACAAAGAAGGTCACCATGGATAATGCTTTTCCATGGAAAGGAATGATGGTGAGTCATACTTTTACAGCAATATTTTAGCATTAGTGAGAAAATCATATCACTTCACTTTGTCTGTAAATCTTGTACATAGTTTCTAATATTTAAATTCTGTTAGCTGTCTATCTATGGGCCTTGGGAGGTTTTTTGGGTGTTTTTCTGATTCTGTAAGTTAAGAAAGGAAAAGATAATACTCCTCCATACAAATCATGGCTCAAAGCAGTAGGCATTTGAGGACTAGCATCCGTGTTTGCACAGTGGCTAGTGAAATGTAACCCTTTGTTTCTTCTATCTGTGCATCTCTGCAAATATGATTCTATGATAACATATACTAATGTATATTACAAAATATACTTGTACCATTTCATGGTAATTAATATACTAAAAATGTACTACTGATCTATCAGTACAACTAACACTGCAGAACACTGGCTGGACTTTTACACATTTTTTTAAAGAGTATTTGAGCTATAACTAAAAATCATTTGTCTACAGAAAATATTTTTTCAACCTCTTTTTTTCAGCCTCAAATTAAATTAGTGACTATTTATACAGAATACCAGACTGTGGCCTCTAAAACATCAAATCCTAGGAATGTTGTAGGCCAAGTTAATTTCTATTAACACCTGTCTCTAAAGCTATTATGAAGCTTGACATGATATATGAATGGCACAAGCAATTGCATTTGCCATATATTCTACAGATTTATTGCTTACAAAAGGTGGTAGATAAGCCAAAATCCTTTGGGTGGCACAAACCAGATAATGTAACTTTCCTTACCAATGACCAAGGCAATTTCTCTGCCTCAGAAGGTAATTCACACCTCTGTGCCTTTTCGATCTGTGGTTTCTTTGATTGTTCAGAGCTATAACTCTAATACAGATAATTCCTAGAGATTTAAATAAGACTCTGAGAATTTCCCAAATAGCTCTGTACAGCCTTCAGGCTAGCACATTATCCATCAGTCACATGATGTGATGGGTTGGTAAGTCAAGTTTGAAGAACACTGATTTTCAGGAGTCACCTTACATATACTGGTACATAAGGTGCAGAGTTAAACCTTATCTCAGCCTAACAGTGGTGTTTCATCACTGGAGATGTATCTAATTCCACTGTAAGCATGGAATGTGTGATGCTGAAATCCAGAGAAGAAAAATCTAAGCAGTCTAGACCTTTGAGTTTCTTAGAACAAGACTAGTAAAAACTGGCTTCTGTCGGGCATTACAATCTGTGCTGAGTGTGGTATCAAAACTTCTTACAAAAACAAAACAGCATATTTCTTTACTTCTGAAAAAAAAAATCTCCTAAAGTTTCTGGGTGTCTATTCCCTGTCTGTCTTTTTCTTATCTTTTTGAGATTCACTTTATTCCCCATGTAGCTCAGATATTTTCTACTACTGTCAGGAATAAAAGAGGAGAAAAAGCCTCAACACTGTTTTCTTGTGCATCCTTGCTCTGGGGTACCACCAGCTCTCAGAAGGAGCAAGAAATTCCTGCAGGATAGGATTTTTGTTTATATATTAACTGATGTGTGGAAGGTTAAGAAAAACTTCATAGATTCCATTTGTCCATGGCTCTAACTTAATTTTTACAATTAATTCAGACTAATATATTTCTTGAAATTACATCAAAGGAAGTTCACAAAAACTGAAAACAAAAAGCACTAGAAAAGTAAGTGTGTTTGAACAACCAAACCTTGACCTCTCTGTCACAGTTTTCTCCTACTAAAATGAAAGGTAATGTATAGGAGAGTGCACAAAACTTTTACAAATAGTAATCGCCTAAGCTTGCATAACTAATTGAACATGAGGAGGGTAAAAGAAATGCTGAATACCAGAACTACTGAAAATATTGTCTGAAGTGAAAAGTTAGCAATCACCGTGTGCTTTCAATTTTTTACAATATGCTATTTATCAATAGCTTGAGTTGTTCTATCTTGTAGGTTGACCTTTACTTTGATTGCTGCCTCAGCTCTGAATTTCACACATTCCTGGATGATGACTATGACTTATGAAGGATATAAGATGCCCTAAAAACTGTAAAACTATAAAACTGAGTGTTGGCATTTTTCACATGTGCAAGAGCTGTAACTGTTAGAGTTGTCCCATTGCTGAGAATTAGCACAGTCAGTGTGCACCCTGATAAACTGTTCCAACGTGCAACAGAAAAAGTCTGATTGATAATTGATCTTTATAATTGGTACAAAAGGCCATTTGTGTACAATTTTCTCAAACATACCTATTTTTAATTGTTAGGAGATTAGTTTTTCTCTAGTTTGTACTCAAGAGGTCAGATGTGTTAGATCATCTGACTTATTTGCAGCAAACGGTAAATGACCATCTTGAAAAAAATATAGGAGAATATACAGAGGGAAACAGTTGCATCATGACATCATTAGCAGTACTGTTATTTGCTTCCAGGTTTCTTTCAGAGAAACAAGTCAGTTTCTCTTGATATGCTGACCCGTTTCTTTACATTTATGTAGAAGATTAACAGGAAGTTATTTTGTCAGTCTGGCTCTATCACCTTGAAATTTTGGGAAATGGAAATAAGGTCTTTTAAATAAGACTGTTGAACTTACAAATGAATAAAATAATCTAAATTAAGATTAGAAAAACATACATAACAATCTGCATTTAATCATAGAGGATTTTAGAGTAGTTTTGTGGATAAAGCAGACAAAAGATTTCACTTTATTTTCTGGATATAGAGCATCTATAATGAAGGTTTAATGAGGCACTGCCTGTGACCATTTTAAATTTTGAAAGTAAATGAGCTTCTTCACATCTCCTGAACATTTTTTATTTTTCAATGCATGTCAGTATGATGTCTGTCCATGTAAAAGAAAAGTATTGGAGCAATTGATAATAAGAATCGGATATTACACTGTCTCATTCTAATGTCTGAATATTTTATAGATACAGCTGTTCACTACTGTGTGGAAGGAGTGGTGCTTCAACCTTTAATACATGCTGTACTCTTATGTCAAAAACATTTCTACCCCATTGATTCAGTAGCAAGGATGGTGATTTGAAAGATGTATCCATATTTTTGCCATAAAGTAGGGATATGTCTGTGTCTACACAGCAGAATTAAGAGATCATGGAAGTAGAATTAAACCTATTTGACTTTAATCTAATTAGCACTGCTACCACCTGTAAAGAACACATGATGGGATGTTTCATTCTGACTGCTAATTCTTCAAGGAAAACAATGTTTTTATTCAGTTTACTAACATGTGTCAATATTACTACTCATTCTATCTTCGTGAAAACTACCTTTGTTATTCCTTTTCTTCAACTATTGTCTCATTATTTTGCTTTATAGGCATGTCTGCTATGTGTCCATAGAAACAAGCACAGAATGAACTGTGATGCCTTGTTGTCATGTTTGTTTTGAAGTTACCAAAAAATGGAAGTGAGAGTGCCTTACTTAAAAAAAAAAAAAAAAAAAAAAAAAGAGAAAGAGCTCTAATGTAGCCAGAGAAAAGTACATTTTAACTCTTCTGGCTTACTTCCTTTAGTCAATTTCTAATGAATATAAGTTCCAAAGCCATATTGGCTGCAATATTAATTAAGGAATTACTTCCTTCCTTCCTTTCCTTCCAATTCATTGATGTCAATGCTCCTATAAGTGAAATGCACATTAGAGTGAATAAATGCAATTAACACCTCAGTTGTTAGGCTGTGAAAGAAACCTGCCAGTGGGCACATAGAGATTTAGTAATTAGAGTAGGTGCTTGGAGTTTTCCAAGGTTTCCAGGTTCACTTGACCAAATTATGACAGCACTACTGAAGACTGGTGCTCTTGAAAAGTCACAGATTTTCACACACTGTAGCACAAATAGGCATAATTAGAATCAGAAATTTAATTCTCAGATAAAAGAAGGTGAACTAGAATTCCATTCTCTACTTCTGGACAGTTTATGCTTTAATATTAGAGATTTGACACTGACAGAAAGTAACCCTGGAGTACCAAATTAGTTCTCCCAACTTCTGCTATATGCCTCTTCAAAGGTAGGGGCAGATTATCCTGATTATTCTTCTTATACTGATTGTTCCTGCTTCAGAATAACTGACTCTTTCACTCTTCCACTGCTGCCTTCAAAGTTCTTAATTTCTAAAGAGAAGGTGAAAAATGATCCCAAAAAGCTTCCAAGACACTTGGGTACTTAAAGGGTAACCTGGAACAGGGCCTGCCTTCCAAAAATTGATTCAGACCTGTACTATAAATTTTCCTACCGAACTTGATAGATTCTCAGGTTATTTAGCATTTTTATTTTACAAGTGGAAAATTTAAAGATACAAATGTCATCTGTGCTAGCCAGATGAATTACACAATTCAAAAGGGAAAATACTTTTTTGTTAACTGATTCAATTTTCTGATGTGCTTTCTACAACATTTTTAAGAGATTCAAAACTGGAAAGTAGTTCCCTGGAGTCAAGGTCCTATCACATCTGAATAACTTTCACATCAAAGAATATGTTTCCCTTGAAACTCCCACCTGTAACAGAGTTTCCAACATAATAGTGTTTAACGTGTTGAAGGGTCAGACCGTGGTGTGAATGTTCAGCTTGTCTGAACCAGATGACTGGTTTCATGAGGATCATAATCTTTGGCACAGTGGCAGATGCTTTAATGCAGACAATGATCTCTATGAAACCACTTAGGAACGACAGAAGCTGGTAAAACAGCTGAATTTTTTGATGCATGTGCTTCTACTGTTTGAAAAAAAAAAAAAAAGAAAGAAAAGAATAAAAGAAAAGAAAAGAAAAAGTTATTGCTTTATTCAAGGTCATGTAATCCTGAAAAGAAAATACTAAAAAATATGCTGTTGTGTGACAAATCAGGATGTGTGCAAATCAAATTACTCCAAAATCAAAATAAGAGATATTGGATTTATAAACAGAGTTGATAATCACATTTTTTTGTGTGTTGGGTATTGAAGAAAAGGGTGCTAGAAGGTGGGAAATCCTGCTGGTGCACAGCTACCACTGAATTGTATACTCTGCCATATATAGCTTTTGTACCACATTGATGTGCATTCTACTACCTGAAGGGTTAGAAAAATAGTAAATTAAATGTTGTCATTAAAAAAAAAATTCTCATTTGATTTCCTTTAAAATGTTTTAAATTAATGTGTAAAATCCTAACTTTGTTAACATTCACTTAGAATATTTTATATGTGACCAATGTAATCGTGGTGAATCATAACCAGTGGCATGAATAGGTCAGTTTGACATATCATCTGTGAAACAAGGTCTTTAAGAGATCTTTAACTAGAACTGATATAAACCATAATTCATTATAAACACTTATTAACCATTTTTTCTACTGAGTTATTTAAAACATAAGACCAACACTGTAGTTAACTTGTATCTTCTGTTAAATAATAAGAAAATGCCTTTAAAATCTCACTTTCCTATTGTACCTATGCTATGATTTCTTTTAAATGGTGTCAAAGAGATGAGTAACGGAACCATTTTAAAATATGTTAATAATATTTTAATTTGTCAAGCTGCAGTAAAAATGTCACAGTGGTGTTTGTGGGAAGGGGATCTCAGGCAGAGGTTTCTGCTAATGCAACTGAACATAGAATATCTTCATTGGGATTGAATCTGCATTGTAATTGTGGAGAAAGCAGAGATTGCAGTTTGTGTTGCAGTTGTTGACTTGAGTCCTCCAAGATTTTGCAGTGCACAAAATAATTTCTGGCAGAAATTCCTGTAACTCCTATGGCTACTCTTAAATGTATTTTCTGTGTGTAATATAATTCTATGTCTTTTAGTATTATCTAAAGCAGTGTTTGTGCCACGGTATCATTTATGTTCTTTCTGTGTTCCAGCACTTTGGTTTAAGCTAGACTGGAAATTGCGGCACTGGAGGAATGGAGGGATTCATTGCTCGTGTGTTTCTATGGTAAGATTTTCTGCTACTGTAGTTGTTCATCTCCACAGGTGGCAGTTACAGCAGCATCGCTTGTGCAGTGAGAAAACCATGCAGCTACAGATGTTTTAGGGAAGGTTAAGTTTGTTACTGGTAAAAGCAGTACCATACTGCACACTACCTATATGTGGCATTAATTACACTGGTACTGTTAAAGACTATCTCACGCACAGTGGGATTATCTGTAATAAATGCTAAAAATGGAAAAAATAGATAGAGAGTGACTTAGTAAACAAAGGATACTTGAAGCTGTATGAGTAGAAGTTATACATAAAACATGGTTGATATGGCTTTAAAAAGTATTTAACATATGCAACTGCAAGTAAGAAATTTATATATTTGTCCATCTTATCTAAGGGTCACGTTTATCTCCAAAGTGGTGCAGTTAGGCCCCAAACAGGCAAGCTAATCTGTTTAACACAGGTCTCCATAAATCTCAAATTTTAGGGCAGACAAGAAAACCAGATTTTATGAAGCTCCTTTAGCATTCTATTTGTTATTTTTCAAATATCTTTTTGTATACATAGCTAAGCTGATGTGATTCAGTAAGATGCAAAGAACACTAGAGCCATGAATTCATCTATGAATCACCAGCATAAATCACACAGGATCACAAAAGGTACATTAATAACTCCTTCCTCCTACGTCACCACCTGCCAGGGGATGGTCAGTAATGTGCACTCTCTCATTTTTAAACAGTTGCAGGCAGTGCCTGAAATAGTATTATGTCCTATTTTATGAAGGTTAAGTATCCTGGAGAAAAGGCATCATCCTCTTACTACCCAAGCTATTAAAAAGCCCCATCTCTCATTCATCATAATTTCCACGAGTACATTGCTCTGCAGTCACTGTGCACTCCTGTCTGACAGGAAATGCAGCCCTCTGAAGACAAGAGCATAACCTCAGCATGTTCCTACCACCTGTCACAGTGCAACAGCAGAGCTTTGTGGATGCACACCAGAGACCTTGTGAGAAAGCCCCCAAACACAGTTTATTGCAGCCAATCCGATGACAAGGAAAAAAAAAATCCCTTCCAACTGTCTCAGGGGAAATTAACTCAATGTTCACAGAGACTCTTAGGATGAACAGCTGTGCTCTGACCTATGAATGGAGACCAGTGATCTCCCAGCAAGAGTCGTGGCTCATGAGGCAGTATCATACATGCTTTTCTTTATGAGATATGAAAAAGAACTGGTGATCTATCTGACTCATTTTTGACATGTCTTATCAACTCACAGGAGAAACTCAGTACCCTTCCTCTAGGCAGACAAAGCTATACACCCTTTTAGTTTATGTGACGTGCATTCTTGAAATGGAATATTTTTGCTTCAAGGAACTGTGGCCAAGCACGGTGACACCAGGCTACACCTTCTCACCTGGAACAGTACAGGGTAGCAGAAGCTCATGCTATTTTTTTCTTTTATTGCCTAGGTGATGTTTCCAAAATTAAGAATTTTACTCTATTATGAGTGGCAAAGATAAAAGAGGTGAAAAGAGATGGAAAGCCTAGTTATTACATTCCATCCCATTCAGCAGCAAAATAAAAGATTTTTTTTTCCCCCAAAAAAGTTCTTGAAATGAAAAATGCTGATTTTTTTAAAGCTAACTTTGTTATTTTTATTCTATTATTGTCACCATGACACTGCAAATATTTCACACTGCTGGGATGGTCTGCCTTGTTACAGATATTAGAGAAAAACAATAGTTTAATTTTCTTCTGAGTTGAATTTTATGCAGGACTTGAAACACCTGAGGTTTTTTGTTGGGAACTAGCATTTGCTAGAGACTAGCTAGGTCCTGCTTGTATTAGATTTAGATCAAAATTTCTACTCCATTTATTTTTAGTTTCTTGATCCCACCAAATAAGCCAATTTCTGCTGAATGAACAGTAAGGACATTCTTCCTGTAACATCTAAACAAGACAGGTGGATGTGGACATTATTTATGATTTTATACATTGACTTATTACTGAAGCATAATTCTCACCAATGGATGTTTCATAGTTCACTGCTGTTGCAACAGATCAGAGAATCAAGCTCTCAATATTTATCCCAGCTAGCTGTACTGGAAAGAGTTAATTTTCTTCCAAGCAGAAGGTGCGGTGCTGCGTCATGGATTTGTGACTGAAACAGTTTTAAGGTGTCAATGTAATAGCTACCACAAGCAGTGCTTACACAGCATAAACTTTTGTGTTTTCTTACTCTGAGTAGGCTGGGAATGGGCAAGAAGTTGGGAAGGGACTCAGGACAGCTGACTTGAACAGTACAGAAGGATATCCCACACTGTAAGGGACTGTGCTCATCAGTGAAACCTGGGAACTCATCTTTCCAAAGCAGCTGTTGCTTGGAGACTGGCTGGGCATTGGTCTGCTGGGGGTAAATGATTGCTTTTGAACCCTTTGTTTTTTTCCTTTGTTCCCCTTCATTTATTAAACTGTCTTTATTTCAACACACCTGTTTGCTTGTTTTTGTCTTTCATTTTACCCCATCCTGCTGGAGGTGAGTAAGGGAGTAACTGGGAGGGGGTTTACCTGCTGGCTGGGATGAACCCACCCCACTGAGTAAGTGACAAATCCCAAACGTGACTGGGAACTGCTGTGTCAGGAGCCACAATACAGGCACTCTGCAGAAGTTTGCATTTGGCCAGCTACTCAAGGACAAATGATCTGGCCCAAAGACTGGAAAATCTGGACTTTGCAAGGGACATTAACTTCCAGCAATTCTTCTGGGTTGTGATAACAAAAAACATTTGTCAGAGTGAGTTCACTAGCAGGTCAAGATTTGTGTGACAACTGGGTTTCAACACATTTAATCAAGAAATAGAGAGTAGAAATGCTGCATATCTCTAAAGGCTTTCATACTTCAACTTTGAATCTGTTCCTGCTGGTCCACAGCAGACTCCTTGCCCAGGTTCTGTGATGGCAAATGCAGAAAAGCCACTCCCCTGGAATCTGTACAAATCCTAGGAACATTCCCACTGAGCTAAGAATCCATCCTTGGAAGTGACACTAAGGGGATCTGAGCAGCACGCTGAGATACACGGAACCTTTTTCGTTTGTCCTGGTGTAGTCCTTGAAATCCAGGAACAAAAAGGACTAAAGGGGAAGCAGGCTGCATGCTTTCGAGGGAATCATCTAAGATAGGGCACATGGACCATGATTAAGTGGTTTAGCAACTCTTACCTTTGTGAGTGATCTCAGTGATCTCCGAATATTTCCAAGTGCTCTTGTACAAAGAAATACAGGAAGGTGAGTGGCAAGAGAACGGACCAAATCATACCAGGAACTTGGTTCTGTGGGGCATTTTGTGATATATGTAGAAACTAGTTCTGAGAAGGATGCAGTGTTGCTTCATGTGTCATTTCTAAGAGTATTTTGGAGCTTTCCTAATTAGAAAATTGCTTCCACTTTATTGGCAAAAGATGGCCAGACAAGGTTCTGGACTTGCTGATCTGCACTGGATGCTAGGTGTATCTAATGTCTAGGACTAGAAGTATCTGAAAGCAGTTTAATATTGTCTCAAGATTTTTAAGCAGGGCAACCAGCAAATTACAGTGACTTGCAGGGAGAAACACAGAGGAATATTATACCTGGTGCAATTATATAAGAAGACAGGAATGTAAAAACAGTTACACCAGGTCAGAACAGTGTGCATGTTTACCATTACCTGTCTCTGACAATGGACAAAACTGGCATCTCACAAGAAAGGGTAGTTTTAGTGCAACAATAAGTACATTTGTCTTCTCATGACATGCAGGAAAGGACATCTTGAGTCAGATTTATTTCACAGTCCTTAACAGATATTTTTTCTATGTGAACCTGTCTGATCACTTTCTAAACCTATGTCAACTTTGAAGACCTACATTGTGTGGCACTGTTACACTGCTTATGTATGAAGTATTTCTTATGCATCTACCTCTGCTCTCTTTGAATTTCTATCTCTCTTTTTAACAAGTTTTTCTATTAGAAGACAAACAATTAATGTCTGCTTGCTTTTCTTGTGTCTCTTCTGATGTTGTAGACATATTTCATAACACTCTTCAAACATCCCTTTTCCACACTAGAAAATCTCAATATGGAAAAATTGCATTTCTCTTTTCATCCTTCTCTCTTCTTTTCCTTTAACTTCATCACCATTCTTTTTGAGAAAAAAATATGACAAAGATAATGAGGAGCATTAGAATCTTATAAATTAATATTTATGCATCATAACTTTTTTTCTTCCTCACTTCCTAGGAATTTACTTGGACTGGAAGTTAAGCCACTACAGTGGGAACTTGAGATAAGATAAAGGTGGTAAAATTGTCTGGGTATTACCTCAGACCTAGGAGGAGGTTAACAATGTTGGAGGAGAAGAATTTATCACTGATAAAGGGCAAAAAGAATGCAGAATTTACAGGGCACAAGGAAAGTCAACTTAGGAACTGTGTTGGATCCGCTCTGACTGGTTAAAAGGTAATTCCAATGAGGGGACATCGTGACCGCCAACTCACAGCCCAGTGACCCAATAATGAATTAAATCAAGTTAAGAAAAGGCCACTTTCTGTATAGGAAAAGCAGTGAAAATTAAGTCTTACTTATTATGTCATACCCTGCCTGTTTTACAAAGCTGCTAATTATAACCTAAGATGATTTGAAATAAATAGTGAATAAAATAATATTAAGTCTGTTTCTGAATGTGTTTCCATTCAAGGCGCATTAAAGCAATTCATCTCAAAGAGCTGTTGTGCAGAGATGATGAGGTTATAAACACAACCTAATTGTAAATGGCCATTGGCCATTTCTGGAATATTAAGCAAGACATTATTATCAGTTAAGGTTGAAAATGATGATAAGAAAACATGACATTCACTTGGAATTTTGTATATATACATTTCCATCTATCATGACATTTTCCCTAGAAATCAGCTAATAGAGCTGCCAAGGCAGACAAAATTGATAATATCTAGTGCAGAATTTCTGCTGTCTAGTCTCCAAGTATCAGTAGCAATACATTCAGTGTTTTATTTTCCAAAAACACAGGAGTCTCTTGTTCTGATGACCATGATATGTGTCACTTCTCCTGATGGGCAGTTGCCAGTGAAAATTTCTTTTTAAAGCCAATAAGAAAGCAAAGAATGAAAACTACCAAAAATCAGATGACTGCTGGTCATCTGCATTTTGAATAAATGCTTCTGAGACTCATTAGTGTTCACTTTCTGCTGTATTGATGCAGAAGGCAAAGGAGGATTAGAATGTGCTGCAAACTGTATGGGAAAAAACACTTGCCTTTGCCCAGATATTTAGACCTTGGGCAAATCTCTTAGATGTTTTCATGAAAGAGCATACTTCAGACAGCAATTGCTTCACCACAGCATGCCACCTGTAAAGGAGCCTGATGAGATTCCTCTGCTATCACTGCCAACTTGAGTTAAGAAAACACCATATGAAAATTTTTGGTAGTAAAGGAATCCAAGTTAGAGGCTAAACACAAATTTGAATCTGAATAATTTTTCACCTAAGGGAAGACAGGATTTTTTCAATGCTAAGGCTCTTCAGCTGTGAAACTAGTATAATCTTGTTTTTCTGGGTGGGTTAAGAAGATCGGCATGAAGCACTGTGGAACTATGATCCAGATGAGCCCTTAATGCATATTTAAAACAAACTCTGTTATAACAACTTTCATTGTCTGGTCACAGACTATCCAACACTAGTGATTCAATGGAATGAAAAAAATACTTCCACTTCCATTTAGCAACATTCACTTCTTGGCCTTAGTTTCAGAAACTTAGTGTGCTGGCTGGAGAGAAACACTATTTCATTGTCTTTCAACAGGGAAAGATTTCTGTTTGGAATTAAAAGCTGAAAATTGCTGAAGGCAAAATTACCCTTTTTATTCTGAATTAAGAAAATTACTATGATTACTTTTGTATTTATGTTTGAAGCCAGGCTCATAAATGCAAGCATTCAGAAGCAAAACCAGTAATATCATAGCATTCCTAAAGTTTTGTAAGGGAAACTTATTACAGGTAATTTCATGCAAATGGATGTGCGACTTCCTTTCATTAGTATGCTGAAAATGGCCTTAACGCCAGCCAAACTAGCCAAACACCACTGGTGTAATAAGGGCTTCAGAACATTCCCTACAAGCCTGCCTGGGTTCTAAGTATGTTCCCATGTTCCTAGAAAGCTTTTCCATAAAACTGTATTCCCTTCATTGAAGTTCATGCACAAGCTTTTCTAGCTTTGATGTGTTTACTTGCTTCACCCCAGTAAACTATTGTTTTAGAATAAATACTTTTTTCCCCCTAAAATAATGGGAACTGGAGTTACTATGAGCAATTATTAAAAGAAAATATGTTATATAGAACAAGATAGTTCTGCTTACCAAAAAATCAAATGCACCCCCCCCAGTAGTCTCAGGCTTTTAACTTCAATCCACTGCTGATATCTAGGTCAGATCAGAAGAGGCAAAAAGGACAATAAAGAGTCGACAGGTATCGCTATCACAAGCAGACATGCAAGCTTATCAAAAACTCAAGCAGATTAATATAAGGCTATACATGATATACTGGATGTTACATCTTTGGAAAAATTCCCCTTACGCTGCTTTTTTGAATAGCTGTCATTCATTAAAAAAACCCCAAAGCAACCCACAAGGGTAGATGTTTGAAAAATGCCATGAATCTGAATGCAGATGATTGTGAAACCTCTATAAAAATAACTTGCAAATACAGATTGACACCCAGCAAGTGGAATAAAAATGGTCACCCCTTGAAACGATACCAGAGTTCATCTTTCAGAAGTTTTTGTTGGGGAAATTCAAAGTAAAAATGCTGCTGTAAGAAATTGGTTTAACAAGTCTGTTTTCGGATTCTCAAAACTGACATTAAATTAGATGTGAAAGACTATAAAGTCAACTAAAATCATCGCAGTTTTTATGGAAATGACAGACTTCTATCTACTTCACTCCAGGTTTTCTGTTGAGTCCACAGGAAGACTATTGCTCCCATGCCCATTTAATTCTTTCTGAGAAAACTGTGAGATGTTATGTGCCATAATAGCAAATCTCCCTTGTAACAGCCTCTTAACATAGTTAAATATTACTCTTTATGCCTTAATTTTCTTTCTCCTTTTCCAGATTTAAACCAAAATGCATCACTTTCCCACTCAATCTGAAGTGATGTGTCAATGAAAGTGTGTTAACATTATAGGTTAACAATCACTCAGGCAGTGCCTTGTGAAACCGTTGAGGATGGCTCCTGTTATAACAGATATTTAACACACAGAAAGGGTCAGAGTGGGCAACATAATGTCTGAACACCATGGTAATGGATCTGTTTTAGCAGTTGCTCAATTATGGGGATCACAATGACATAAAAAGGAAGCCTGAGTATGTCAATAGCTTGGTAGCTTTTACAGTTCACATGCTCCTTTCTCTGTAGGTGGAAAGATGCAGGGATTCATATTTCACTGCTGTCCCACTCCTCAAATCTGTGGCAAGCAGGAGTGACATCCCTCACCCACACATTCCTTAATACAGTTCATACTGCTGAGCATTTTTTTGCATCTCCTCAGCGTTTTCCACATCCCAAAATATTTGTACCTCTAGACCATGACTGTAAGATTATTTCCTGATCCTTAAATGCTTGAAAAGTCAAACAAGTCTGGTAATTTCATTGTAGATACAAATGGGGAATGAACTAATTTAGCAACTGAAAGTCTGCCCAGCGTGTTATAAATGTTCTGTGCTTTTGCAATTTGTTATTAGAGTGTAACTGGCTGCTTCTGACTTTGGTACCCACAGCAGTAGGCCAAAGTACTAGGCAGCACCATTGAGAGCCTTCATCTGTCAGGTTTTAGGATTGTGTTATGACAATTTACAATGTTTATCATTCTGGCAACTGTCTGTAATGTAAACTCCGTGGTCATCTGAATGAAATAATGCTCTTATACTAATATGATAAGGCAAAACTCCTATACAGAATTTATTACATGTATTATGATGCCCTTGGTTTGGCATTATCTTAATGTACTCCACTGCAATAAGGCTCTGTACATTTGTGGTAATATACTGCAATTTTATACAGTTACATAAAAGCTTCATTGAAATAATACTGCACAGCATTTTATGCATTTCTTAAAATAGCAGAGGCATAATGTAACACCCAAATCATAGGCTATTTAATAATGCATGAGATGTTAAAATGATGCCACTTTTGTATTTTAAATTGTCCTTTTTTTCTTTATCTTAGTGTCTCTTCTACACTGTGCTATTTCACCCTTCTTCTCTGATCTTAATGCAAAGAAGTATCATTTTGCAGCATACTAGCATTATGTTTTTCCTGCCAATCTGTAATGCATTATAAGAAGCTATTAAAGAATAAAAGGCTTCCTTTGCCCTGCTTCTCAATTTTCTTTTCTTCATTTGCAAACATTCAGAGAAGGCTGGAGTAACCACCATGTTTATCTTACAGAATGTTATTTCAGACCTCATAAAATCAAGGGAAAGATTTAGGAGTGGTGGTAATCTCATACATAGTTATATTGTCCTTTGGACACCCTTAGATGTCAAAAGCTGTGATTGTAGAAATTAGAGACTTTATCTGCAAGTCTAGGAGTTTGTTTGCCAGTCAGCATAAAGATATTGCTGACATTGGTGTTCACACAGTTTACCAGAAAGAAATACCCTTTCCTCTTAACTCTTGAAATAGTCAGGCATTGTCTTAATGATAAAACATATTTCTGTCACAAGGGGACCCCAAAACAGTGCAATCCTTTTGCTTAGCAATATCAGGCAAACAAGATTAAAAATAATTCTCTTCATCCTATTTTCCTTTCCCCCACGCTGGTTACTTTTCTGAAATATCCACAGGCATTTGTGGCTAAGCTATACTAAGTTTATATCCAGTAGGATTTTTTTTTCTAAATGTGAAAAAGGCACCTTTAGGAAATCCTTTAATAGAAGTACCAGCCATTATCAAATGTTTAAAATTATTAGACTGCTACTAAACCAGAACAATACACTTAACAAGAGCAGCCGCCAGAATTAGATTCTTTAAAAAAACAGAGGAAACAATATTATACTAGAAACAGATTTTATTGTTCAAAGATCAGAGAATCAGAGAATGGTTGAGGTTGGACGGAACCTCCAGAGGTCAGCCAGTGTAACCCTCTGCTCAGGGTCACCTACAGCCATCTCCCCAGGACTGTGTCCAGAAGGCTTTTGTGCAATCTCCAGGGATGGAGACTCTACAGCCTTCCTGGGCAGTGTGTACCAGGAGTACCTGTAGCTAATAATGTGATACAAAGTAAATTATAATTTCAGAGTATATTTTATTACTCATTTCACTCCTTATTAAGATAGGATAAGGAAAAATCAAGAAATACAGACACTGGCAACCTGACAGACAGTCACTTTAATTTCAAGAAAGATTCTAGCTACTAATAATTACAGCAGTCAGTCAAATGGAAGTTGCTTACACAGGTGAAATAACATTAGATCAGGCCAAATGGACAGTGAAGGATATTCTCTGCATTTTGAGCATTTTCAATGCTGAAAATGCTTACTTGTCAGTTGGCTAACTGGCAGTCATAATCAAATTTTCAGACTTGCTGTGCCTTGCAAACAAATGCCAAGCAAGATATATTTTTCAGAAATTTGAACACCCAGCTGTAGAACTGAATGCCTGTAATTTCAAAATGTTCCATTTTCCCAGCATTTTATGTTTCTCAAACAGTTCAAATTATATTATTTTATATTCTACAGGAAGATTTAAAGAATATTCATAAATGTATACCTAACACCTGAAAGATTCAATAGATCACAGATTAATCTAAGCTGCAAAGAATTGAAAGAAATTCTTTAGATGAGGTAAATGATGCTGAAGAAAGATGCAGGGTGAAAAGAACTGAAAAATGCCCAGGAGATTATTCAGTACATAAAGAAGTTCATGTTACACAGGGAAAAAGTCTTTACAGTAATAAAAACATAGGCTATTTTTTCTCCCTTTTTAATGGTAAATCTCAACGCTTTCAATGGTGTACCCCCTTTTACATGCATTTCCAGTTTAGCTCCCCTCTAGGCTATAAAATGCACTAGATGGCAGCAAAAAGTCAGAGAACAAATCTGTAGCAGTAAAGCACATGGAGATGTGGTACAGACAGCCTGCATAATTCCAGCGCAGAATGAAGGTGAAAGGAATTCCTTCACTTTTTTTCTTAGGCGTTTTCCATAAAGTAGAGCAATGGCAGAGCCAGTTGTCCATTGCACTATTTATTAATCCGTGGCAAAATTGAGATACTCACAATTGCCTTTCAAAGGGGATGAAATGCAGAGTCAATTCCTGGCTCAGTGCAAAGCAGGTGGGTAACAAACTCCAAGTCGCTCATAGGTACACAAATGACTGTGTCATCTCAACACTTCAGGTCAAATATTTCAGCTAAAATGATACTCCATATTTAAATACAAGAAAATGTTCCAACATAAGTTTTTCTTTTTCAAATTATTGGTAACATTGCCTCCTCTTCAATATATTTGAGTTTCTATAATTAGGGTATCAAAATGCAGTCATGCAGAAGATTCTTGGAAGATTTATGGATTGACCAGTATAATCTGATTAAAAGTAGATCTCTTTCAGAAAAAAAGCCCAAACAACAAAAATCTACATAAAGCTGTATCACTTAAATCTTATCTAAAATTGTTGCCAGAATATTGGGTATAATACAGAGGACAGCTGTAATGACATTATACCCTGGAAAACATTTCAAAATTGTCATATAGTACTTGCCATGGTTCCGTTTAAGGCTAATTGCACACATTTAACTGCTTGCTTGCCTATACAAGACATGCAAAAAGTTACAACAAACTAAATATGGCTAATATAATTCTTGCTATTTCATGAGAGGGAATCCCTTAAAAATGTTTCTCTACTAAAGGAAGCAGGAAACCTGCAAATAGATCAAAGGTTAAGAGGGAAGCAATACCAATGCAAATGTGTAAAGTAGAGATTTTTATGTTTTTATCTCTTCATATGTTCCCTTCTATCATGGTACTACAGACAATGAACCATTTTCAGCAGCTTGCAGTTTACATCCCAACATGCTCTCCTGCATACCCTTCTCCCATAGGGAGTGCTTTGTTTAGGAGTGGAGGAATAGAGAAAAGGAAAACAGAACAGAAGGCTCTGTTTAAAGATCATGACAATGACTTACTGAATTTCAGTTTCTTCAGTATATGCTGTAAGAGGCATTAAATAACCTCTTGAATAATTCAGGATCAGATATGATAGATCTTTGTTGCAAATTTGTATTATTTAGCAAATTAATCATGTCTAAGAACACAACAACTATGTTAAAATGTTTTCTTTTGGTCATCACATAAAATCTAAATTAACCTGTAGACTGTAAATTTAAACTACAGAGCCCGATGGTTATTCTGTCAAAAAGTAACAACACCATAAGAAACAAATTTCAGTACAAGTGGGTGTGTGAATTAATAACTGATCTTACATGCAATCTTTAATACTAAAGAACATAAGTTTGAAACTCTTATAGGGCTAATGAGGGTAGCTTTTCATATCCAAAGGGCAATTTAACCTATATTTATTTATTGTAGCATTTTTCATCAACATATTCCCACACTAAATACTGTGGTTATCCATTTTTGTTTTCAGAAAGGTTGATAAAACTTTCCTACAATATAGACAAAATTGTTCTAATCTGAACAGAATCAGATGGCTTCTGGTATCTCTGTTTCCATGCATGTGGATATAGAACCATGCTCTGTGTTCCTTCCCTGAAGTTTCTATACCCTTTGCAGTGCACAGAGCTTGCTCTTCTCCTTTTTCCCCTTCCCTCCATTTTCTCAGAAGGAGTTTCTTGCTGATGCAATTTTTGCTGAATTCAACTAGTTGAAAGGATATCTCTAGGAAATTTATAGCAAATTTCTAAAAGTTTATCAACTTAGGCAAGTAAGATTCATGCCCAAGGTCTCATTGAAAGAAAATTGCGATTTCCCTTAGTATCACATGAAGGTATTTAACCAGAAGTGATTTAAGGAGATGAGTACTCCTTGTTGAATCAACAACGATGATTTTTTGCCATCTGGGTCTTCTGGAGAGGTTTCATGTTTGAGCACTAAACCAGCATCATGTAGCTTAAGAGTTCCGACAGTTTCCCTGCAAAATGGAATATGCCCACAGAACAACACCTGCACCTCTCAACAACCTTTTTTCTGAAAGGCAATTATTTTTCTGTTCCTCTGCTTCCCCTTTTAGGTCATGTGGACCTTGTTAAGATCCTTTACTGATACAGTATTGCAAACCACAAAGTCTGCTCAGGTAAACACTTTTATAAATGCAGCTTTAAAAATGCAATGTCATTTTTTTCCCCATATTTCAGAGGCTTCCTTGGAAGGAAAGTATATAGACCTGAATTGAAGAAAATTTATTTTTCTAATATAAAAAATAAATTGAAAGGAAGCTGTTGGGAATGATTTTATAATCATCCTTGAGGCAGAAACCATTTAGAGCAAAACTGGTTGCATGCAGGCTTCATACAAACTCAAGAAAGCATTAAGAACATTTATGATTGTTGCAGCAGAAGTCCAATTTACATTGAGTTAAAGCATGACTCGGAATTACCAAGTGTGCACATAAGTTGAGCAAGTCAGAACAAGATCAGTGTCATACCTTTGGGTATGTCAGATGTAATGTGTACTAATGTATTATTTAAAGGATTTTAATGAAAACTGAAGCAGATGAAGTGAACTGTTTCTAATCTGATTTTCACTGTATCAGGCTCAGCCCTACTCTGAGATAATAAAGCCAATGAAAACCAAAGAAAAATAAATAAGCAATGATCAACAGAGTGTAAAAAACTTCAATCTGCAGGACCAAGAGTCAAGCAATAACTTTCTGTTATTAGTTGATTCCCAATGTGCCAAAAGACTTACACTTTCAAGACAAATTAGCCATCGATAAAAATCCACCACTTTTCTCCACCAAGAACTGTCAAGAATTACAAGCCCTAGTTAGGATTTCTCAAGCAGAATACACATTATTAGTTTCTTCTCACCATCAAATACTGCCTCAAAACTGGCACTTCTCATCTGTAATTAACAAGCGGAACACAAGGTAAAATGCCACTAGTCTCAGTGGTGCAAGTAATGATGTGAAATTGTTTCCACAGGCTCTAGGTCCTTTGAGAAGAATAAAATGGCTCTACTATATAACCCTCTCCAGACCATTTCAGACTCTAATCCTGCTTCTCTCCTATAACACAATCCTCTGGGGCACTGGAAGATCGTGAATTAATAACATTGATTTCTTTCTGCAGTAGCCAGTTGAATCAGAAAACTGCATCAATCAAAATCCTTTTTTTTTTTCTATGGTCTGTTAGTAGTTCCACAGACATTTCAAGCAAGTGGCTCTGAAGAAAAAATAGCCTCAAGAATACAATTACATTATGCAGGGAGTAATAAACTGGCATCTCCAGAATAAAAAAATTGTGTTTACAATCTTGGGTTAACATTTGGTTACTTTCAGTCAAGATAAAGGAACACTTTGACTTTATTTGACCTAGTGACTTCACAGACTGAGCTGTCTACAAAGATTTTGACCCTGACTGGTGAAAAACTTATATTCATGGCATCTTTCCTTGCAACATTTAATTTACCAGTTCTAAATTTTGAAACCTTTCTTGCTGTAGTCAGTAAAGACAAGGCAAAAGTGAGGACTATAGGTACCTCCCACTCTTAATGCCCTGCTTAATCTTAGGAACTATATTCAGAATGTTTCTAAATTATGAAGGAAAAAAATCTTCTCTCAGTTTCCCAAGGGCTTCAGTCTATATTTTACACTAATTAATCATAATTTGTCTTCAACCTTTCCCTCTTATCTATTATGCTGGCTTGTCATTTCCGCATCTTCTCCCGTCAGCCTCAGAGAAGCTGATTCAACCTCCATGTTTTAGCACTACGCTCTTTAAAATGTTGCAGCTTGTAACACTCAATTTTAATTATTTTTATGTAAATGCATATGACAACAGCCCATGTCTATCTTACCTCTCACTAATTAGACTAAGTTTTTAAAAACATTTTCAGCTTTTTTAATTTTGCAACATGCTTGAAAAAGTGTTATTTCTGTGACATTGCTCTTCTTCAAGCACTGCAGCTTGGTCTTTCTAGTAGTTTCCAGATAATTCCTCCTTGACATGTTTCTGCTTTATGATATGTCTTTCCCTCTGGGCTTTTTTAAGGAAAAATATTCTCCACAAGAAGCTCAGGAAGACATTTACTGCATTGCTGCAACTGCCAAAAAATTACTATTCTTATCATATCACTGCTTCTACAGACAGGGTATGGCACTTCTTTCTATAAACTCAGACATGCCAGTTAAAACTTGAAGGGCCAACTTCATTTTTACTATATTATTTCTTTTCTATTTCATTGTCCTTGGGTCCCAAGCTAAAGTTTGACCTTGTTCTATATATTTATAGATGCATACTGTATGCAGTGCCGTGAATCCTTGATGACTACGTTAAAAAAAAATAAAAATCTCATTAATGTTTCACAACAATGGCAGAAATTATTTAACATTATATCTGTTGTATCCATAGTTTCCAAGAATATTTAGTGAGATTTAAGAATAGTTCTTGGCACATAAAAGACAAGGATATGACCCAAGGCAGTCGGGATGCTTTGCTAAGGGCAAATAGTACCTGACCAATTGGGTGGGTTGCAGAGTTATAGCAACAGTTGACAAGGGAAGACTGATGGATGTCAGCTATCTAGACTTTTGTAAGGCCTTTGAGAAGATCCTTATCTCCAAATTGGAGAGACAAGGATTTGATGCATGGACTGTTCTGTGGATAGGAACTGGCTGGATAGAGACAGCCAGAGTCTATGGATGACCTGGATGACCACAATCAGAGTTGTGGTCAATGGCTCTGGGTCAAGGTGGAGGCTGGTGATGAGTGGTGACCCTCAGGGTTCTGTTTTGGGACAGGTGCTCTTCAGTATCTTCATCAGTGACACAGAGAGAGAGAACTGGGAACTTCATGAAGTTCAACAAGGCCAAGTGCAAGGTGCTGCACCTGTGTGTGGGTAATTCCAGAGATGAGTACGGCCTGGGAGGACCCACTGAGAGCAGATGTGGAGAAAGACTCAGGGGTTCTCATGAATGAAAAGCTGGCCATGAGCCACAGTGTGCTGTCACAGCCCAGAAATCCAACAGCATCCTGGGCTGCATCAAAAGAGGAGTGGCCAGCAGGTCAAGGGAGAGAATTCTCCTCCTCTCCTCTGGCCTCAGGATTTCTGCATCCAGGTCTGGGTTCCTCAACATAAGCAAGACATGACTTGTTTAGAGTAGATTCAGAGGAGGCCACAAAGATGACCAGAGCAGAACACTTTTCCTGTGAAGACAGGCTGAGACAGTTGAGATTGTTCAGCCTGGAGAAGATAAGCCTTTGGGAAGACCTCATTGTGGCCTTCCAGTACATTAAGGGGGCCTATAAAAAGGAGGGAGAGGGTCGCTTACTACGGGCAGACTTGACAGGACAAGAGGCAATGGTGCTAAACTGAAAGAGGGCAGGGTTTAGATAATATATTAGGAAGAAATTCTTTGCTCAGACAATGGTGAAGCACTGGAACAGGTTGCCCAGTGAGGTTGTGGATGCCCCATCCCTGGAAGTGATCAAGGTCTAGTTGGACAGGGCTCTGAGCAACCTGGTCTAGTGAATAACATTCCTGCCCATGCCAGTGGGATTGGAACTAGATGATCTTTAAGGTCCCTTCCAGCCCCAAGCATTGTATGATCTTGTGATTTCCAGGCTGTACATTCCAATTTGCACATAGAATTTACACAGTTAAGGGCTCAGCTTCAGAAAGCTATTTTGTGAAATATGCCGCCTTATATTTGTGTGCCTTGGAGAGGCATTGTACATGTGTACTTGGACCAAAACCACCTGAAAACAAGTCAGACATCCTATGTGATAATTAGCTTGGGTTCTGATAATTGGGAAAGGGAACAAACAACTGAAGGGATGTTAGTACATACTAATGAAAGTAAATAAAAAACATAATTATGCAAACTTTTACTGGTTTAATAAACTAAATCTGTTCCACTAAGATGTAAATATTAAATGATGTTCAGGAATGCAGGAATAAATTCTTCCAACTCCTGAGAAATTATATGGACATGTCCGGTTATGTTGTCATTATCAAGTATAAAAACTTAACTGTAGAATACAAAATCCATTAAAGTTAATTTAGGTTTTGCTTAATAAAACAGTAAGGTTTTGAGATGAAGGTAGAGCAATGAATCTGCATCATGTTAAGGAATGTAATTGTGAGCAACTCATTGGGCCAGCAATTTACTCAATATTTAGCACTAGCAACTCAGTATGACCACTTAGCATGTTTAAGGAAAAGAGCAAAAATATCTCAGAATATTTCAAAATATACAAAGATGGCAGAAGACCTAATTACGAAAAAAAAATTATTCTCTTCAGTTATACATTGACCTCTGAAATCCAGTGCTCTCCTATACTTATGAGATGGAACACTCATTAATTTTAATTTATGGGCCAGAAGAGTAAGAGTCAGCAGCTATGGAATGCAACACTGTTAGTGTGGTTCTTGCACTTGTTCTCCAGCAGAAAATGAGAAATTTTCTTAGAGCATGCTGTGGAAGGATACACTGAGCAAATGGGCAAGAAAGAACAGGATGCAGCTGGAAAGAAGGGCCATATGGAGGTAGGGCAACAGCTTTCTGGAACAAGTGTACTTGTTCTGGCTCCTGGACAGAAGCACAGCGCAGTACAGCTCAAGCACAGGAATTAGGTCAAAAAGTGGGCAAGACAAGTAGATGGGGGACAAGACCACCAAAACCCTCTGAAGCCCTCTGACCTATTTCCAGTAAGGTCTAGAAGAATAGACTGTGCATGATAACTAAGTTCCATGGAATGTGAGAAATGTAGCCTCAGGGTGGGGAAATCTCATCTATAAAAAGCCCCAGGACCCCAGACACCTTGTCAGCCAGATTAACACTGGACCCAGGACTGGTGATCTCCTTTACTCTGTCTTTCCCCTTAAAAAAAAACCCCTCTTTTATTTCTTTTACCATTAGAAGATAAGGAACTAACTTATTCCAATTTCCATGCAAAGTGTATAAATTACTAATAAAACTGTAATTTTTCTTTAGGACCCTCTGGCATTTGTTGTTCCTTTTCAACCATGGGCATTCATGAATCTTGGGTGCTCCCCTCCTCTCAGGAGTGGAACACCACAGACGTGTAGATTAGACCACTGTTTAATTTCACATCAGCTACTCTCCATATTTCACATTATATGAAACGATGCCAGACCATTCATATGACACCCTTCTTCACAGTCTACATGAAAAATAATTAAAAATTGTCAGAAAGGAGGAGAAACAACAAGGCAGATGCAATCTTTCTTAGCAGACAACAAAACATCAGCTTTCAAATGCAATGCTGAATTGTATTTACTGAAGTCTGAAAGAAGAATGAAATGTGATGCATCATCAGAAGGTTAAACCCCTGGCTACAGCAACTGCCTCGAGAGAAGAATGACACTGCTCTACCTCAGGAAAGACAGGGGTACATTAATGAGTTTCACTGACTGCAAATATTACCAGTCAATACCTTCTTGCTGCTAAAGTGTCAAAGTGCAAATTATGTTGGAACAGTTAAAAGGACTGGAAGCATTTTACGGGATATGCTACAGCTAAACAAAAAAGCTGTAAAAAGAACAAAAAAGCTGTATAAAAAGAACTCTAACAAAAAACTCCACTAAATCTAGCAAAAAACCCCAGTGACTACAAGGGAAGGTAAATTACTGTCCTACTTCTGTAATTTTTGGCTTTCATGTACTTCATTATCAGTCAAATTGGCCAGGAGTCTCAACCCCTCAATGTCAGCACCATCCCTGTTGGACGGAACACCACCGCAGGACAATCAGCAGTACAGAATGTGTAACCATGGTTCAGTTGCTTCTCTTCACAGCTCAGTACCTTAATACAAATCCACCTGGCTCACACTAAAACACCAAACTGGGTGATGAGATGCAGGCATATATTCCTTCATCTGACACAGAACTGGAACAGACAGCTTGAACAGGCACTGCCAGCATTATCTGTCAGAGCTTTGAATGAGTTCATCTAGAACTGGAAATTTATACCAGACAAGGGCAAGTTTATGTGACTCCTTTCTTTTTGAACTCTATATGTGTATCTAATTGGGAAAACAAAGATGACAGCTACCTTAAATAGCCAAATAATGCTTATGCAAGTGTATTTGGCTACAGTTTGTCTTAGAAATGTTAAATTATAAATTATCATTTTCTGCATGTTTTCTGCAGCTATACATACATTATTTGATATGTCAGACTATATTTCTCTGGTTCTTCTTGTGGTAGTTTATTGCACTATTAAGCTACATGTGATGCTACAGAATTGTTTTTATAAAATCTCTTTCAAAGTTATTTTTAAACAATGAACTCTGATGATCAGATTTGTGCATACAACCTCATTTTAATTCCCATAAACAATTTTTGCAGCTCTTCTATTGATTAAATGGATTTTTTCTTGTTGTTTTTTAATAGTTCCCCTATCAGCAAGATATTACATCAAAACTGAATAAAATGTTACCAAGATACCTTGCTTCCAATGTTTTGTACGGTACATATAACCTGCTAGGACATTGATTCACTACACCATCATAAAGGGTGGGAATTCTCCCTTTCAACTTGTGTGGTCTGAAAGTTGCACAGCTAGACCAAGTCAATAATCCACCTATGCTGGCCAGTCAAATGGGCAGAAAAGTACTTCCAGAGAAGGATTTAGAATCATAGAATGGCCTGGGTTGGATCTTAAAAGAGCTTCCAGTTCCAACCTCCCTGCCACGGGCAAAGACTGTTCACTAGACTAGGTTGCTCAGAGCTCCATCCAGCCTGGCTTGAATACTTTCAGGGATGAGACATCCACAACTTCTCTGTTCCAGGGCCTCACCACCCTCACATTAAATGTATTTTTCTTACTATCAGATCTAAACCTACTGTACTGCAGATTAAGGCCATTCCCCCTTGTCCTGTTGCTACATGCTCAGCATCCACATCTCCACAGGGGGGTCTGCATGTGGGGGACCCACACTATTCAGTGTTTGTAAAATCCACACTGCCTATAGAGGACTGGGTGTGCACACCCTGTGTGTGGGTGTGTATATGTAAATTCTAGAAAGTTGTTCTGAAATTTGTAGATATTTGTTAACATTCTGCAGTGTCTGATATCGTGGTTTATCAGTGGTATTGCGGATACTGATCCTGAATTCTTAGCTCATTTATTTTCACCCTTCATTAATAAATCAATAATTACACACCATCAATAAATCAATAAATACTTTTATCCCAATTTAAACACCATCAATTAAGCAGCTTTCCTCTGTGACAAATACCTGTAAAATTTTTAAGACAGGAAAAGAACTGCCAGTATATCCTGCATCTAGCTTATACTACATAATTCTGAACATGCACAGATTGTTGTGCTTATGCATTTAGGAAAATCCATAAGTTAAAATGAAAGTACCAGCTAATTTTACACACCGCTTGGAGCTGGGAAGTGCTTGAAAGCAAGCAATCTGAATTACTGTCTGAGACAACCTAAAGTTTGTCTAAATTGAGAAAATAGGCGGAGACAGAAAAAATTGCAAATGTGGACATCCAAATAATTATTAATATTGCACTGTGGCAAATTTGTTTCCATCTGTATCAAACACAGATGAAAGCACTTAATGGGAGAAAATCTTTGAAGCATTCAAGTGTTTAAAACCAGGTGCAAAGGTTCACAGTGATGCTCTCTGCAGAATAAAGGAGACCCCTCCCTTTTTCAGAGACTCTGACTTTTCAGACAGAACTAATTGGTTATTACTTAAGATTTCTGTTCTCTGAAAACAATCAAGCCACATTCCTTTTTTTTTCTCCTTAAAAAAGAATTGTAGTCAAACCAGAGAGAATCAAGCAAACATAATGCTGTTTGCCAGTAGCTATGGCGACTGCTTGTAGGAAAAGGTAAAATGTTCACAGACAAAAGAAAAAACCCTCACTGTCTCTTCCCTAGAATAAAACTGAGCCAAACAAAACCAGTTAATTTTTTAATATATGTTTCTTTACCCAAGTAAGCAGAGTGAGAAGGAAATTAACTTCCTATAGTTCAATGCATTAATTGGAAAATTGTTCTTGGAAGTGTGTTGTAACACTTCAGGAATGCTATAATTATGTCATCTCTCTGTGCTAAAGATTGCTGTAATAGCAGAAAGCTTTGTAATAATTAACTCCTTCCAGAAAGCAGGAAGATAGTGAAGAGGGAAAATGTTAATAATTTATGAAATAGTCAGGATTATTGACACACTATCATTATAAATAATTGAATCAAGTAAGTCTCCTCTCTGTAACATATCCTTGAGATGCTGGATTCTTGTACATATTGATGTGGCTCTGGGACATAATATTGATTTAATAATAATTATTAAATTATTAAGTCAGATTGGGAAAACAAGCAAATTTTATACTCCTCTATGTGCTCGTTCTTAAACAGGGAGACTGGAGAGTGGTTTTTTTTTGCAATTGCCCTCTCTGTTTGCACTGCACTTATTCAGAAACCATTTTAAGCTGGAGCACAAAAACGCTGGACTGCTTAATCATGGGCTAGTATGTATTCAGCTAACAGCGGGCTCTAAGGACCACATCAAAGCATTGAATTTCAGCTACATTAAATAGATGTTAATGCCTGAAATATTGAAAGACAAATGTGACAGCACTGGCTTTATATTATTTTTCTAGCTGTTATTCATCGGGCCTGTGTGGGTCCTGTAGCCACTCTACAGTAAGGGTTGCAATGTCATCTCATAATGAAAAGAGGGTTTTTTTAAAAAGGATGAATTCTCAGACTTGTCAGCAATATATACATTTATCTGTGACTGCTATTGCTAGAGGTAGAACAGGTTTTGCCCTTTCCTTTGTTCCAGAAGTGGGAGGCAAGTGGATTTCTCTTTTTTCTGGTTTCACTTTATGTTGACATTCACTGGTATGACACACATGCCGGTAGCAGCAAGCCAGTGACACCACAGCAATTTCTGTCCTACAGAGCATTCATCTAGGAGTCAGAGAGTACTTTACTGCTCTGTTTTCCCTCTCTTGTTGTACCACCGCATCTCTCATGTTCTAGTTGGCTATACCTCTCTGAAAGCAATAATTAAAGTTGCACAGATTTTTAATCAAGAGGAGCAAGGTGGTTTTGGTGGTATCCCCCTCTACCACAACTCTTTACCTTATATCCCTAGAAACCACTTAAAAAGTTCAAGACATTTTTATACATGCTTTTAACTACAGGTTCTTTGTTGATTTCTGAGGATGATCAAGCCAAGTACGGCACTGAAACAAGCACCTTCAGAACTTTTATTAGGTTCTAAATGAGACACTGTTTCTCAGATTTGCCTCCTGTTGTTTTCTGTTCAGTTCTATAATGCAGATCAATACAATCCAAAGTTATTCTGGGTGAACAAAGTTGTTGAATATCCAGCTGTGGGGCTTGATTAGATTTTCACTTCAGTGGTATAAATCAGAGTAACTCCACATAAGGCAGGAAAATCTTGTTACTCTAAAATGGTGTAATCTCAGATGTAAAACCAGAACCAAATTCCATTTTCCTACTTTTTCCACTGGCAGTGTTACATCTGAATCCTGCATCAGAGGACGAAACTCCTTTACATGTAAACACTGAATTGTACAGCTCCAAATTATTAATTGTTACAGTATTTAGATAGAGAGAGCAACATGCTCTTAACATCCACTGTCAAGAAGGATAATTGAAGATACTGCCTGAAAGAATATGTAATTTGGCCCCTGTGACTCAGATATCAGTGCATAATTCCTGTTAAAAGGAAGGTAATTTTTCTCAAGAAATGCTGGTTACAAGCCTAAGTTAGCTCAAACAAAAGCAGACTGGAGGATGAAGGAGGGCTGGCATATGTTGATTTTATTTCTTTAATATCATAATGTGTTCCTGTGGTTTATTCTAATGCTCATTCTGCTTTCAAAAATGAAAACCAAGTCTCAAGCTTAATTTTTATATTATGAATGCAAGATAAAAAAAGTCTGTTTTCTGTACTGCAAATGAAAATAAAGTAGCAGTGCCATGCAGGCTCTTGCCTATGTGCTTACACATCTCACTGTGAAAGAATACTTCCATGAACACAGCATTTCTCCTAAAGTATGTAATTTGCTGAATCTCAGTAGGACTATTTACACAAGAAATCCTTTATGGGAGTGAAGTAGCCTGATCGGTCCACATAGAGCACTCTTCTACATTGTTGCATAGAAAGTGAAATGAAATCAGGAGACCACAGGGAAAAAGCCCTCAGATACCACAGCTGTAGTGTAAAAAGATGATACACTTCAATGGAAACAAACAACAATTTCCCATCCTTTCCATGCACTCAGAGTTTGTCATGCCAATATTTACTAGGTTAAGCAGAACAGAACAATGTTTAGAAGGAAGCAACCCTGTATTTTCCTTATTGAGAAAGGTACTGTAATAAAGCACAGAACAAAAAAGGTTGCAGCAGTTGCAGAAAATGGCACACCACTGCTGGGCATTATTATTCCTGTTCTCCTGAGGTGTTAATCTGGAGTGTGCTTTTTTTTTGTTTTTCTTTTTAACAACTGGAGAGATATAAATGCAATGGGAGGAGGAACTGAAGTTATAGGGGACAACATTCTAAGCATCTTAAAATATTTGCAATACACAAAACCACAGTGACTAAATATATCCCAAGAGAGTATAATCTTCCTCTTTTTTTTTTCTCTCTGGTAAATCTCAGAGCGTTTCAAATGTTAACTGACACAAGGATTGTCAGAAGCCGAGTTTTTTTCTCCTCTCTATGAAATTTATTTCTGCAAGCTACTGCCAGTAGGAAGATGCTTTTATGAAAAGCAAATTGCTTGAATATCCTACTGGGGGATTTACTTTCTCTGTACCCCTAGTTTTATTTAAATGTCATAAAGAGCTGGCAAAACCCAATTACTACCAGCTCTGCAGAGCCCTCCTTTAGCTCCCTTCTATGATCAACTGCATTTTATCCAGCAGGGCTTTAGTGCAGGGTCTACTTCTCTGGTGGGGAGCCGGTGCCACTTCAGCTGTAGGTGGCAGCAGCCCACAGCTCTTCTCTCTCACAGCCTGGTGGAAGACTAAAACCCGCCCAGAGACACAGAACTGTGTTTTACTGAAGAGGCAGCAGAACAAAATATGGTTAATAAGGATTTTTCACAGCCAATGATTGCAGGGTTTTCCTGGCAAAGAAAAGCAGTTTCTGAAGCACCCATTTACTTATGATTTTGTTTGTTGGTTTGTTGGGTTTTTTGTTTCATTTTGGGGTGATTTTTTTAAGAAAAGGGTTATTTTGCATACACAGGCTCTTGGGCAGTGTATGAATTGTATAATCAAATGTCCCCAGAGCATAAAAATGAGATTTGACACAAACAACGTTTCTTATTTTGTGTTCAATTTTACTTTTGTAAATTTGAGCAATCTGTGGTGGGTGGCCTTGGGGTGCTCTGTTTTTTGGGTTTGTGGCTAAGGTTGCAGTATTCTTGTCTAAGGAGAGCTAATTGCACATGTACCTGGTTTTGTAGTGTAACTTGATAGAATACTTATACAATTACTGTCCAGCATATGAGAAATACATGTATATAACCCATTACTAAAAATGCATGTTATCAGGGCTAACTTACAGAAAATGCTTGTCAATTTAAACATCCAGGAATTAGGAACTGCCCAATTAATACTAAAAAATACCACCCAAAAATATGGGCAAAAACATATCCATAAACAAAATCAATATCTATTCATGTAAAAATACACCTTATAAATATATTTTCCCCTATATACATATTATAAGGGTATAACAGTGCCCAACTGGTTTTGCTACTACTCAAATATTTTACTACTCAAATATTGATCAAAACTGAGGTTTGAATTATCACAGTAAGCAGACAAAAAAAAAAAAGGTATGCTCATTTCAATTACCATCTTTTACACATTTTGCACCTAGAAAGATTAATTTTTAACCACAAATGCAACCTTGCTCATATTAAATCACAAGATTTTACCATTAAAATACAGAATTAACATCCTCTGATTTCAAAAGTATTATAACTCCACATCTGCTCTTAAATCGTCAGCCCAGGTTTAAAAACCTGCTTGAAAACAAACAAGTAACTGTCCATAAATAAAAGGTGTACTGATATTGAATCCTGCTCCACCTCAGTATTGACTCTTGCCTTGCAGTAGCTCATATGTAAAACATACTCTCCTACAATGGAATCAATTCGTCCTTGCTATTAAGTGAAACACAGCAGGACCCAGAGAGCATTTGCTGAAGCTGAAAACCGACTTTAGAACTCAGCCTTGAATTTTGAGCTTATAAAGTGCATAACTAGCACCTTATAAATCTGGATGCTGAATTTCAACACTTGTAAAACAAATAAAATAAACTCCTGATTGCTTTGTCTTTTTCATTGCAGTTTAGGCATATATACTAAATTTACATTTCAATGTTAAAAATGTTTGTCCACTCCAAGAATTTTGCTGCTTAACAATTAAATAGGTATCTGTAAAACAAATATAGTTTGTCTACCTCATTGTTCTTTAAAGCAGGGAAATAGTAAGGATGGTCAAAGACTGCACCAGTGTTTAAAATATAAGTGGCTACACTTAACTTACTGTGAAACCAGATGCATGTTTATGTATTGCACTCTCGCTCTATCATCCCTGAAACAGTGACAAAGCAAGGAGCTGTTTACTGAGGGCAGTGCAACACCTGTGTCCCACTTCAACTCTGCTTCCACGGTTTAAGTGAATCTTAAGTAGGCAAATCTCACCCTGGGGAAGATGGGAGGATAAGAATTGTATTGCCTGAACGAGAAACCTAGAGAAAGCATCAGGAAAAGAAAATGGCTGGTAACTCTTTTTCTGTGTAGTCTCTAAGCTGGGGAGTGGGGGGGTGACATTTAGACCATCTTCATAGTTAACAGGTTTAGTATTAGTCACCAGTGATGGTTTTGTTGTTTGTTTGTTTTTTTTTTTTTTTTTTTTTTTTTTTTTTATTTTNTTTTTTTTTTTTTTTGTTTAATATCATTTTTTGCATAAAAGGAGAATAGGGGTGTATCAGGCATGACCTGAGGGAAAAAAAGAATGCATGAAATTATCATCTCTAAATATATTATAAATTTGGAGTAAAACCACCTTATAGACTGTGCCTGGACGAGCAAAATGGCAGATTCCAACCATTTGGCAAATTTTCACTTTAATTTCTCATGAAATCTACTTGGGGAAAAGATAAAAAAAGTCTTTAAAAGGTAATGACCTTTACAATACACAATTTATTCGTTAATGATTCTTAACCGCAAATGATTTTCAGTCCAATTTACCCTAGTTTTTTCTAAACAGTTTATTCTCTCCACTATATTAGCATTTTTGCCAGGTAGTGACTCTGATCCATGTAACAATAACACGAATACTAATGTATGCAAAGAAAAAAAAATCTGGCTTGCATAAAATGATAACATGATGAAAATGAGCTTAGTATGAATTTTGGGATTTAAATCAATCTCTGAATATTTTGTAAGGTGTGAAGTCCATAATTAATCCCTGAAGGTATGCAGGAAAATGTTTAAATCTGGGTTAATGAACTGCCATACTTAGTTCCCAGCCTGGAAATATACTGCACTATTTCTGAAAATGATTTACGGAATGGAAAAATGGATGAATATTAGGCAAATCTGACAACTGAAATACAATCATGCTATACTAACATATTATGTCTTACTGCAAAAAAGAGTAATTCTTGGATATTCTTTAGGCTGCAGATAGTAGTCTTCAAGTTTTATTTTAAGACTTGCAGTCAAAATGCTAACCATTTATAACTCAAACCCCCTTGCTGTGAAGAATTAATTTTGATTGAACATCTCTGCTACTGATGATATACCATTTCTAGCATATTTCTGTGTGTTTTCCTTTGTCTTTTCAAGACCTCAGAAAAAAAATAAAAATTAAGGCTGTGAATAGGAGCCAGCAGTGTGCCCAGGTGGCCAACACCAATGGCATCCTGGCCTGTATCAGCAATAGTGTGGCCAGCAGGACCAGGGCAGGGATTGTCCCCCTGTACTCAACACTGGTGAGGCCACACCTCGAGTGCCATGTTCAGTTCTGGGCCTCTCACTGCATGAAAGACATTGAGGGGCTGGAGCGAGTCCAGAGAAGAACAACAGAGCTGGGGAAGGGTTTAGAGAGTAAATCACAAGAAGAGCAGCTGGGAGAACTGGGGTTGCTTAGCCTGGAGAATTGGAGTCTCAGGGAGGACATTATTGCTCTCCACAACTCCCTGAAAGGAGGCTGTAGCCAGGTGGGCTTTGGCCTCATCTCTCAGGTAACAAGTGACAGGACAAGAGGAAATGGCCTTAAGCTGTGTCAGGGGAGGTTCAAGCTGGACATGAGGAAGAATTTCTTCATTAAAGGGTGGTTAAGCACTGGAACAGACTGCCCACGAAGTGGTAGAGTCAGCATCCCTGGAAATCCACAGGAAATAAGTGGACATGGTGCTTAGTTCCATGACCTGTTTGACAAGGTGGAGATCGGTCAAATGTTGGACTCCATGATCTCGGAGATCTTCTCCAACCTTAATGTTTCTAATTGCTAAGACTGCAATTGAGAAATATAGAAAAGAGAAATATATTTACAGGACAGCACTCACACATCTTGAACAAATGCTGTACCAATACACTCCAGTTCATGTGTCTTTTTGGGATTTTATCTATTTTCTCAGTGTCCTCATCTTTACACTGGGGTGAGACATAAAATTAAAAAAATTGCCTTTAGCACTCTCACCAACAATTACTGTAAAATTCAACAGTATAATGAAGACAACTACGAAGAAAGGAACAATACATACAGCACAGCTATAGCCAGCATATAATTAAATTATTTGAGTGCATACATATCCACATGTTTTTATCTGTGTGAAAACACGGATATTTATCTCACACTTTACTAATTCCTCATGATCACAGCAAATATCGTGACATGGTGACTAAATTATGAAACCTCACATCCCATTAGTAGCTTCAAAGCCTGTTTGGAAATAGAAAAGAGATGTCATGACCAGAGCTTCTGAAACTGAAGCCTTACACATCCCTCTGTAATCCTGAGAAAATTTGCTGGGGAATGTAGAAAGAGATCTTTAATGTAAATAACAGTGCTGACTAGAGGAGCCCTTATAACTGCCAGTTTCAATAACTATTTAAACTAAAACTTTTGATGCTGAGTAACTGGTTTTCATCTGGGATTTTCACCTTGGGGGATTCCTGAGGGACTCTCTCCCACTGCAATTTTTCAGAACTTGATCTCATTTCTATTACAACCTATTCAGACATGAATGTGAAAACCTGCTAGCACATATCCGTTCTTTTATATACACAGCAAAATAAAGTATCCATTACTCTACATGTTTACATATATTGAAGTGATCCAGGTACAGATATGAGTAGGATGTCCAAAAACTCATATGACCATTATATCATATATATATATAAAATATATATTATATATAAGTATGTAATATAATATATCTGTATCTATACTCATCAGTATCTATCTATCTAGATACATTTCATATTATCATCATGATAATGACATCAGCTTTCAAGGTGAAGTGGTGTAATTATTTGTATTGTTCCACAGCTAGTCTACAACAATGCTAGATGTCTCCACTAATTATGGGGAAACCAATGACCCAGGCCTTGTGCTGACCTCTTCTACTGTGAAGTAACTTGAGAGAGGTTCTGTCAAAGGACAAAAGGATTTTTGTGGTTCTAGGGTCCTTTCACCTTCATATTTCCAAAGATACAGATTTCAGAGAACTAGTCTTCAAAAGCAGTTTCATACATATTTTTTGTCCAAGACAGTCTTTCCTGAAGAGGGATGTACTAATTTTCTAGCAGGACACCAGGTAATTCTTAAATCTCTGGATGCTTTGAGAATAAAATAACATATTGATCTTCTATGCTCCTCTTCACTTCAGAGTAATAGATAATTTCAATAAGTCTTCCCTAGTAAAAAAAAAAAAAAGTCCCTTCTTCACAACATGCAAGTGATATACAGTCTGAAAAAATTGGAGCTGGATGTGAGGAAGAGTGTATAAGCACCTCAGGTATTGGCCCATTCCAATGGGCAGTGAGAAAAAAGTGAGGTACTAGTGTGGTTACCTTTGCCTTTGAATTATCAGCTGACCACTTATGGATCTTTTATGTACTGATAGAATGCCTCCTCTATTTCTGTCTTTCTGCTTCTTAAAAAGCTGTCTTTTAGCTAGGTTTGGCTACTTAAAAGATACCTAATCTAAACTCATTATATGCATACACACAGAGCATGAAATTCTCATGTCTATCTGGATACCTCTATTTGCATTTATCTCTACAGAAGATCACAAAGCTGGCTGGATTTGGAAAATAAAAAAAACAACATGGTTTCCCATAAAAAAAACCAAAATGACAAAACCCCATTTTCTGTATTTTTAAAAGTCAAACTTAAATAAATGTTTTCTGAGAAAGAAATAAAGTAACAAAACCAAATCTGGTGACGTGATAACCTTCTATATCAAGATGATACCTCATATCCAGACTTCTCAAACTCTCTTTGAATATTAAGCATGTTTCTTGAAGCTAGCAAGATCCCAAAGGTGAAGAAGGTTTCTCTAAAGCATAATCAAAACCTGTTCTGTTATGTGACCTATGATAAGGTTCATTGTTTCCTTTCAGTGATAAGCTCCCAATACAGAGTTTCAGAACAATGAAATCCTAACCCATTCAACCTCTATCAACCACACTAGTGGTTCACCATTATGCAATTTTCACTGCTTGAAGTGTAGAAATCCATAACTAGTAAGTAGGTGTGTATGTTAGGTCAGCAGCAAAGGAAGAAATGTTCTAACATATATTACAGATAATGCAGATTATCTGGTGGCTTGACCACTTTCTTGGGCAGTGTTCCAATATATAACCTTTTCGGGGATTTTTTTTTCCCCCTAATATCCAATCAAAATCTTGCCTGCTGCAACCTGAGGCCATTTCCTCTAGTTCTGTCACTTGTTACTTGGCAGAAGAGGGAAACACTCACCTTGTTAGAACCTCCTTTCCCGTTGTCGTAGAGAGCGAGGAGGTCCCCCCCAAGACTAATCCTCTCCAGGCTGGACAACTCCACCTCCACTGCTCTTATCTAGACATGCTCCAGCACCTCAAAGTCTTTCTTGTGGCTTCACCAGTGCTGAGTATGGAGTGACAATCATTTCCCTTATCCTGCTGGCCACATTATTCTTGATCCAAGCCAGGCAGGATGCCATTGACCTTCTTGGCCACCTGAGCGCACCTGGCTCATGTTCTGCTGCTGTCACCAGCACCCCCCTGGCTTTTCTGCTGGGCAGCTTTCAGCCACTCTGCTTCCAGCCCATGGCACTGCTTGGGGTTGTTGCAACCCAAGTGCTGGACCTGACACTTGGTGTTCTAGAAGCTCACACAATGGGCCTTGGCCCATCAATCCAGCCTGTCCAGATCCCTCTGCACAGCCTTCCTGACTTCAGCAGATCAACACTCACACACAGCTTGGTGTTTGTGAATTTACTGAGGGTAACGCACACACACACGATCCCCTCATCATCATAAGTATAGACATTAAACAGGATTTGCCCCAACACTGAGTCCTGGGGAGCCTCACTAGGGACTAGCTGACAACCGGGAGTAACTCCATTCACCACCACCCTCCTGGCTTAGGTCCTCAGAAAAAACTGATATATTGAAAGGATTACCTATGTGGAATTTTGGAAAAACGTTAGTACAATGAATATGATGCATGTCATTTTTCATACATATACTACATGATACAACTTATAGCAAACAGTCTCAGCTATACTATTTGTCAGGATTCATAGTGAGGTGAAATTCTTACTAAGAATCTGCACACTACTTCTCCACTTGGAGAAATGAATAGTGTTTTGAGTGTTTCTATTTACGCTTATACTTCTCACTTGCCTTGGGCAAATACACTATTCTATTAATTTAGCTGTTATGTTGTATTTTAAAGCTTCAAACAAGATCCCCGTTCTGGAATTAAAGCTATCAGAAATGCTAATATGGTTGTGCTGTAATTCTCAAAAATAATGCTACATTTCTAGGCATTTGGTCAAAACATTCTGAGATGACTGGTATAATAATGGCATTTACTGGTATTTCAATACCCACACAAAATTTTAGCAATGGTAGCTTCTCTGATAATACACAAAATTGAATAGAGATGATCTATAATATGACGTATAAAAAAAATGGTGCACAGCTTGCACATTGTCTAAAGAGTCAGGAATTTGAAGTCCTATTTATGTTCAGATTCTGGATTTTCTTACATGCACTCTTTTAAGTGTGCCACTTTTCACATGAATCAAATACTAAATCTGTGGATCTGAGAACACAAAAAATTAATTTTCCCACAAACATTTTTAATAGAACCACCATAATAGTGCCTAAATTAGAAGCAGAATTGTTTATTGTTTGAATATCACTTTTTCTAAATTGCTGGTTTGGATTATTTTTCAATTGCCAGAATTTGTTATTACAGCAATATTTAAAAGATAAAATTATGTTCTGAACCAGACAAATTCTGAAGAGTGTACCTCATTTTAATCACTAGAAAACAAAGTGCATATTATAAAAATGCTTATTTAAAAGAACAACAGTTCAATACTAGTGAACAACAGTTCAATACTAGTATATACAATAAAATTTATGAGTTTATATTTTGCTATTTCCCCATACATTATCATCATAAAATTTCCTGAGGTCTTACAGATGTTTGAATCTAAACCATCATCACTTAATGCCAGCAGCTTAATGGAACATGGCTTTGATTTCTTTGTCAAATCTTTCCTCCATACTACTATAATCTGAGGAATATAATGTCCAAGAAATAAAGTATGATAATGTGGGAATCTGTTTCTGATGCCGACAATGTTCAGTTAATTCAGTCTTGAAAGAGATATCCTAACAAAACTGTAGATTAGAACAATTTACTGTCTACTCTTCAAGGGCTAGAAGGGGTTAAATTTCAGTTTTATGTTCTGATTAAAGGAAAACTAATGTAGGAGCAATGCAGATTTTACTCAGAAAAAAAGTGTGCAGAGTTTTTCTATGGGACTTAAGCCAAGTGCAATTCCTTCTACCAGAAAGATCAGCCTGGGTAAATGAATTATCTATCTGTTAATACTTGTGTTTGGAAAATTGGAAAGAAAATTTTCTCTTTCGCTTATTTGACTTTCCTGTGAGAATATGACGCAAAAAACACACAGCCAACAGGATTTTTTTTCATTATGGAATTATCTTTCATCCTCCTCATATATGTTTTTTTTTTCTTTATAAGAATGGAATTATTTTTTCCAAAGATCATGAGGAATCTGAAAGGGCGAGCAATCTCTCTGCCAGAAAAGAAAAGCTTGGAAATAAATTTAAATCAATCCTTTTCTTCACCAAAATCAAGTTTGAAGTAAATAGAAAAAACAATAGATTTCCAAATGTGAATCTCTTTCATAAGCACCAAACTCCCATTATAATATCTCAGCTCATTGAAAGAACAGGACCCAAAAAATCAAGTTCCCAAACTAGTCTTCCTAAACAATGGTGTGTGTAAGCATGAATAATAATAATAATCATCATCATCATCATCACAACAACATCAGTTTTGGAAGTTGTAAACTGTGAGCATCTTTAGTATTGAGAGACATGCCTAAAAAGCACCCCTTTTAAAAAGAAGCAGGTTATCTTCTTCATACAAATCAGTACTGCATAAGTGCATATGTTGTAAATTCTGAAAAGGCATGAGAATATGCAACTCCCATCTGGAAATCATCTTCATTCAAAAATCAACTAGGATGAAATTTAATCCCTTTGGTTTATCTTGAATACAGTGGAACTTAAAATATTAGTTCTGAACTTAATATGTATGCTAGTGGTACTAACTAGGATTTAGATTTGTAAAAAACCCAATGAACTGATGTTCTAAATAATATGTTGGCCTAAGTCTCTTAGTCCAAAAAACACATATATAAAAAACTTCTTGATATATGATCAATTCTGTTATTTCTGACTAGCTGGTACCTTTCTTTACCCAAAACCACCTACATCTAAAGCAGTAATAGAAAATCCACGAGCAATTCTAAAAATCTGGCCTGCAATACTCTTAGTAGTTTTGGGAGTTATTTCAGTGTTCCTTAGTTTGAAATCAAGAAACACACAAACCAGATTTTGCAAGCTGGAAGCAGACTGCACCTCTGTGCTGGAAATGTAAGAAAAGAATAAATAAAGGCATACAAGCCTATCCTGAGATTAATACCTTCAGTTGAAACCTGCCATAACAGGGAGTTTGTCATATGGGCATAAGCAAGCATAAGAAGCATTTTGGCATATGGCTGGGAAAGGATAGCCAGGACTAATGTTTGAAATGGAAAATGAGATGTAAAGAATGTTGAAAATAACATTTTTGTGTTTCCAAGGTCTACAGTTTAAACTCCTTCTTTTTTCTCCTATACATTGATATTCATAGTTACTCTTTCTATTGAATATTTTAATTAATATTCAGGATATATACTAAGAAGATATGACAAAATTTGTTAAGTCACTTCATCTGGTCTCCTCAGCATCTACATCATAAGATAGTCCATCACTTAACCAAGTTCAACCACAAAATTGCCTTGTACTTATAAGAAAGCTAACCTTGAACTCATTCTCTATTTTTTTAAAAGATATTCAAAATGTTATCAGATGGACTTTAGGGAAGACTTTGGATGGAATTTTTCACTAAGTCATCTGTTCTTAAAAGCTTAAGAGGAATTGCATGATTTCCCAGAATGCAGAAAACAGTTTCTGAAATATATTTAAAAATACATATTTTCCTATTTATAGCTGAAAAGGTACTATTCAAATGTGTAGGATGGCATCTTTTACATTGTCAGGGATGAAAATTGAAGATTCACATTCCTTGTATTTTTTGGTGATTACAGCATACATGGCAGTTGAAGTCTGAAGATAAGTGTCTCTCTATTGAAATTTATTGCTAATTGAATTTGATTTTTCAGTCTTGGTTAATTGATTAACATTAATGGACCCATCTGCTGCATCAATACATGGAGAATAACAACAGTAAGAATAATCACTCTGAGAATAGTTTGAGACACTGCAAACATGATTGTTTGTGGGAGCAATTAACTTTGAGGTTGTACTCTGCACTGTAAAAGCTAAGCTTGTGTATGTTTATATTTTTTAAATCTTTATACAATTTAAAACAAATGTATTAATCAACTACTACTAGTGTAGTGGCTGGCATAATTGTCAAATCATTGGTGAGGTAATTTTGTGAGTTTATTTCCCACACACAGATGTGTCTTCTTAATTAACACTAAGCTTGGTTTGCAGCATCTGGCTCATATGATCAGGGGGCCACACAGAATATTAAGAGCTTCCTAGGTTAATCTTTCCATGTGCATTTCAAACACATCCAAATCCAATGAGCTTTGAATTCCATAGAGCTATATGGCATCAAACACTTAAATTCACTGAATAGCTGTTATTTTTCGCCCCCTGAAATTAACCAGTCTCTGGAATTCTACATTAGTATAAATTTAAAGTGCAGTAAAAGAGCTAGAGAGCTTGAAAAAGCACTTTTTAAAGGAGTAGAGCATTTACATAGGAGACTATGTTTTTAATCTAATACATAATAACTATCTAAAAAAAAAATTTAGATTTGTACTGAAGCATTCATCTCATGCAGCATATGTTTAAATACTCTTGAAACCAAATGGTTTTTGTCCTATTGTGCTGGCTTTGGCTGGGATAGAGTTACTTTTGTAGGCAGTAGCTGGATGGTGTGGGGCTGTGTTTTACATTTGTTCTGAACACAGGCAAGACCTTTCTGCTCCTCACCCCACCAGCAAAGAGGCTGGGGCAGCACAAGGAGTCAGAAGGGGACACAGCCAGGACAGCTGATCCCAAATGACCCAGGTGATATCCCAGACCATGCAGCACCATGCAGCATCATGCTCAGCATATGAGGCTGGGGGTAAGCAGGAGGGAGTAGGGCACATTTGGAGTTATGTTGTCTGCCTTCCCAAGTCACTATTACGTGTGCTGAAGGTCTGTTTTTCTGTCATCATTGTCCTGCCTGGACAACTTAGGGTTGCCTCTGACCTCATTCCCCTTTTTGAGCTTGATCCTGGTCCTCTACCAGTGGGCTGATGTCCCAGTCCAGCCTCAGCATGCCGCGGTACCCAGGGATATATCCAATGCCCAAGGGCTGGTTCTGTCCTGATGCCCCACCTGGTGCCAAGCCCTACCCTGACATGGCCCTGGGAAGAACCTGATATAACCAATGACCAGAACATAGGGTCAGCTGCATCCTGAAATTTTGTATCTGAAAACTAGGTACATACTAATCCCTGTCTTCTTCTACTAAAACCACAAAGAATTTTTCTTTCAGATAAATTTCTTTTGCATAACCATTGTAATTAATAGGATGAACACTACAGTAGTATTTTTGTACTCTGATGATGAGAAAAGGCATGTAAGTTTCTTTTAAAAGCAACTGTAAAGAATGTTTCTTATGAAACATGTCTATGCTCGGAAATATGAATTGATAAAATCCAGTCTTCCTTAAAAAACATGTCAGAGATATTTGTTATTTAATTCTTCATGGTCTTTCAGAAGCAAACCCACTAAGTAGCTGCCAGTTGAAGAATAACATGCAATAAAAAATATATATTTTTTTTCTTTTTGCTACTAAATGGTGTAATTGAAACACCTTGCAAAAATCTTGCTATGACATAAGATAGCTCTCTCAGCACTCATGTGTGCATCCTACCAGGTCCCATGGATACATTTCAGTTGATTTAAAAGTTCTCTAGTCTAATTCTTGTACACTCCGTGTAAATCTTCCTTTCTTCAGACTTTGTCCTTGTCTTGGGGTGATGTCATGATAAACCTTCACCCCCCTATGGTTTGTGCGTATGCCCAGAAATGTGGTCCTGTAGCTTTAATGTATTCAGCAGACAGGAGTAGTTCTGCTGGGCATGGTTGTTTTGAAACTCTCCCCCCGGCTTCTTGGCCGAGGAGCAAGGGGGAGAAAGGGACATTCTTTCCTCTAGCTGCTGCTGCTGCTGCTGCTGCTGCTGCTGCTGCTGTTGCTGCTGTTGCTGCTGTGGCTGCTGCTAGTTTTTCCCCTGGGATTGCTTCTTCGTCATCTCATTTCTGCACTTTTGTTTTTCTCGACTTGTTCTCTCACCCGAGAACCCAAGCAGCCCCTGGACAACAGTAGACAAGGATCCTCCAGGGAGCCACCGGAGCAACTCCACCTGGCACCCCCCGGGGACCCCTGCAGGGGGGAAGTTATGCCGGAGGAAAAGGACACTAAAGTTCATCAGCTGTTTACTCAGGTTTAATAATTCCTTTTCCCCTTTCCCCTTCCCTTGTGCCTTACAGGGCATCCTGTGTGTTTTGTTAAATCGTTTTTTTCACTTTCATCCAAGAAATTCTCTTGTGGTGGGGGAGGGGGTGTTGGAAACCTTTGCTTTGGGGGAGGCATTTATTCAGAGCACTTTCCACCTAGGAAATTTGTCTCTAACCCGAGACACTCCTACAGGAGAGGAATAGGATTCCTGGAGGCTAGTTATCAATAAAGACTGAGGCAAAGAAGGCACTAAATATTTCAGTCTTTCCTGAATCCTTTGTCACCAGAATTTTTCCCCATTCAGCAGCAAGCCTACATTTTCCCAGGTCTTCCTTTTGCTGCCAATATCCTTGCAGAAGCTTTTGGTTTTGTCCTCCACATCCCTGCCAGGTTAATCTCCAGATAGGCTTTGGCTTGTTCCATATCTGTGTAGCTGGATATTTTCTCTGTATTCTGCCCAGATCAGCTGACCATGCTTCTATCTCTGGTATACTTCCTTTTAATGTTTGAGTTTTGTCATAAACATCTTATTAATCTAGTCAGGTTTCTTGACATTTGATTTCCTGCTCATTAGAATGAACCATTCATTTGGTTTGGAGGAGGTGATCCCTGAAAATCAGTTGGCTGTTGTAGAAAATCATGAAAATCATGCTACTGCACAGTTGATTATCCCTGGTTTGCACATGCCCAGTCTTCTATGATGCCTCTGGACAGAAGAGAAGTGACCTATTTCAAAACAAAAGCATTTCTGAAAAGTGCCCAGGCCAGCAGTTGGAAAGCAGAAAGGCAGGAAACAAAAACATCAAATCATCAGGAATTATTCAGGACACAGATTCAAATGAAACAGTGTTCCATAAATGTAGTTGACAGGCCAGGCAGTAGAATGACAGAGATATAGTAAAGACCAAGAGAGGAACAACAGACTCATTACACCCAAGCACACACTCAGTTTCACCAGACTGGTAGGCAAATTGTGTATGTTTTCATAAAATGGCCTTGCTTTTGTTTGTGCTCTAGTCAACCAAGACTTAGAGATCAAAGACCTGTTTGGTGTTCTTTGTGTGTTCACATCAATCAAGACAGGCAGAGAAGTCTGTCAAAAAATTTGTTCAAGGTCTCCTCAATCTAAGAAACACGCAGTGGTCCAGAACATCAAAATAACTTTAGACTGTTCAGCATTTGTCTTCAAGTACAGTTTTTTAAAAACTTGGCAGCTACTTCACAAATTCTATCTGTTCTAAACAGAAATGTATTTCTAAATGTTGAGTTCCTTAGATAATGATCAAGTTGCTATGGCTTAAGAAGTTACTGTGCTCCTATTGAACCATCATTCAACTGAACCATCATCATCTGTTCTTTTAACTCATGTCTCTTTCAGACTCCATTTCCTCTTTCAGCATGTTGCATCTTAACTTTGAAAGGTTCTTTGACAATACTTTTTCACACACGCTGAAGGTGAACAAGAAAGTCACTTGTTAGTGTTTTCATTACATGATGATGAACATTTTATACCCAGGAACACACCATGAAGATATGTGAGGGTACAAGACCAAGGAAGATATGGAGTTGTTAGGCAAAAAAATGACATCTTATGTGCCTTCTGTACCAACTGTCTATACAAAGGTTCAGATTTAGTTTTGTAGGAGAACCAATCTTTTTGGTTGCAAAGGAATTCTGGCATCAACACAGTATATATGCTGTGTGGACAATATCATTCTATTTTATATCACTTTTCATGCAAGCAAGTAAAATATAAAATCTCTCTGTTTGGCACAAAAATGTCCCATTTTCTATTTGAAATTATCAGAGCAAAAGATTGGTGATTATGTCACTACAGCGAAAATTATGATAATTTTTCATTAAGGATGAAATTATGAACCCCTGGGTGCAATTGATGATAAAATGGGTAAAGAAATAATTCTTACCTAGTGCAGGTCCCACCATTGTGGCATGGATTATAATCACATATCGGAACATTGCAGTTCTCAACATTTCTTCCTTCAAGAGCCTCATCTATGATGAACAACTCTTTGTGGTTAATTTGAAAATCCCTAATGCATCCTCTGTAGCCATATATCCACCCAGCACATTGATGAACCTCCTCATGAACAGGAACATTTCCAAGGAAGATTGATCCAAAAGTGATCTGCAGAAGCCAAATGAGAATCCTCAGAAAAATTGTGATTTTGGATGTTACTGTACACAATGAATAAATAACAAATATTGATAAAGGAAATAGCCATTACTTGAAGATGGCCAAAAACGTTGATATTTCCTGAAGGGATTCTTTTTAAAAATGTGATTCTCTTTAAAAAAATAATCCTTACAGAGAGTGGTTTAATGTGTTTTTATATTTTCAAATATGCAAGCCAGCATGCATCCCATACAACACAATTTGGAATTCCAAGCCTTAACCATAATGAACATGGTGAGTTTTTCACATATTTTCCCTCATCGTATATGATGAGTTTTACGTTCGTGGCCAAGGTTTGTTGCAGGAACACAGGAGAAGCTGTAGACTTGAAGACATTTTCTTTAGGACCTGGGACCTATGAGACCCCAAGATAAGGGGAATACAGAGAAAAGGTTTTAATTTTTTTGATGAATGACAGAAAACTGACTGCTATACTAAAGCCCAAGGAAAAAAAAAAAAGGAAATTTTCAAAATTTCAAAAGCCAAGAACATCCATACAAAGTTGCAAAGGAGCAACCACAATTTTTTCACACTGGGACTGACCAAATCAGACCATTGCTCACTATGGTAATTCCTTTGTTGCCTGACATAGGATTCAAGCCCTTGATTATCACATATGAAGGATCTGTGACTCATTTAGCACACTGAATTCCACTCCTTAAGCTAATGCCTGACTTTCTAGAATTCTGACATGGGACTTCATCATTCCTAAGATCATTTGATAAATGCCTGTCAATTCTTAGGAATTGAAAAAAATTAATATCTTTTTCATAGGTGTATCACACAGTGATGCATTTATTTGTACAATACCATCAGTCCAGAAAGGAGGTGACATCTAGCCCATTCAAGTCATGCAGAGATAAACCAATGGAATCAGAAATACATCACAGCATGTGTAAAATGTGAGGGGTTTATTTATAGTGAACGGGCCTTTCACTACCATATTCAGACCACTGTAAAGAAGTAGGAACAGGAGGAAAACATCACATTGATTTATCTGAAATTCACAGATACATATGATTTTTGCTTTTCTGTTTCCTGTATTGCTTTTGTCAGTCCTGGGGCTATGTTGCTGACAATTTCAAGTGAAATTGGGTGATACAACGAATGTGAATACTGCCCGATACTCCTCTACTTAGTGTCTTTCATTTTGAAGGGAAAAAGAAAAACACCAACCCACTTCTTTTAGAGCATGGATAAAATTAAATCAGATTTTTCATGTCACAGGAATTCAAAGACATTGGCTCTGCACTTGTTGAATTCATTTCAGATCACTTGACTTTATCCCCTTTCAAACAAAGCTATGAAACACCACTGTGATAGACAAGATTTGTAAGTAGTGTTTGCAGACATTTTCTCTCTGCTTGTGAATCTCTTTCAAGAACTAAGCAAAGCATTGGTCTGCATTACAAAGTCTATGATTATGAAAAGTGCTTTTTAACACTCTTGCAACACAATCTCTTTTATTATTTAGCTTATTTTACAAAAGCACTAACCTTGGGGGTAGATCCAGTGTATCACAGATCAACTTCAGTAGGCTTTGCTCAGTTTCTAGGATCAGTGGATTTTATCATAATGTATTAGATGTTCAAGCACATGCCAGTACACCAATAATACACATTCTTTCTATAAATGTCTTGTTTTGAATTTAACTGACTTAACCAAAATATATTTTAGGGAGGCACAAAGAAAGAATTCCTTTAAGAAATAACTCCTTGTTCATAACATAAAAAGCTTAATATAGCATTATATCAATATCTTATGTAATACTCATGTTCAACTTTTCAAATACTAATTCAAAAATATCCTTCTTTACTTTGAGCCTGAGTGGTAACAAGGATCATCTTGGGCAATAATGGGAAGATATTCATTAGTCCTCTTAGAGATAAGAAATGCCTTTTTTTCTTTTTTTGATTGTGAACTTTGTAAATAGAGGCTCTGGGAGATTAGGAGCAGATCTGTAAAGTGTAATAGTAATGAGGATTTGACATTTGTACTCCATACCATGCAAGAGAAGAAATTCTGTTACAAACCAACAGTGCATACCGTGAGATGCACATGAATATTAGCATCTCTACAGCTAACTGGCCTGTCTTCTAGTGAACAAACTTATAAAGCAAGCTGTCAATCATAGTTCAAATTCTCAAGTCTAAAAAGATTTTAAATGTATCATGCTGGAATAATCTTGGGATGAGAGAATGCATAACAAAGAGAGGCAATAAAATGGAGACAAAGAATAACAGAAAAAGTCAAGATTTAAGAAAGCTGACCTATTGTCCATTCAGAATGAGTCTTCTGACACCAGTTTCAAATTGGAGATAGATATTTTTTACAATACTATTCAGAAGCCAAGTTCTAGCAACAATACTGACACCAGATTAAGTCACTGATGATTCAGAACTGTCCTCCACCAGTCAGTGTGGCTTGCAACTAAAAAGCAACCAGAATTACTGCATAGCAATATCTGAATTGTTTCTAATAACCCCATGGCCTTAGGTAAATGACATTTCTAATATATATTTTTTTAAACTCTCATGGCATCCATGTCCTTTTCATGGAGTTTGTGCAGCTGGAATAGAAGTTTCAGTGTCAAATTAACTACAAAATTAATGGATATGTTATGGATGCTGGAATTGAAAATACCTATTAAAGAGAAACTAAGTACACATGATCATATCTTAAGAGGAATTACATTTCCTCCCTTAGAAGAAGTTAGTGTATCTATTCTCCTTCAAAAATAACTGAAGTTCATATGCTGATGAAATGTTCAAAGTGAATAGCTATTTTTTGATGTTTCGCAGACTTACCTGAGATGCTCGATGTGAGAAAGAAAGCCTGCGCTGTACAGGAGGTTTTCCATCTGCAGCCATTTCAATGATGCAGTAACCTTCAGGACTGCCCACAGGCAACATGTAGCTGTAAGGGAACAGAAGATCCCATTACTGTTTGTATTGTTGATCACAGAGTATCCAAAACCCACACAGCAAAGGTAAGGTGAAAGAGGTGTTCATGCTTCCATGAAGGATGAAAATCTTTGGACACTAATAATTCCAGTTTCAGGGCAACTTGAACTACCCATGAGACAAAAGATGTAAGTTTCTTACACTAATGTCCCTTTTATATTTGCTTTCTTACTATTCTTGACTAGTGTTTGAAATATATATAGAGAAAAGAAGAAAGCTATCTTTAAATACGTAAGTGGCTTTTGATAAATTTTAAGTGCTAACTGTGGTTGACACATAGCCTCCCTAGTATAGAGGATTGTTGGACAAGTGACATCAATGTTGAATGATGCTGAACAGCCTGGGTTGAAATTTCCTTTTCCTGACCTACAGGGGCAACAGAAACAGAATAAGAAATGAAAGGCTGCATACCTCTGAGCAGAAACATTACACTGTGATGCAGTTATCACTGCTTGGAAAGTGTGTTAGTGCAGACTCTGGTATTGAGCCTCAGAGATAAAAAAGAATGTAAGGTTAAGGGAATTTGTGAAGTAAATATTAGCGAATGTTCAATAAAACACTGAGAATTCTTCAGTTTCTTTCCGTCATGAGATCTGATAAAATGCTACTAATATTATCAGCAATAAAAATTTAATAAAAATTTTTTAAAAAACACTGGTTTTATATTTAGAAAGGAAATTTATATAAACATTGTCACAGCAAGTGCAGAATAGGACAATAGTAGATGACAGATTCTTTAAAACTGAGCTCTTCCATTTCTGTAGAAATGCTTTCCAAATCCACTTTGTTTCTGTTTCAATTTTCATGTGCCTTGGGAGACAATGTGATGGCCCTTTTTTGGGAAGGATGTTAAGGTTTGCTGACTACATGTACTCTGCACAGGAAACTCTGCTCAGCCAAATCCACCAAATTAGGTTTCCAGTAAGGCTTCTAACAACAACAATGACACATTTTTATGTAATATCTTACAAATCTCACACAACAGACTTTAAAAAAGATTCTGAAAAAAAATTATATTTATCTGGACTGCCAAATTTTCCATTTTTCTAACTGAATAAATGGTAAAGGACAATGACAGGAATCTCATTAATCATTTTGTGTTGAGATAGATGAATTTTTATGTTAGGCCATAGACATATAAAAGAGTTAAAATATTTTAAAGCTCATTATGATCTGTACAGTAGAGGCATACATTACTAATCATAGAAATTACTTCAGCATTGGCAAGGACAAATTTACTCCTGGAGAAACTACATCAAGATGTACCATAGTCTCAAATGGTACCTTCTTATATCTCACCACCTGGCTGGTTGTGTGCAGCTGCCGTGGCATGATTTATTCCAGGTTATGCCTTCAGCTTTGTGTTTCTTCTCCTGTGTCTAAAGTCTCACTATTTCATCCTCCTGTCTGTAGATTCATTATTAAATTTAGTGTCTCAGTTTTCACCTCTGAAGTTGCTGGGAACATTGTATTGACATAAATGGATACAGTATGAGGCCCCTAATGAATATTAATAAATTCACTGCAGTTCAGTGATTTCTGAGTGAGCAGAGCAAAACCAGTGCATTTACTAACTCAAGTCTCATAGCCAGTACATCCACATCAGCAGCGGATGTTCTTGTACTAATAAATCCCACCTTTCCAATGGTTATATCACTGCTGGTTCACAGCAAAATCAGTCAATACTAATTCATTGACTTTTCAGCATTCACTGTGCTCTGCTGCAGGGGTTGAAATGTGCTAAATTATTTCTAAGTATGCGACACTTTCCTTATTTTTGAGTCTTTCTTTAAGTCTGAGATACTTGAATGACACTTCTATTATCACCTTCTGAAATGTGATCTAGACCCTCAGACTATTCAAATGAGTTTGAAAAATGTTCACTTTTAGTTCTAATTTTAGGCTAAAAAAGTCACCTTTTAAAGATATTTTGAACTGCATTCCTTCTTGTAAAGTCTAAAGTTAGCATAATGTTTTGATTTTGAATACAGGGAGCCAGAAGCAATGCCTGTTGTTTTGAAGATCATCTAATTTGCACAATTTCATTATAAATTATGAATTCAGTAAACAGAAGTTTCTTGTTAATAAACAATGGGTATATTGACAGACAGTCTGTAATCTCCTTTTTAGATACTTGAAATAAGAACAATTTTAGAGAAAATACTTCCACTATTGTGTATTCCAACCAATTCTTGAAATGTAAAATATTCTTTGAATTTGATGTATTATTCCTACTCATATTTCAGCTGCTGGGAATTATCTAGGTAAATCAGAAGGTATAAAGATAACTTTCTCAGTTAACAGGAAATCAGCTCACTTATGATTCTCTTTTAGGGGGAAACAAACCCATAGCTTTTCCTTGGTGCTTTTTACTTTGAGTAGATACTGTGTTAGAGACATAACACATTTATGGCAAAGCCCACCCTCTGCCCCTGCCTTGCCCCTGCTTTTCAGGAAGATTTCTGAAGTCTGCATCTGTTTCTTTTTCTAAAAAATCCCTTATATCACATATTACAATGGTCCAGCCCACAAAGAACAAAAGTAAAGTGAAGTGGCAAAATTAATAAAGAAGAATGTTCATCTAGTGAAAAATAAAAAAACAATGTGGTCTGTGTCAGTTTGACCATCTTCACACAATTAGCCATACATTCATCACTGCAAACCTTCATTGCAAATATCTGGTGTACACACATTCTCACTGTTTTGTACACGTAATTTCTGTTGTTTTGATCCTTTACTAGAGGAAAAAAGTGGAAGATTAAATACAGGTGCAACTGAAATAATCCTTAAAAACTGCTTGATACTGACATGGTCTTTACTTAACTATCTTTATTTAAGCAAGCCCAAGTATCATAAATTCATTTAGATAATAACACAGTCATCCCCACTCAGGCATACCTGGTAACCCATTCTACCTTTAAAGAAATATGTCAGAAAAAAAGAAAATCCAAGTAAAACCCCCCACTATCTATAAACATCCATTATACAGTGATTTTGATCATTAGATCTTAACTTCACAAAGGACATAGAGGTGTTTTGATTTTTTTTTTATATGCAGCAGTGAAATCTCAAAGAACAACTGATTTATTTGATGTCAGCCAATAGATTAGTGACTGAGTTGTGAGAATAAAACCACAGGCTACAAGCAGCAACCTACTGCCCTGTATACTGGAGTACATGTTAGGAATTCTACTGCTGTTTTCTTCAGCATTTTCTTCTTTCTCTGTGAGGATTTTTGAGGAATTAATACTTGAAATTGCTCTCTGTCTTGTCACAGAAAGGAAAAACTGTCATTTGAAATGTGAACAAAATGGATATTTTTCATGCTTACATTACCACAAAATTAGGACTGTATGAATTTGCTAGATTACTTAAACATGCCTAGAATAGCTTTTAGAAAGAGACAGAGCATGGAAAATTACAGTCCAGAAGATGGTTTTGTTACAAAATTATAAACATATGAAAAAAAGGCAATTAAACCATAAATGCTGTCTCTGTCTTTATTCCAGCATTTAAACCCAGAAAGTGCCACAATATGGACACATACAAGATATAATCATATTATTTTTTTATAACAATGATAGAAAAAAGAAGGCACTTGGAAAATTCTGTCACAGAAATTACTGGAACAAAAATATCATTCATCTTGCTTTATAACCTGGTTATAGTTTTCTTATAATCTACGTTTAAATCTGTCATAATCTTGCAACTGAATAAATGCAGTTGTATTATTTCACGCACCTCACAGAAGATTGAAACCCATTATCTGCATTAGAAAAGAGAAAATGAAACTGATGATTTATTCTCTTGACATTTTTTCTTTATTTTTCTAATTAACCTCATATTATGAGATACTGACCTCGCATTAGGAGCACCTGAGATAAAAGTGGCTAATCACTGACATCTTTAAATTTTGAAGTATTTTTAGTTCAGTGGTGCTTTTTCACTCGTTGAGATGCTGAAGGCATTTCAGTCCATCTGCCTCGCATCTCAGTGGCATATTCCTGCTGCATTTAAAGCCAGAGTATTTTTCCCTCCAGAGACAGTGACAGGAGAGAATGCAATATGATTCCTATTGCAGGATAATTTTGTCAGGCACCAGAGTTGTGATTCATGCACATCACACTCATAATGATATAAAAAGGAATCACAGGGGAGTAGAGAATTGGGTGTATGGGGAGTAGTTATGGGAAACATGTGTGGAGGATGTACAGGCAATGTTATGCACAGTGATCTAAACAGGTCTGGAGCCATGAAGAAGCTAAGGTAGAGGCCTGATGCATTCAAATATTTATTTCCACAAATTTCAAACAAGAAGGCGTTCAGCCTTCTTATTTGCTCTTGGCTTAGAATGACATGTTTGTTTTTTTTTTCATAGCTGCTGTGAATTTTATATAAATTTGTCAAGAACAAGAATTACCAAGGATTTACTATTTCTTTACAAAAGGCTGACATACCTCAACAGGCGCAAAACAGGAGTTATAGATGGTGATTAATGTCATTACTAGTTGCATCTCGATTAATTATGTGCATGAGCACTGAATTTCTAACAAAGTGCAATGTCAACCTCACACACTCATGACACAATTGTGGATATTAGGTATTGGATTAATTCAGGTCTGGAACTGATAGTCAAAGAAATCTTCTCAAGCTAGCTAAGACTGGGGCACTTCTAAGTCAAGTGTTACCTCACTTGAGGTATGAATAATATGATCTTGCTCAAGTAAATGTTTTAGCTTAAATTATCATAGACTACTTCTCCAGGTGGAAATAAAATCATACTTTTTTCCTTTCAGGCTAGTCACCAGGTGGCACTAAAGGAGCACAGTAGAAAGCATGAAGGCAAAATTGCTACTAATGTCTCTTCTAATAATTGGAAAGACTGACTTAAGCTCTAATTGATAGCATGATTGCTTCAGCTTCCAGTTTATATCAAGGGAAACACAGTAAAGTATCTTAAACTGATTACATATTTGACAATATGGATGTGAATAGGTCCAGAGTCTGGAACTTCTGGAAGACTTTTAACTACTTTCATACATTATAACTACCTAATGTAATCATGTAAAAATGGTGCATTCATGGTTATGTAAACATACTTAAGAAAATGTAGTTTATAGCAATTATATTTTCTATATAATGCTGAAGGTGCAGCCGTATTTCTAACAGATTAAGGAGAGGTATAGCAAAATTAAAATGTCAGATCAGCAGTTATAAATAACCCCAGGAATTATAAAGGGAACCTTTGTTCTTATCCAAGCTAAATAATCATGGTAAGACTGTTTCTGAACAAAGACCTCATACCTCTAGCAGACCAGGGTTTCTGGTCATCTGAAAAATTATTAGAAACTAGTTACAGCACTGTCCATTTTATAATGCCACAAATGGAGGATTACATTTAGAACTACTTGCTATTTTTCTCCCTACAAACTGAAAAAGGCTAGACCAACTTAACAACTCAACATAGGAAAAAATCCCCACAAAAATCCCTTTACTAAAAAATTATTGATATTAAAGACACAATATAAAATAACTCCTGCAAAACACTGAAATAGCAGCTTCATTTGTGCCCTTGATTAACCAGAGCAGTTGTCAAGGGAACATCTAACCAACTGTCAAGTAATACAGGACATTTTTCAAGAATGATGATTTTACTTTTGAACATATTCAATTCACAAGTGTGAAAATCTGTATTGTGCCCTGCAGTTTTAATAATCTCTTGGTATTTTTCCACAATTCTTGCACTTGCTACCGTTTTTCCCCTTAGAACAATATTTAAAAAAATTCCATTGTTATAAAAACTATACCTTCTTTTCCTAAAAATTAATTACATAGTACTTCTTCCATGGAAATGTTGGCATGTGTCTTTACCCTCTTCTGTTTCAGTAAGGTCAGATTTTGATATTTCTTACCAAGTTCGATTGCAACACACAGAAATGACAATTATAAAAATGAATGCTGCATTTTATGTCTGACATTTTATTTGAAATCAATGAAACATATTTCATAACCTTCAGCAATTCAACATCCGATTCAGGTTTTCTAGTTGCTGTAGACTGACCAAACAGTAAAAGTGTACAGAGAGGGAGAGAGAAAAGGAGACCAAGGAGAGGAGTAGATAAAAACAAGAGAGATGGAAAATCCCAAATTACTTTGACTCCCAAAGTGTCTTGCAGCAATCCCTTGATGCCCTTTTCTTTAGGAAAAATAAAACAAACCACGCACAAAAAGAGGTTTGTGAATTTTGGGAATGCATTAGGGGATGATAAATGCCCAACTGACCCTGAGCTTGTTTGAAACTTGCTGCTCCAGCTGGATGTACATAAATTTCTGGGCCCGGATGGGAGTAATCCCAGAGTACTGAAAGATGTGGCCAATGTCATCACAGGACCCTTCTTCATTATTTTTCAATGATCTTGGAGTCTGGAGAAGTCCTAGTTGACTGCAAGTTGGCAAATGATTCCGGTTTTCAAGAAGGGAGAAAGGAAGACCCTGTTAATTAGAGGTCTGTAAGTCTCACTTTAGTGCCTGGTAAAATTATGGAGGAATTTATTCTGGGCATTATTGTAAAACATCTGAAAGACAACACCATCACTGGCCACAGATAGCATGTGATCATGAGAGAAAAGTCTTAATTAATCAACTTAATCTCCTTTTAGGACTAGGTCAGCCATCTATTTGACAAGAAAAGCAAGTAGATGTGGTCCATTTGGATTCTAGCAAAGTTTTCTGTATTGTCTTTCACAGTATGCTCCTGGATAAAATGTCCAGCACATGGTTTGAAAGTCCATAACACATTGGCCAAGCAGTTGGCTCAGGGATGTAGTAAATGGGGTTGCATCAGGCTGGCAGCCAGGTGCCAGTGAGTTCCTCAGGGCTCAATTTTAGGGCCAGTGCTCTTCAATATTTTTATAAAAGATCTGGACACAGAAATTAAGTGTACATTAAAGTAAGTTTGCTGATGACTAAACTAGGAGGAGCTGTGAACTCCTTCAGGTGCAGAGAGGCCTTACAGAGAGAGCTGGATTAGACTAGAGAGCTGGGGAACCACCAATCATACAAATTTAACAAGAGCAAGTGCCAGTCTTCACCTGGAATGGGTGATTGTGGTTACACATACAAACTGGGGGATAAGAGGCTGGAGAAACACTCTGTAACAGAGAGATCTGAGGGCCTGAGTTCGTGTCAAGTGGAATATGAGCTACCAGTGTACCCTGGCTGCCAAAGGGGACAACTTGGGGTGCATGAGGCACAGCATCATGAGCCACTTGAGGGAGGTAATGGTGTAGACCCATCTCAGGTACTGCGTGCAGTTTTGGTTGTCCCAGTAAAAGAAGGATATAAAGCTATTAGAGTGTGCCCAAAGGACACTGACCAAGATGGTGAAAGGCCTCAAGGGCAAGATGTAAAAGGAGTGTCTGAGGTCACCTGGTTTGTTCATCTTGGAGAAAAGAAAGGTGAGCAGTGACCTCATTCTCAAGGGGAGCAGTGGAAGGGGAGATCCTGATATCTCTCTGGTGACCAGCGATAGGACACAAGGAAATAAAATGAGCTGCATCAAGGGAGGTTGAGATTGGATATTAGGAAAAGGTTCTTCATTGAGAGGGTGGTAAGTCACTGGAACATGTTCCCCAGGGAAGTGCTCATGGCACCAAAGTGTTAGAGTTCAAGGAGCATCTGGATGTTGCATTTGATTTAATTTTAAGAAGTTTTGCAAGGAGGAAGGATTTGGAATCAATAATCCTTAGGGGGCCCTTCCAATTTGAGAAAGTCAAACAGTATCTTTTTATCATAGAATTGGCTTGGGTTGGAAATGACCGTAAAGATCATCTAATTCCAACCCCAATCTCATGGCCCTTCCAGTAGACCAGGTTGTTCAAAACCCCATCCAACCTGGTGTTGAACACTTCTAAAGATGGACATCCGTGAATTCTCTGGGCATCTGGTTCCAGTGCCTCACCACTCTCATAGTGAAGAATTTTTACCTTGTATCTGACCTACACCTGCCCTTTTTTAGTTTGAAGCCACTCCCCCTTGTCCTGTCACTGCACACCCTTATAAAAAAGTCCCTCTTTTCTCTTTTTGCTGTGGGGGTATTAGTAGAATTGAAGAATATAAGGAAAACAAATACCCTTTACCTTGCCAAATACTGCCTACTTTGCACAGAAGATGCAATTTCTTTACTTAATGTTGTTATACAGATTTTTGTTACATTACACATAACCTAAAGACACCCCAGAAATCAATGTTTTTGTATAAACATACTAGTAGCTGAAAATGGTAATACCTATGTTAGGTGAAACAGATATTGTTTATGCTAGGTTCTACTTAGCTTGGTTTATGCTTCATTTACTCCAGCTCTGCTAGTCCAACAGTCAAGTTTATGATCCTTTAGTAGACTGGCTAATGGGACTCTTTCTAATGCATATATTGCCAAGCATACTACAGGCAGCATGCACCCAAGGATCATTTATTTCAATGGCATGCTTTTCTTGGATATATATATTTTATGAATCATGGCTTTAAAGATATGTGTTCCCAGACTGGATCTTTAAAGGAAAGTGTAAATTTTGTTTTTAATAATATCTCTGCAATTCCAGTGACTTCACAGGGACTTCACTGGTGTAAACACAATATATCACTGTGCTGTGACAACTGATAGACTGTGACACCTCCATTTCACACATGCAAGAATGGGAATAACACAAAGATACTGGAATAATTAGTACTAACACTTATGCAGAATTTTGCAGTTACAACAAAATTGAAATTTTATCATAATAATTACCATAGTCATTATTGTTGTTGTTCATGATCATGACAGTATTGAAAGAATAGATTGTTACAAAATTGATCCTGGCAGTAAGCACCAAGTCCTACAAAAACCTTATGTTCTAATCTGAGTTTCAGGACAGCAAGTTCATGCATAGAAGAATACAAATTATATAGTGTGCTTGTTTTTACATCCTGACTATTCTCTGTTGGATCACAGCAGGCTTCATAGAGTATTTTGTGGGCTTTTCTTTCTGTTAGATGAATTCACTGAGATTTCATTGCTGATAAAAACCCTGTGTTTTTAAACCCAGTAATCCACCTTCTAGACTAAATACAGTTGCTTTCTCCTGTTTCTGACTGCATTGCCTCAGGTTCTTGTACAAACTGGGTATTTCCTGCACCTGAACAAGGCTGTTTTAATTTTCATTATGGCTACCTTTAATTTCTCTTTGAGTCTACGTTATATCAAAGAGAAGGACTTCTACTCTTCTATTCTTTGGCGATTCAAAGATGAATATTCCTTAGGGAAGGTGTGTGCAGTCTTTTGCACAGCTTGTTTTTATGCTCTAATCTGGCTTCTCTAATTCACTTATTTTTAATATAGATGTAATTGCATTCAAAAAAAATTATTAAAAATTATATAATGTCAGAAAAGAAAGTCTGCCTTCCTCTTTCAGTTAAAAACCTCCAGCTAAAGCTTATGCAAAAACTCATACAAAATATGGAAGACATGGAAATTCAACTATGATCCTCACAGAAAAACTATTCTCGTGTGAAAACAGAAAAACCCTTTTTATGAAGAGTCATTAGATATTAAGTTTTGACCTGTTTTTCTCTAAATGGAGATAAAATTATTTCAGCAAATAAAGTGTCAGTGCTGATCTATTACCTCAGAAGTCATATGCTTTTCTCTCTGAGAAATGGGAAAAATTGTCTAGGGATAATTAGGTGATACTAGAGAATTAATTTAGAAAAAGCCAAAATAGTCACCAAATGCAATGATGTAATATCATATTGATGAAGACTGGAAGAACTTAGATTTTTGCTAAATAATAAAATTTGATTGCATGGAATATATGAACACTAACTTCAAAAGAGTACCCTAAAAGAGTACCAACTCAGGATCTTTTAGTCTCAAGATAAACATTTCTGACCACAATGAAGCATTTCCTTCTCTTTAAGTACAAGATCACTTGTAGGTAGAGTGATTTTGAACACACTGAAAAGGAGTCTTGGATCGTGTTTCTGTTTAAGAAAACAGTATCAGTAGAAGCAGAGTATATCTCCATATAAGAACTACTCAATATTACCTCCTAGTGAGCAAACTAACACTATTTTAAGCCTGGCAAAATATGAAAAGGAGCACTGGATAAAACTTCATATTTCAAAACCTGTCTACAGTGTTGCTTTGCAGACTGCGGTATCACATCTTAAAATTATTTTTGAACCCTTTTTCTACCTATCAGGTAACTGAATCTCATGCATATGAATAGATTGGTGAAAGTAAAGAGAAATAAGAGATCAATTTATGTACATATAGAAGCAATAGTCTCATGTGAAGTGGCTATGAGATACAAAGTTTGAAGAAAATATATGTATACACGTTTCTGTCAACAACAAATTTAAAATTTTTTCTTATGCATACACAATTTATGTGTATATAAGTTGTACTTTTTAGAATGCTTAAACCAGAACAAAGAAAAGAATACAGGAAAAGAATGACATATCCAAACCACCATATTTTGAGGGGAGTAAATTCCCCTCAAGACAATAAGAAAAAAAGGTAAAAATCAACCAAATGCTGAGGGTTCAATTATCCTAATACTTCACCAAGAAAATGCCAAAAAAACCACTGGAAATATGCTCAAAGAGAGACATAGTAGGCAATGTCTTCAAATTATGTGTCCCCTTCCCCAGGGAACAATATCACTGCCAGCAGCAGAGGGACTGTTCTGGACTTAGCAACAGCTTGGTATTGCACTAGAGCATAGGAGTGAATTATGTTTAAGCATCTTCAGATGGTTGTCTTCCATTTATTGCCTTACGTAAGTCTGATCCTATGAATGAAAATTAAGTAGCCACTTGACATGAATAAAGCTATATCAATGCAGTGCTGTACAAATAATGCAATACTGCAATGATCTCCACTTGAGGATCTTTTCCTACCTATTACAGACAGAAGAAATACAATTATCAGTAACATATATTACTTCTACCAGGCAGCACTAATTAATTTTCTTTTGCATACTCTGATGGTCTAAAACAAACTGTTATCTCCCCCCTGTATGGGAAGACTAAGAGAAAAATAGGTTAAGCAATGTGGTTAATGAGAAAGTGACTCTTCAATTTGAACGCCAAGAAAAGGTACAATTTATATACATGTACAGGAAACCCTGAGTAGACTGGAGAATAAAGTCCTTCTATTGCCAACCAGTGCAAACCCTGAGGCTGAGGCAGGCATATTTGCTAATATGGAGGTCCAAGAGACATCCTGCTGTATTTCAGTTTTACACATATAAGTATCAATTTTTAAAAAAAAAAGTATTTTGTTTTCACACTCTTTAAGGAACCTGTCTTCTAATCCTTTGTAACCTTAAGCCTTTGGACCCTGGAGCTACTCTCACACTTCTCTAATTAAGACTTAGGCAAACTTTATGTGCCAGCTTCTCATAATGATATTCAAACAGCCTGTACTTGGTCTCTTCTGGTGACATTCTCAGAAGCATCCCAGTAGGAAAAAAGTAATAGGCAGACACTTAATCCCTCTTATAATTCAGCAACAACAGCTGAAACAACTATGTCCTCTACTCAACTCTCCTATAATGCTCTATGAATGCCTAATTCAATTGAATTACAGTAAGAACAACATAAAATATGGCAAGAGAATGTAAGTTAGGGCATACAGAGCTAAAGGCAGCTTTTTAAAATAGGATATTTAGTTCTCCCCTGTATTGCTTAATTCAGCAAATTATTATCTTGTCTCATTGAATGTGCAAACATATGCTATTGCCAAAGAAAAGTTTTCAATTTATGACAAGAATTATCACTAACATTTTATTTGTGTTAAGCATTACTTATGCTGTCATAAATAAAGGGCCATGAAGAACTGCAGAAAAGGGTAATGCATGATTTCTAATCCAGATAAAACTGGGAATAATTAATTAATCTTTTTTAGTAAGCTATAACACCACTTAAGAGAGTTATCTCTGTGCCTCCAATCCTCACCAACATTGTGTCTCTCCTTTTGACACCATCAGCAAGAAAGACGGTAAGGCCTTGTCATCATAATCCCTTCAGGCCCTCTTCAGTCGAGGTAAGACTGATTTTTGGAGAAATGAGAGGCATCAGTGCCACTAAAAGTGCTGGGCATGTTGCAAATCTACTTTCACAAAGCATGACCAGCTCACCTGAAGTCGATAACACAAGGCAGAAATGTTAAATAACTCTCCCACCTACCAGACTTAAGATTTATTGATTTGTGAAGCCTAATGGACACACAATGTAATCAGTTCATTTAATCTTTTAAAAAACTGTTTCCGGACAGATACTTATTGCTTTGAACACATAAAGGAACAGAACAGAGCCAATATCTGATTTCAGAATACATGTATAAATACAGAATTGCACAGAACTTGAAGCTCACTGTTGTCATCTAAACTGATTAAAGTTCTCTACTTATCCGTATCTGGACCAGACTCATTAAATGTTTTGTTGCAGTCTGCTTTTGATAACATGTGTTGTGTTTTTCCCCATCAGAATGAAAGTACGAGCTTTAGAACTGCTCTGTCAAAGAAATTAGGATTCTCATAATAATTTCACATTAATTTTGTACTTGAACCTGTATAAATCAAAGCATCCAACATGAACAGCTAAGAACATCTTGTTAAGCTATAACCAACTATTTTTAAAGAAAAAGAGACTGCTTTTTGGATGTCATTTCAATGTGCTTCAATACATAAACAACCAGATGTTCATTTCCTAGTGTATTACAAATGTCTCTCCTATTCTTTCAGTCCCTTTGTTTAGTGATATATTTGAGCTGAAATGTATTATTTGGAAAATAAATACTGCACAAGATTCATGAATATTAACTGCATAAAAGAGAAGCAAGGCAAATATAATGCATTTAGCCTGTATGTGTAAATGTGTATTCATAGGCCACCTTTTAGGATGTTTTTGGTTTTTTTATATAAGATAGATTACCTTCATCAGATTTTAGAAACAAAAAGTACGAGGTTTTCACGGAAAAAACCAATCTTGTATGATGTGAAATGTGCTACATTTTTTCATGGATATTAAAAATCCTACATAGGCGTCTTAAAAAGATTATACTTTATGAATGCAAGTCATTAAGGAAATTGTGGAAATGTAAACAAGAACCACAATGCCTGTTGCTGTGTATGTAAAATCTGGTTTTGCTTACAGACGAGGCTCTTTATTTCTTGATTTTGATATCCAATTTTCCACTTATAAATGCAGCTACACACATATTGAATTTGGAAATATTAGAAAATATTTCACTACAAAACCACCCTGTAATTAACTGTTTCACTCCAGTGAGATGCTTGATGATATTAACCATGTAGATACTTTAAGTCAAGATTCAAGCACTGAAAAATGGATCAATTTATCAGAATTAACATTTCAAACTGACAAAAATTAATTTCAGATTAAGCTGTCTCTAATTAGCAACAAATTAAATCACGCATAGCCGGGGTTTACCAGTTACCAGCCATATACTCTTTTTATAGTTTTAGACCTAATGAAAATAATTTTATTTCAGATTCATGAATGGCAGTGTATTTTGGAAAACAGCTTTACCTATCCAATAAAAGTTATTTTTAGAAATTATTTTAGTCTTCATCTATGCACCTCAGCACTTTGTGATTAATAATGAATCGTATAATAAAAAGGTCTCTGTAAATCTTGTATCACAGGGAAAAAGATGAAGCAGATGAATAAACTTGCCCAAGATCTTGTCTGAAGAATGCCAAATACATCAGGAAATGAGTACAAGTTCCTTGATTGTTATGCTTTTATTCATCTTATGTGAAGCTACTAGAAATTATGAAGAATTAATCTAAACACAACTTGCTTTTAAAGAACATACCCATTGCACTGATTAAATTGCAGCAGTCAACTATTTGCCTGTTTTCAGTCAATATTAAGTGCTTTACTTAATGATGAACCTGGAAAACTTCTCTTGGTGTGCATCTGCCTCTCATTTTTGTGCCAGAGGAAGAGCTGGCAGGAAGATAGGGTGAGCAAGATTAGGTCAGTTAATTCCACACTGTTTTCATTAAGTGACTATTGCATTGGTTTTTTTTTTTTTTTAATTTTAAACCAAAACAAAACAAATAAACAAACAAAAATCCCAACCAAAATAGGCTACAATTTGGTCATGAAAGAAAAAAAAAACCCCATACACCTGTGCCTGACATATGAAAGGCAGGACACATGCTGATGATTTAACTATAATATGGGCTGCACATAATTAGATAAATGGAATAACTTGTGTGGGGAATCAGTTATGGAAAATCTACTTCATGATTACTTAATTTTTTCTTTTCCCTCTCTTGCTTTTATCATCCTTTTCTTATTCAGGAAGGGTTGAGGGAGCAAAGGAAGTTATGTGTTTGTCCTCTATTGTCACTGCTGAAGATTGATGTAACAGTTTGGGTAGGTAGGGAGGAAACAAACCTTATTTGGCTTGAATCAGATGTGAACTCTACAGTGACGTAAAAAGAGAGGATGATTTTTTGTAGAGGGAAAACTGTGAAGGAGAGAGCAAAAATATTATTAGATAAAGTTCTTAGTTCTCATCTTTGATCCACTGAATATTTTGGAATCTACTATCCATGATAATGATTTAAGGCACAGTATTTTTATATGAGACATTCTTTGGAGCCCATAGAACCATCCTCAGCTATCTGGGGTTAAAATGAGTGGGGATACTCTCAGATACCGACATGTAAAAGATGTCAAATGATTGAATATGCAGTTTGGAAGAATAAAATATCTAAGTTTTTGTCTACCTTTTGTTTAAAAGTATGCAATGAGATTTGAAAAGTACAGAATATGTACATCAAACTTTCCCAATTATTAGGCAATTTGATTTATTTCATCATCTGAAGATGCAGCAGCACTATGCTGTGAAAGTTGCAGGTCACAAAATACTAGTTCATGTTTAGTTCAAGAACTTGTGTAAGGTGAGATGAAATATACTACCTTCTTGCAGCTCATCTTGAATTTAAACAGAACAATTCTGTGCTGCTTCATTTCCTACTTAATGTAGCTGTAAATGTTTTGGTCCTTTGGTTGTCTGTATTCTGTACACAGCCTTTGGTGTACCTAACTGTCTCCCTGCTCATAACTGGGAAAAATGACAGCAGATTTTGGGCAGTGTAGAAAGAAAAAGCATGAAAGGAAAAAAGACAAAATATCATAGAAAGAATTCTAAGTGAGAGCAAAAACACATGTTCAGCATTTAATCACTATTATAATGCTACATGGCCAAGGAGACCAAAAAAATCCCACAACCTTGCTGCCAACCCGTCAGAAAACATGATCAGCTATAATAAAACTTGTATGGACAAATCACTTAACAACCTTAAATCACAAAGAAATGACATGACATGAGCTAATTCTGACAGTGTTGGATACATTGTCTTTGAATAATATTTGTCTTCTACACATTAACTCTTCAGAGTAAGAATGAGAGGACTTTCCAAGGTCTAGGACTCTTTTTGCATCCAGCTGCCATATCTGCTTGAGTGGTAAATTATTTCATATTTAATCTGCTGTTAATGCAGCAGTTTTAGTCAATATGAGACTGTGCTGCTACCAAAAAGAATGGTGCTCAATTGATGCAATTGTTCAGGTAGTGTGACTAGAGAGCTGACCTGACCAAAAACCAAATTACCAAATCCCCCAAAAGATAATATTTTAGTCAGATAAGCAGAATTTCTACAGCAGTTTACAACTAATCAAACCAAATTAATCACTTTTCTGTTCAATTGCCTGCTTAGTAAGACTGACATTATCTTCTCGAACAAAGAGGACTTTAATAAGTGATATTAATTCCAAAAGCTGTAAGATGTTGACCAGTGTAAAATGCACAAGAAAATAAAACATCACAGAGGTTATATTGGCTGAAAATACATAATGCTGAAATTTAATATATGCAATAATAGACAGCCATTTGCCATTCAATATGAATGAATGTTCTTGTATTGAAATGTGTGAACACCTAAATACCACAGGATTACTTTTTAGCATTCGGAAGCTTTTTGCAACTTTTATTAGAGACAAAGCCAAGGGTCATGCTTACTGCATTTCTTTTTTATTAAATAGAAAATTTCACAGTTATTAAACATAAGTTCTGTGTTTTAGAAAAACAAAAAAGAAAGAAAGAAAGAAAGAAAGAAAGAAAGAAAGAAAGAAAGAAAGAAAGAAAGAAAGAAAGAAAGAAAGAAAGAAAGAAAGAAAGAAAGAAAGAAAACCCCATACAATAAACCCCCAAACTTTCTAGCTTAAATTTGAAGGTTAAAGAATTTGAAAGGAAAGAGATGAAACTATATCAGGTCTTTAGGAAGCATTCATAACACTTGGAGCTGGAACTTGGTGTTTAGCAAGACCAACGATGCTGCATCAACCATAGTGCATCACCAAACTGAGTTCTAAAATTGAAAAACATGGGTCTACATTTGGCATAGGCTGCTGCAGAGATTATTGTCTGCATCAAGCAATCAGCAAACTCCATTCACGTCACCTGGAGCTTTTCTTTGCTCACATATCCTCATCTTAAGTTTTCAGTAAAATAGCTGGTGGGCCTGCTTCTCCATGTGGGAATTGAAGAAAGGCCATTTACAAAATGTTAAGAAGAAAGTATCAGATTCACTACCTCCATGAAATGCATTAAGAAATCTTGCAAGATTACAGGGTTAAGTACTTGACTGAAATAAATACATTAAAACAAAGCAATGTGTTCTTCCCTTCTAGTAAAAGTGAAGGAAAAACTCACAGTGTTAATAATCGATGTCTTCCTCTTTGGCTGGTTGAGGAAGAGTGCTCTTCAGCCAAGGAAAGAAATGGGCAGAACATGCCTTGGCTTATGTCAGGCACAGACTGGTGTTTAGTTTTGTATTTTTCACATTTGCTGTTGAGCAAAACTTTTACCTCCCCCAGAAGGCAGGCAAGTATAATCCTGTTATTTTCCAGATGGATGAACAAAAGAGGTTGCAGAAGATTGTTTCTGACAGTGTTGGGAACAAAACCCAGGGGCCAAACCACACGTCAGATTTACATAAAATGCATTCAAATGCAAGAGAAAATGTATTTTCTGAAGGTGTTTCAAACGGCTGCTGAGTAATTTAGTAGCAACACAGCATGCTACACTGTAGCTCTCACATTCGCATCTTTCATTACTATCGGTCTGCTAGGTGCTGGCAGCTCTGACAAGACAATGTGAACTGTAGGGGGTATAAAACAATTTCTGTGACAATGTATAGATCCCTAGTTCCTGGTGTTCTTGCTAAAACCCATCAGGGCAGTAGGAAGTCATATCCACTGCCACAGCAAATGGCAGACCAGTGCTGCAAACCGCACAGAAGCCGAACAAGAAAAACCACAGGGACGCGTGTCCCAAGGCGCAGATGTGAACTGGTGCCATAGAAACACCATCTCCCCCAAACGGGAAATATACAGCGAACATGTGATTCTGCAGTTGAGCAAAGCCTCCAGAAAAGGCAGTTCACAACCTGAAGAACAATTTTATTTTAATGTACTCTAAACCTTCAACAGTTACATGTCTATTTAATACAGTTCACTTCCCTTTTTATATTCACTATATGCTGACACCATGTGACTACAATAATTCTTCAATATACCCATATTTACATTCTGTTGAACAACAGAAAACAGCCTTATCCAACACAAGACAAAAAATTTAAGCAAACTGAAGAGGTCACATATATGTTATAAAATTTTCCCTACACAACTACACATGGAAGGAAGGCAGGAAAATCATGCTCAGTATCACTCCCGTGTTCCTTCTGTGGTGGGTTGACCTCGATCAGCTGCCAGCTGCTCACCCATCTGCTCTCTCACCCCTCTGTCTCAGCATGACAGTGAGGGTGGGGAAACATGATGACAAAACTCCTGGGCCAGATAAAGACAGGGAGATCACTCACCAATTAGCATCACAGGATTGATGTAGGAAAATTTATTGAATTTATTAGCAATTAAACAGATTTGGGTGGTGAGAAACAAAGAGAAAAATTAACCCACTTCTCCCTAATCCCCTTTTTTCCAGACTCACCTTCACTCCATTCCCAGCTTCTGTATCTCCCCAACCCAAACAGCGCAGAAGGAGGGTGGGGAATACAGGTCAGTCTATAAGAGCTCCTCTCTGCTGCTCTTTGCCTCTCACAATTTTTCCCTCATCCAGTGCTGGTTGGGTCACAGCTCTTCCATGAAATACCCACCTGCTGCAGCCCCACCTGCCAGTGCCCAGGCACCTGCACTCTGTACATCTTCTTTCTATAACATTTGCATGCATTTTGCCAAATGATTAAGTTATTGACATGTGAACACAATTCTATCAGCTGAAAAACCAACTGTTTTATTGCACAGCTCAGCCAGTGCTAGTATGATAACAATACCTTTGAGAACTAATCTCAGATGTTTAAAAATATATGTATTTTTTGGAACTCCATGATGTAATACTGGCACAAATCTGCCTGCCTAGCCTGTTTGGTGAAGGTGTCTTCCCTCTAGTTTACATTTACCCACAGCTTAAATTACTTTCTGCAATCAACCTCCAGTGAAGTGCATTTTCTTTAAATTCTGTATTTCCAGACAAGGAAAGGAAAAGATCAAGTAATGGTCACAAAATGACAAAGCATCTTTGGATGGAGGTGATCACAGATGTAACAGCAGCATCAGTAACTCCACAGAAAATAGATCAACAAAACTAAAGAGCATGGGACAGAAGGCAAGTGGTACACAATGGTGAGCAAGCAGAGAAGTCTCACAGGCACTTCACGGTCTAGTAAAAAGCCAGGCTAATGTGTGCTTCAAAGAACAAGCTAATGATAAAGACAAAGTGGTGGAGAGAGAAGTAAAATAACTTCTCCCACCTGAATTAACTACATAGCAAAATATAAATTCCTCACAGAATTGATGTACTTCAGTTAAAGAAAGAGAAATACCTTCCTTCCTATCTTATGTTCCACAAAAGAGTTTCTTGCAGACTCTCAGAAAGATGCAGTGGATATTTCTCAGAAAGATGAAGTTGACATCTCTCTCATTTTCCTCTCTGTCTCTTTCATGACTATCAAGGAGGACTATTTAATAAGCATATGTGTGAATTTTACTTAATATTCTCTTTAATCAAGTGACTCAACTTGTGGCATCAAATTTTCTTACTTCTGGGATGCAAAACTAGACCTAAACTGGCTGGTCTTGAAACAGTCAGCTGTCTGATGTCCTGTTCTTTCATCTCTCTATATATGAAAACCATATATTAAAATCTGCCTGAAATCTATTTAGAAAGAAAAATGTTAGACAAAATAAGGTTATAGGAATTCAAATTAAATAATTACTATTGCTGCTTCTTCTTTCCCTCAGCCCCCATGAAAAGGCTATCCAATCAATGATATGAGACAAAGATCATATACCTCAGTATACCTGAGGTCCTGTGGCAATTTTTGGACCACAGAGATGGTCACTGATGGACTGATAACACAAAATACAGATTATGCACCAGAACCTCAATGTCACATTTTTAAAATTCTTTGCCTCAGAACACTAAGTCTTTTGAACATATTTTGGAGATAGGTAAATATTACTCCCATTTTAGAGTTGTTTTCAAAACCATGTTGAAAGTTTGCTGCTGAGCTAGGAGCTGGTCACCTAGACCAAGAAGAACTGGTCCCTTCTCAGCACATAGGAGAAAATTCAGTTTTACCCTGAACAGCAGTCTGGACTGTGTGACTTTACTGCCTATTTCATTGTTTTTGGAGCCCTGTCTTCTGACTCCTGCAGTTATTGGTGCTCTTGAGATTAATCAAAGAGAGCCAAACCAGTTTGTTGAGAGACTGATACATTTTCTTGCCTTTCCCTCTACCACTGCTTTTTTGTACATTCATGGAAAGGCTGACTGACTACTGGTTGTTTTTTTTTAAAACTGATTTTCAATACCTGCAGAGCAAATAGCACTTCCTATTGCTTTCAGCTAAAGCAAACCTGTAGAGAATTGCCAATTGTTACAAGCACACTGAACCAATTTTATTTCTGTATTGATCTTTCACATACAGAACAACAGGCTTGAGGAAGAGAATTAAAAACTGCTTCTCCTTCACAGTTTTATTTTGTTGTTTAGCGCTTCAGAACTCACAAACGTAACAGTGTAAACTACCATCTCACTTCTTAGGAAGAACGCAACACACCACCTTTATAAGATATTTGGCACTATGCTCTATTGCTACAGCTCCATATGCAGTGTCAAACTAACATAAACTAAACTGTTGTCTGAAAATCCTCTGTGTAAATCACTGGGTGACAGGACATTGAGATGATGAATTTTATAGAATTTTCCATACTTTAGGGATAAATAAATATTGGAATGATAAAAATATTGAACAGTATATCAGATTATCTTGAATTTTATTATTTTATTATTCCTTGTGTAATCCAGTGACTACTTTTTTCCTTCATGTAGTCACTGTTAGATATCAGCATTGTTTCATGCATAATTCTTAGTGTCCCTTCAGCAGTACTGATATCCCTTTGTGCTAGCATGTATGTGAAATAACTGTTCTTCCTTCCAAGCAGATCAGAAGGGCCACGCATCCCATTTCTTCCCTGGAACAGAGGGAGCTGCCAAATATTTTGAAATGTTTGCTATCTGTTTTGCACAGTCTGACCCAGACACAAGAAGATGGAAAAGTGAATCATATGAGATCATATAGAGAAACTGCAGTGAGTAAGAAATCACATCAACAGTACTTGGAATACAATACTTTATGCAGCACACAATAAAAAGAAAACTATGTATAAGTCTGCAGCATTAAAGCGGTGTATCCTTTAATACAGAAAGGGAGAGTTCTAAAGACCTTAAAAAATTTTGGAAATTTAAGTTAAATGCAGTCTAGAATTTCCATGATATAATAAAAAACCACTTACATATGCTTTATCTGTGACATTGCCAAAAGGCAAATAGTATAATTTTCAAAGCAGATGTATCCAGAAAATGGAAATTGGATTATACAGACTAATAGATCTTTATTCTTCCTATTTTTCTTGCAGAAACCCAGAGATTCTTTGAATATTGGAGTTTCAAAATTATAACACATGGCCAATTCTAAAACTAAAAGACAATGAAATGTGCTATAACGTACACCTTAATTCTGGTGAATTCACAGCTCCTTGTCTTTAGCAGACCTGATAAATAGTGGCATAGATATTCAGTAAAATCTCATAGAGAAATAACTGTTGTTAGCAGCACCATTCACTAAGAAAATAATAAATAGTTACTGCAATTGTCAGCAGCACATTGAAACTGTTTCTTTAATGTGATTATTAATCTTAGAATTTTCTTTGGAAAATGAAATTTTCTGGATATTTTGAAAATTACATCAGCTCTTATTTTGTCATGTTTGATAAGAGGGTCTGCTAAACAGGAAAGTTTTAGAATGTTCTGAATTATACAATACTTTAGTCATGCCTTGTGAAGGCATGAAAACCTAGCAATCTATTCACATATCTAATTACCAACATATTTGCAATATGCTTTACAATGAAATACTAAACATACATTAGAGATTACTATGGTCATTAAACATCTGATCCTGTTTAAAGATGTGCAAATTGGTACGACAATGTTTTGAAGCATTCCTTGTTAGCCCTTTTCATTTTATCTCTTCATTTCTAGTATGAGTATGAGGGATATTATGGAAGTGTTTGACTTAGGAAAAAATAGACGTAATAAAAACATTGTTCCAAACTGATAACACCAACCTTCATTTTTTTTTTTTCAAGTCTGGTCCTCAGCATTAGAGATGGAGAATGGTGGAAGAACAGCAAAATATTTGGCCAGGAATGCACCCTAACCACAGGGGTGATTGAAAAAAACCCAACATTCTACCACTGGACTATAGAGGCATTCTCACTGGGACAGTCAGTATATAAAGCTGGACTCTTGTCAAAATGACCACTGACATGAGAGAATTTTCTTCAGAACTATGAATTTTTTTGCCCACCATCATAAAACATTTTTTGTATTTCTTTTCAATTAGTGGAAAGTTGAATCTTCACATCTTTGGGGTGAATGAATGATTATTTTGGATAGCTTTGAGATAGTTATGCCTATCAGCATCTTTTAGGATGTGTTAATTCTTCCTATAATGATAAATACAATCCAAAATAAAATACTGTGAAAGTTAGTGCATTTTTTGTGTGTTACTTGGTTTTGCTTTATTATGCTAAGTTGAACTTGCTTATAAATACAAATACCCTTTAGCAACTTTGGTAATTCAAATGAAATTCATTAAATCCTTAAAATAGATAATATAGTTAAAAATAACATCTATCATTTTTCCTTTAGGAAATACAGTCATCTGTAGTATCTCTTATTCTATCAATTAAAAAGTTTAAATTCTGGTGGATACCTTCAGGAATAGATATTAAATGATGCTCTCTTTTTTTTTTTTTTTTCAGGACATTGAAGGGCAAACAAGAATTTGCTACATCGATTTCAAGCTCATGATCGGAGCATATTTTTGAGCTAAAAGTCAGCATTTGCCCCTAGATAGAATTTGATTTAACAGAATGCCAAATGTGACATAAAATTGATTACATAAGCTTACCAACAAAATTTTTCAAATTCCATGTTCAAAAGGAGTTTGGAGGGTGTGCCATGCTAACAAGACTTTCCAAATAATACTTTCCAGTATTATTTTTCATGATATTAGGATCACAAAAACAAAATCATGACTTTTAAGCAGGTTTGAAGTTGTAGTGACTGCAACAGAAAAAAAGGGGCTCTCCATGGGATAAAAGATTGTGAGAAAGAAATAGAGAACATTTTGCAATCCAATCCTTCAATTTTTTCAGCATGTTCACTATTTAGCAGTGACCACCGAGGGACGTAACCTAAAGAAAAACTGTTTACTTTAGCTGACTGTCAAAAAAGCCTAGTGTTCAATAAGTGTCTGAGTACTGTATGAATTTTTAATTTTTGCTATAAATCCATGCACTTGTACAGATACAGTCCTTTAGATTCATACCTTAGTTGAAAGTAGGTGAGGTTAGATGGAGTAAATACAATTCATCAGAATGGTTCTTAAATAATGTAAGTAATCAATGGCCTCATATTTTTTCAAAGTTTTATCCTTGAAATATGGTAAATATACATTTCTTTCTCATGTTGCCTCTATGGTTTCAGATAGGTCATAGTACTCCTCCTGTGATGCAAAGCCCAGCTCAAGTTGGAGGTCTGGCTGCCTGTCACTGCAGGAAAGGCAGCTGACAGTGCAGTGCTGTGCTACTCTGTGTTACTGAACTGTTAATGCAGTTCACATTTTAAAATTTATATTGATATGAACATCTTTGAAAGAGACTGAAGAAAACTCACACCTAGCAAGAAAAGAGATCAAACCTTCTTTAATATGTTGATTTTGATCAGTTGTTTTAGCTTTTGGAATGAACATCCTTATAGGAACTCAAATGACATTTAATGCAACTATATAATTTATGCATAAGAAAACACAGCAGATATCACTTATTTTGTGATGCAGCCTTTTCATCTGACATAAATGTATAATGACACACCATGAAAGGGAAGATGAAACTATTATGACACCATATATTATGAACTGGTCTGTACTGAGCTACTTTGCAATAAACCATCCAAAATCAGTTAATGGATTGTTTTGTGTACTTTCTTGCTGACAGAGTAAGAAACACAAAAAAGAAGCCCTTGTCTTAGGATAAATATGATTTAGCAACAACCAAAGCATTAATGTGTTATCAACCTTATCCTTTTATTGAATGCAGAACACAACACTGCACCAATAGTTACTAAGAAGAAAACTGTATCCCAGCTGAAACCAGGACACCCTGCTTGAGCAGGAATGTTGGAAGGCCCTCAAGAGGTCCTTTTCAGCCTAAAGAATCATTTGATTCTGTTTTTCTGTGTTCTTGAGTCACTCCTGTAAGGTCAGTTAATGTAAGAACATCTAGTGTAAAGCCAGAGCATGAAGGGTACAGGAATTCAAACATCTGCTCTTCAAGGCAGTAGCTAATGAGCTTGAACAGCCATAGCAGTTGGTTTGTTGGCTTTGACAGATCACTGATGAAATATTGCATACTGCTGATGAGTGAAAGCAAAAAAAAAAAAATTTCAGAAAGTGGCTTATGTTTCTAAACACATTTCTGTTCAAACACAAAAGCTGAAACAAACACAAAAGGTAGTATTTTCTATGTTTTTTAATGAGAATCCATTTTCTTATTTGAGTTGTTCCAGTTAGCATGCTACATGGAATCATGTAACTAGCTGATTCCGATGTTACAATTTTATAAAAAGATTTTAATTGCATATACAAGAATTTACATTCATTATCTTGATGTAATGTATCTCTTATGGGACTATTTTTGAGATTGAATAACAGATGTAGTGATTTACTTGTGTAAAACTGGAACAGCTGCATTGATGGAACTGGGATTAAGGCCACAGAACAAACATTACATAGGCATGCACTGTAAAAATATTCCTACCTTATTGTGGCAAATGTGATGATTTTATGAAATTTTTAAATGCTATAGTAAATACAGTAAACATAAATGCATGTTCTTGTATATATGTCCTAAAAATAATTACAACCTTTCTTCAAAATTTATTAAATATAATTAATATCTGACCGCATTTCCAGTTCTATGCAACATAACATCTACATGGGCATAATTTATATATGTGCTGACTTAAAATTAAAAATTAAGATATAGAGTATGCAAAATATTCCTTTTTAAAACCACATCTAAATGTGATTTCTTTAACAATTTTATAAATTCCTATAATAGAATAACAGTTCTTAAACCTATCCCAGACTTTCACTGTTGATCTTCAAACAATTTTGGAAAGATGAGGTGTGATGAGATGATGGTGATATTGCATCAAGTTGACTCTAGTAATTTGCCAAATTACCTTTCCATTTCTCATTCATCACATAATTAATTACGCTGGAACTCAGTATGGCAAGTATGAAACTTACGCTACACTATGTACCTGCTGAGATACAAAACCTGCTGCTCAGATATTTCCAAATCATCAAACAAAAAAATCCTATATTCTTAGGTAATTAGTAATGTTAGAAACAATAAGAAGACATTAGAATTTTTTTTTTATTTACTGATTTAATGTAACTTTAAATAATACTTTCACACTATGCAGAATACCTAAAACCTGTAAATAGTAATAAAAATATGACTTAATGTATGCACTAATACAAAAACCTATATATCTCAGAGATAATGAAATGAAATAGGTAAATGCCATTCTCAAAAAAAGCCAACATATTGTACGGATAGTGATTTATATATTCTTTTAAAAAACACATTTTCAGAATGCACATGCAATAAAAAACTCTGTAGAATAGTACAAGCAATGATTTTCCTCTTCTGTGGAAAAGGAGAAAGTAGAAGTGTAGGTAAAATCATTAACACTGATAATACAATCATATAGCTAGTACTTAGTATGTTACATATTGCCAAAGTTTCCATGTGGAAGTACAAAAACATGTTGAGGACTTTCACAGTTCAGAATGTGCCATCTGCTTTTGAAGCTGGAAGACCAAATAAAAAACTTCAGCAGCTTCTGTACTACTTCATGGTCTAGGTGAGAGTTGGCCAAACAACATTAACTGGATAATGTATTTGACAAATAAACTCTTTTAAGGACAGCTAAAGGTGCCCTTCTCAGCCATCAGTAAATGCTCACATCCATACTACTAATTAAAGTGTGACAGAAAACTGGAAACAATGACTTTCAATATGTTCACTTGGAAGATACAGGAAACATAAATGTACATAATACCATGATATAGCTCTGTGGGGATGTTCATTAAATTCCAGAGAAAAATTCTGAAAATTCTGAAGGTAAATAAGATGGAAAAGAGTGATGCTATCACATACAGTGAAGATTTTAATTAACACTTGCTTGTTATCTCCCAAACAGGAAGACCTTCTGTATCACATCACTGTTTAGAACAGGCAAAAATATCATTTAGAGACAAAAAGTCTAAGATGTCTAAAAAATATCAGTACTCATATTCTAAAAGGTAAAAGCCACTGTACTATCAAGAAAAATCAAAATCCTGATGACCTGATTATCTCAATCTTTGTTAAATTTACCTTCAACCTTAATTTTTTTGTTAAATTTACCTTCGTTCAACCACTGAATTGAAGAAACATTATTTGTCCCCATGAAAATCCTATCAGTTTAACTACAAAGTAGAGCAAATTTTACATCAAGCAAATTCATTTCAGAGCCCAGTCATGGAATGAAATGTGTTTGAATTAATGTTCTTTGAATAACTTTAAAGAACAAATCCATAAAACCAAACCAAACTACATTTCAAGTATGTGCTCAAAGTTCTAACTGAAAAAAAAAATACAATCTCAATTATGAAATCACAAAAAATTAAACTCAAATGAATGCACATTTTCAAACCAGTAATCAAATCCTCCTAAAATAAACAGAAATGGAAACAACAAATGAAAGTGCATTGAAACAGGTTTCTATTTTCTTTAGGCAAGGCAAAAAATGTAAGCAATCAGAGCTTTATTGACTTTCTTCTATAAAGCTGCCATTTCAGAAAGACCATAAAGACAATGACTGAACATTTAAAACTCATTTAATCTTCCTCAGGTTTGAGAAAATGGCCATATCTAAGGAAACTAATCATACAGTTAAAAGAAAGCAATAGCTGTAAACTATGGGAATGTATTAGTTCCTGCACATGCAGATTTAAAAAGAAAAAGTTTGGCAAGGAGAAAATCTGCTTCTATAGATATTATTGGATGTGTTAATTGTGGTCTTTATCCATTGGAGTCATAGTTTCATCCAAAACCGTAATAACTGTCAAATATGATCTTCAAAACTTATTCAAAGTCAAATGCAACAAATCTGTTGTTCCCTAATTGGATAGTTTTCAAACAGTAACAAAAAATAGTTGTTTATTCTAGGCTTTGACTCTTTTCCTGCATTATAGAGAAAAAACTCCCACTCATTAATTTTGCAGGTAAACCATACAGATAGAATTGTCTATCTCCAACAGCCACTGAGAACACAAATCATCAATTTTGTCATGGATTCATATTTTATATCTTATGATACAAGATTTTGGGAGGCTATAAATGCCTTGTCAAGTTTGTTTTTTCCTTTGACAGAGGTTAAGGATGATTGCTGAAGGATTACAATTTTATTGCTGCTTGGTGAAGGATATACTGCTCTTTCTACGTTTTAGAAGGACTCACAAGAATAATCACAAGTCATTTTGAAGGCCAAGTCCATAGACCTAAATTCATGTAAATCCCTGCCAGTCACAGTCTAAAATCACACCTTGCAAGTTATTTAGTATGCCACTGTTTCAAAGATAGCAGGATAACATTCCAGTAAACAAAGGAAATGCGTAAATTGAACTGACATTATCTTTCAGTGTAACAAGGAGAATGAGGCCATAAATACAGAGGTGTTAATTTTAAGGTAGAAAAAGAGGGAAATAAATTTTTCAGTGTAAACTTGAACTCTATAACTAGAATCAATTTTTTAATTGCCATTTAGCTGCATTTCTGGCTAAGATATCATTAGGCTTCGAAACCTGTACAGCATTTAATGGCTTAAGCATATGAAGCAGAGACAATGCTACTACAGCTGATGCAGTGCACACAATAATCTGATGAATGTCTCACACGAGAGATGTCTCTGGGATTAAAAAACAAACTTAGAATAGTTTATTAGTATTGAGCTGTATAACTCTATCAAGTATTTTCTGAGAGAAAAAAAACCTCTTCATCTGCTAGATCAAAAGGAGAGGAAGGGATATAATTTTCTTTGTAAATTTTATATACTTTTACAATCTGAACAAAAATCCTAAAATAAATATGCTTTCAGCTAATAAGATTTGAATGTATTCTATATGACTTTGCCCCATTAATACCAGATGTTAATACCCAGCATAAAGGGAAAAAACACCCTGTTGTAAATGGAGAAAAAGAGTAATGTAGAGACCTGTGGCTGAGAAGAAATATATGATGGAAATAAAACAGTTTTCTAAATGGCAGATCCTGTTAGCCTTCCATATATTGAGAAGAGGATTTATATTCTAACAACTTTGTTTTTAAGAGAAATGGTAAAGCTTATGGGATAAGCATACAATCTAACGAAAAAAACGCTGAACTCTCTCTTCTCTCCGTATCAATATACTCTATATACTGAGATCACCAAACCTCTCTAATTTTAGAACTTATCAACATTTGCATCACATACAAACAGCTCAGAAGGAAAACACAAGAATATCCAGATTATGCTTTGTTTTCCTGTTTTGGCAGTAAGATGCAATTTTGAGAAGTTTAATGTGTGTTTCATGGTAAATTTTGCAACAGTCTCCTTCCCATACCATCCTCTACCAGCAAAAATAGTCCTAGCTAAAACTTCTTTCAATTTAAAATTTATGCACTACATTCCCTCACATGATAAATGTTTACAGTTCTGGTGCAACAATTATCTCCAATACTTAAACTATGTAAAAAATAAAATATTATCTTAATCACAGTAATTTGATATTTTATAAGGGTGTCAGAATTATTTCTAAAATGTTTCTGAAGTAAAGATTGAACACTTTACCATTATTTAACATTACTATTATAAATATAACAAAAGAATCTATATTATTTCTCTTTTACTTCTTACCTAACTTGCACATATGAAATTTTATGACTGGAAGAGTTAATTCATTACCAAAACATGATACCAATGCCTTTCTCAATATGATAAATGAACCTTTCTGAGAACTATTGTTTGTACAAGCTTAAAAATGACAGTAGTGATCAGCCATTCTTGTATAATGCTGACGGTACAGTGGCAATGTAGATATGACAGCTTTTAAAATCATAGTTTATCTTGGGTAACACTTTTAAAGTCACCAAGTCTAGCCTGCATTGTGAAATGTTGTTGTTAGCATGCCCATTTTTAATTTTTCATCTTAAACAATAAATTAGTCTTATATTTAGCACTGAAATTCTGATGACAAATCTAATTTATCCAATGAGTTAATCAATAAGCATAAAATATGAGCCTCCCATTTGTAATTTCCAAAATTATGTTTAAACTGTTTCAGTTCTCAAACAGACTTAACCTGTATCTGTAAATGTGTCTGGACTTTGAATGATTCATAAATTCTCCAAAGGACTGAAGTAATCTCTGTGAACTAAAATATTTTCAATCAAGGAGACTACCTCATGAAAAAGGTTTCCAAATTTGCTTTCCAATATGATTTGTCTTTTTATTTTAAAAAAAAGAAGTGAAATCACATTTTATTGCTCAATATAGATGACTGAAACTCTCAGTGTAACCCAGCAGTAAATTCTTACCTTATTGTGATAGGGACGAGGATATCCTTGCTGACAGATTGGTTGAGGGACACAGTCAGAATGTTCCGAGAGCTTCCACAACCGAATCGAACTGTTGGTCTTCCCTCCACAAGATACAAGTGAAGAAACTGCTCTCCAAAATTTCTTTCACCAGCTTTGAAAACAAAAAAAGGAGATAGTCACACTTCTGAAAGCATAGGGCCTCACAGAACTATTTCACACTGCTGGAAGACCATCACCCCTCACGATGCCTATGTGACATTGAGGACACTTCTGTCCATATACAAGATTCTTGAGTGACAGTGAGAAAAAAATCAGACTTTGTAAATCTCTGTATTTAGCTGATAACAGTTAAAAGTAAAAGAAAATAACCAAATGACAAAATTTACTTAATACCACTGGAGTTGCATCAACCTTACGGAGATCTTTACATTAATTGAAGGTGAACTTTTCTCTATATCCAGAAGTACCATTAAGGCAATAAAGGTGACATCAAAAAAATCACATTCGTTCAGCTTTTCAAATGAATTATAGAAAGCAAAAATTATAAGAGAACATCTCTTTCTTATAATAAACTTAAAGATTATGAAAAATTCACCTTTCTCAATTAATGATATATTTCACTTGATGAGAGGAAAAATTATTTAAAAAACATCAGACGTACTGTCACTTGCACTCTTCAAAATAAGAATAAAAAATGCTTAAGTTCACTTCCACTAAATAGTATATCATACACTGTAAAAATGACAGCAAAATATTTATATTTAAATGATGGATGATACACGGCTCTTCTACAAAAAAAGGACTGATATCTACCGTTTCAAATTATATTGGGTGAATTTGCCCATTGAATTTAATTGTATTCACTTTTCATAAAAGGTAAGACAGTTCCTGTTTAAAATTTTTATTCCCTGTTAAGACAAATTAATCTGCTTTTTTCACTGTACTTAACTGTATATAAGTGAATTAAAAAAGACTCAGTAACTGGGTCATAAAATTTAATTTACTGCATGTATTTGTTTGATTTACTACTGCCTCTGAGTAGGAGACCCTGGGTGCTGGCATGGGTATCAGATAGACAGAAATTTTATGCTGGTATTTGGGGCACCCCAAAGTGTGGAGTGCCTGGGTTTGGGTGGATGAGTCTTGAGTGAGTCTGTCCATGAGCCAGTGAATAGAAGACCCTGGAGTGGGACAGAAGGGCTGGGATCTGGGCTGGATTTCAGCTACTGGGTTGGAGCTCCCCAGCCTGGAGGTGATGGAGGGGGCCACAGGTTGGAAAATCCTTTCATGTTTTTGTTCAGAAAGTTAAAAAGAACAAGAGTATACTCGGGACTTAGAAAACCTACTGATTTGTAAAGATGAAATTCTCAACTTCATTTTGGAGGACAAAACAAAAAATAAACAATAATGTTTTAGGACAGAGAGAGACAACAGTGCTTGCAACTCCCTGATCATTTCCTTTTGTGTAGTTCATAGCAGAAACAGTTCACAACATAAATTCCCTCCTTGAGAGCAGCTTTCTAGTTAACATTGCATTTCTTCAGTCTGTTACAAATCCTGATGACCTACCGAAGACTTTTATGCTTAGACATATTTTGTATTCTGAATACCTAATTAACTCCAAAGCTATTTTCATTTGACTGGATTTCATGCCTTTGGCTTTTACAATTTCCTTTTACAATAGTCTGATAATTCTCTTTCAAAATATATTGCACTATTGCACTGCTTTTTAACCCTGGCATAACTGACATATGCACACGTTGCATTATTTGTTTCCTTATCTTCTCCCCTCCTTGCACATGCTGTTCCTGAAATTTCCAATTTCTACCAGAAAGTAGATCTGCAAGTCACATTGATTCAGAGAGAATGAAGTGGGGGAGAGTTATGAATGCATATAACATCTTGAAAAAGTGAAGTTACGGATGAGCAGCTTGTTTCTCTTCTCCCAGTGACTCTGTCCATTCACATTGCCCACTTGTGAAAACTTGGAAGAAGGTCCTTATTATCAACAGTAAAGTAAAAAATCTGGGACAGCTCTCCCAAAGGCAGCATTGAAACCTCAATGAGTGTTGCTGCTTGAACTTCAGTTTAGGGAGTGCTTTTAAGTCACACTTACAGGTGACTAGCAGCATTCTTCATATTATTTGCTAGGTGGCATGAAATCCTTTCAAAGGACAATCCTTTAAATCTTTCTACAGTGAACATGATGAGGCAGAGAAAGAGTATATGCTGCCTAGTGTATATGGAAGTTACCTTCATAGGAAAAACCCATGTCTTAAGCAAAAGAGACAGATTCTGGGAACAGATAGAGATCAGGAAATATCTGAGTAAAATATCTTGTTGGATATTAGGGGTAAATGATCTTGACCTTAGCAAAGATAATATGAGGGGTTCAGGCTAAAGAAACCAGACCTCAGCAAGCATCCTTTCACAGAAAACTTCAAGCTGGAAGGTTATTTTTGTACATCAGTATGACAACAACCAAGTGACCACTGGACTTAAATGAACGCCTATCTAAAAGACAGATTTGAATTCCCATTAAAATATGGGATAAGCTTTATTAAAAAAGTAAATATATTTTGAGACAGAGGAAAGATACTGTGAGATGCTCTACTTGAGAATTCCAGCTGAAATGAGCCAAATAGACTACTGAAATGAGGCATATAGACTACTGAAATGCCCATATTTAGTTTCAAAAGGATGAGTAGAATATGGGTAGATCTGGGTAAAAGAGCTTCTGAGAGCACAGGAAATAATTTATGAGCACAACGTATGAAAAGGGAGCTGTTGTCATTAAGGAATGCTATAAACATGGGCTGTGATATCTGAAATCCAATTGTTAGAAGTTATAGGCTACCATATATAGTAGAAGCTAAACAATCTACCCTTGAAGGGATTGTGAACAGCATTATGCTGACTCTGTTAAAAGTGAAAATGATGAAGTAAAACTTTACAACTGTATCAGGTTTTTATGATCACTAGCAATTTATTTTGCTTTGTGGCCAAATATCACAATTTGCTTTGACATGTTGATGAAATTTAATCATGCAAACAAATAAAATCAGTAAGAATGGAATTGAAATGTTATGAATGCATTCTGTATTCAACAAATAAATAGTTCTCAAATGATGGTTAATCTTTATTGGCACAAATATAATTGTCACATTCTATCAACAATTTAAACGTAAGGTAACTGCAAAAATTCCAGACAGTTTTAGTCCATTTACTGTTACCATTCAGATGTTTCTTAAGTACATACTGAAATAATGAGGGAAAGCATCATTATTAAGAACGTAACTACATTTTTGTTTCTATTAAAACAGATGAATGTAATTTTCTATAAATCACACATAGGATTCTATGATACCCCATCTCTTTCCCCTTATTTTGAACAGACAATCTATTTTTGGCAGCCTCTACAAAAAATATTTAGTCCTTAGTACTTGTTAATCTCAACCAACTGTTGATAAATTCTTACTAATGAAGGCATCAAATTGGAAAATTATTTTTAACAACAGTATGGTTTGATTTAGTAAAGCAACATGTCTCGCACATGTAATGATTCTCATGTTCTGTCTATTGGTTAGCCTATAAGCAGGCTTATTTGCTGTATTTTTTATATGTATTTTATTTGCCTTATACATATTTACAAGTATATAATTGCATTAATGGATAAAAGACATTACAGTAATGCATTGATATTTTAAGTGTTCTCTCCTCTTTATTTTAAGGCACATGAACATAAAAGGATGAAGAAAGCACAGATCTTCTTTTCTGTTCTTCACAGACTAATGTACTAGGTAAAGACAGATGCAAATTTTAATCTTTTTAAATTATCATTATAATTTTGACTTTAGTATTCTTCTTAGGCAGACTTTCTGATTCAAATTCATTTGTATATCAGTAGCATCTTGTCTGAGGTTTCTCCCTGTAATTAAAAGTTTACTAATTATCTGCCAGACAAACAGATGTAACCTCACCACCACCTGGTAAAAACAGGTGTTTGTAAAATGTGTAATCCGAAGGTGGATTGATTAAAAAAAAACTAATCAAAATGTGTAACTGTTTTCTAGTAAAATGCATCTGAAAGAAGTAGATCACTGTGATATTCTTCCTATTTTAAGAAAACTGTTTTGACAAATAGAGAGCTTTTTCTTTATGAATGTGTGAAGCTTATTGTAACCTTAATTATGAAACCATTGCTAATGTGCATATATTAACAGAATCTGGAAATGTTGGGAACATTAACCCTTAGAAGTCTATGGTTCTTGTACCTGGTGAGTTCACTAGCCTTAATTTGACTTTCTGCTGAGAGTTCATTCCTCAGATGTTTGATGGTAACACAGCTTCAAAAAAGCAGCAATAGAAGCAGGAGTTGTATTACTATTAAAAAGGGAACAGCTGATCACAGCAGCTTCTCTTTCGTAGTTGAAGGGAAGACTTCCCATTCCCTTCTTTTTGTTAGAAAGAAAAATGAAAGACAGAGCAAGGAGAAAAAAATGGGGATGAAGGAAATACAGAGGGACCATCTGAACTTGTAAAAGGATATTTATCTGACAGAAGAGCTTGGTGCCTGCATACAGAAATAATTAAATAATTCTGAATTTTCTGCATAGACACATGGTGTTCATCCATAAAACACGGGAGAGATTTTTGTTTACAAATTTATATAATATTTTATTTTACATTAATGTAAAACTAAATAAGAGCTCTGATATGGACAATCATAGCAAATATTTGTAATATTTGGAAAGGAATCTAATTACCAGGAAGACTCAGGACAAAAAAGAAAGAGTGAAAACAGGGAAAAGAAACTGGTTCTATAGATAGAGGGGCAGAGACTGATAAAGTAGAAAAGTAAAGCAAAGATGTATCTAATTTTAAACACAGTATCAGAGTTCTGCAAGATATACAGTCATCCATTACTTTCTGTGTCTGTGTTCCACAGCCAAGCAGAGATCCAATTTTAATTTATTTATTTATTTATTTATCTTAACAGAAACCTAACCTTAAGAGAAAACTTACTGGTTATTAAAAGAGTGGAATATTGCAAATCAGTTAAAATCCCACTTTTGGGGGTAACAAAAAGAATGAAAATGCAAGTATGACACGCTCCTGGGAACCTGAGAAGAAAATCATGAGTAAAACAACCGTGTGAAAACATACAAAAATTATCCTGAGTTCCTGGAGCTACCCCATCTCAGCGTTAAGGGTGAGAGCTGAACTCATATGACTCATCCTGACCCACCCTTTTTCCTTGTCTTTGGGTGCATGAAGGAACAAGAAGTGGGCTCTTACACTGTCCATAGAAGTCTCTGATATGGTTAACTGGAAAACAAAAAACTGCATGGTTCTGCATGAATGCCATTCTATCTGTCCAGAAAGTAGAAAGACAAATATTACAAAGAAAGTGAATTTCTCAGTTACTGCTGTAACAAAATCTCTACAAACACCTGACAAATACGACATTAACAATTTTCCCTACACAGTATGAACTAATAGATGAACAGGTTATTAAGTTTTTAATATCTAATTAGATTAGATGCGGGATGACTACATTATCTAGAAAAGAAAATCATAGAGTCATAAAATCATAGATAAGTCTGGGTTGCAAGTTAATCCCTTGCAATAAGCAGGCACATCTTTGACCAGATCAGGTTGCTTAGAGCCTTCTCAAACCTGACCTTGGATGATTCCAGGAATCTACCACCTCTCTGGGCAACCTATTCCAGTGCCTTGCTCCCCTCATTGTGAAAAAAATTTCTTCTTCATATCTAGTCTACATCTACACTCTTTTAGTTTAAAGCCATTACCCCATGTCCTATTGTAACAGGCCTTGCTAAAAAGTTTAGCCCCATATTTCTTAAAAGCTCCTTTTAAAGACTGGAATATTGTCTGTCCAGAGCCTTCTCTTCAGGCTGAACAACCTCAACTCCTTTAGCTTCAGAAAACACCACTTTCTCCTGAGTATAGCAGAGAATGTTCCACTATTTCTTTTTGGTTTGGGTTTTTTGAGTTTTTTTGTTTCACAGAGATGCTTACCCAGGGCTTATGTGTAGATAGCAAGATATATTTTAACTTCGGCTGGAGCCAAATGACTTTGCAGCAATGAGGCAAACAAAATCACTAAATGCCAAATATATTCAAAGTACTTCCAGTGACCTTCCTTGAATTCTTTCTTCAAGGGCAAATAACTCCTCTTGAAATTGAAATAACTAACAAGTATGAAACACTTCAATGTAAAGAACTGCTGCATCACCACTTATCCATGATTCTTAGCAAATTTTGCAGCACTGTAGTTTAGGCAGCTGCAGCAACAGCCCAGATATAACATACAAGGGTTTGAGATACTATTTTGAAAAGCAGTAAACATAAATTTTCAATTTGGGGCTAGAGTGTTTCACATCTAAGTAAAGTGTAGTACAGATAAAAATAAAAGGCATGACTAAGTCATGCCACTAAGTTTATATTACTTTTAACCCCAGCTTATAAATATGTACATAGTTCAGGTAAATTCACATATATTCCTAGCAGATTAATATAAATGCAACAAAATTTAATCAAAATTATTATCTCAACAAGATTTCTTTGTGTAGAGAAACCCTAGGAAGCTGCAGTGAGCTGAAAATGCTCCTAATGATTTTGTGTTTGTGGAGTAAATCTATCAAATAAACATATTTTTCTAGCTCTTGTTGGGTTCAGGAAGAAATCACCTCACTTTCCATGTTTTCCATTTGCAAGAAACTGGAAGATAAAATATATAATGAAACACTCAACTGGCAGAGAAGTCTATTTTTTGTTGCTGACTAGCAAAAACTGTACTTCTGTCTCAGAAGTTAATGTCATATATTGAGGAATGAAATATACAGGCAAGAAGCAAATTTTATGTAGTATTAACAGGCATACATCCAAGTCTGCAAATATACTCTCTGGGGATCGCAAAAGAATTCTCTGAAGTGTGAAATCACAGTAAGTACTTCAGAATATGGCAAAATTGCAGAACTTAAGATAGTTCTATAAATCAAGAACTCGGAACCAAGATCACAATTACAAAAGGCGAGACTCAAACCAACTATGGAGAAGTTGTTTATAATAAATTGTTCAAAACTTCTTCAACATTTGTATTTTACAGCTGTAACACAACTAAAGTAATGTTCTTACTATGTTCTTATGCTTACTATGTTCTTTCTTGTCAGGAAGCAGCATTTTCTGTTGTAAGTTATGTTTTGCTCAATGAGTCATAAATTAACAAACTTTCCAGAGGAACACAAGGAACAATAGTTCGAATTTTATAATGCAGCATGCATTAGAATACCAAAAGGCTTCTTCTGCATTTTAATGACTCATTTTGCTGTTGAAGAGGAAATGCCAGCTGATGTACACTGAAGTTAATAAGGACCTGAAGGAGATAAAACTGATACTTAGCTTCAAGTATCTTTGGTACTCACTGTAAAGAATTGTGCCATTTAGAGCAGTTGTTTTCACTGTCAAGTACAGAGTCGTCAGATTGCTTGTTTCCTGCCCAGATGCACTCCTGGTCTCAGATACAGATGTCAGAGAAGGTAGCTCCAAATAAGAATTTCCAGTGAAAGATGGAAAAAACAGTGCTGTGTCTGAAATGAACAACAAAGGGCTAATTTTATTAATTTATTACAAAATAAAGTAAAAAAAAGGTAATATAGTCAGTGAAGCACATTTAAACGTACCAATTTTTTTGCATACCTGTGAATAGCACCATCAACTATATTATTTGCTGAGCATGCACATAAATTTACTTAATTTCAAACATTTAAATCAAACATACAGAAAGTGAAAAATTCCAGCATCTGCCTATTGCTGGAAGTGAAAAGGCCGTTGTAGGAGGGACTACTGCTAGAAGATGCAAGTTCAAAAGATTGTCATAAATTTTCATATTTACAGATGTGTCAGTGCAGAATTCTTGTCTTATGACATCTCTGTGAAGTACTTTTAATTTTTATTTCTAGACAAGAAACCCAGTTTTTCTTAATTTTCAGGATACTCAGGTTTGCTGAGTTTGAAATTATAAAGAGGATGTCAGTATATGCATTTTTCCACTACTCTGGAAATGAGTAATTGTTAAGAGCAAAGTTTTAAGTGTGAAGGCTTAACATTTACAACGTTTATTTCATTAATTATTTTAATCATTATGGTTTGGCTTTTTTTACCCTGTAGACATGATAATAATATCATTAATGCAAGGAAAAATAGACTAAAACTAATTGATGTTAGCCAGAATATCTTCCTGGTGCATAAAGCATTCTATTTAAGCAATACACCTTGAAGATTGCGTAGTTTCATCACCAGGGATATGAGTAAGGAATAAGCAACAAGAAAAATATTTTGAGTTCGAGTAATATTTTTGTAAAGAAATTTTTAGTTTAATGAACTGAAATTATACAATGGATTTGTGACTGATGATTACACATAGACATGACTAGTACATGTTGTTTTTTTTTTTTTTTTAATTTGTATTCACTTTATTAATTTTTTGTTTGTTTGGGAATCTGACCACTGTTTATCCTCTGACATTTTTATTGGACTTAAGAAGGAAGGACAAAAGGAAAGGGCTAGTTAAACAAGCACATGTGGAAGGAGAGTTATTTAAAAAAACCCACACCCTGACAGCAAAATGAAGGCAGGATGGAAAGCAATGAGTAGTTACGTTTCCAAAAACAGGTCAGGAAAAGTCAGGATTGTTGGAGAAAATGGAAAAAGCTATGGGATGAAAACATGGTCACTGGCATTGCAAATCAGAAGCAGACCTACATGATTATGAGAGTGTTGCTTGCCTAATTAAATTAATAGTTTCAAAAGAAACAGTACTAGGAGACCTAGCAGTCCAGTGCAGGGCCACAAATATGATTAAGTGGTTGGGTCCTCTTTTGAATGAGGAAAGGCTGAGAGATCCAGGACTCCTAATGCTGCAGAAGAGCAAGTTTGGGCAGATCTTATTGTTGTCTATAAATACATGGGGATGGAGAAGAGGAAGCCAAATGTCTCTCAGCAGTGCACTTGACAGGCAATGGGCACAAACCAAAACCCGAGAAATTACACTGGAACATATGAAAACTCTTTTTGACTGTGAGGATGGTCAAACATTGGCATAGATTACCCAGAGAGGTTTGTCAAGTCTCTATCCTTAGAGATTTTCAAAACCAGACTGTGCATGGCTGTGAAAAACCTCTTCTAGGTGATCCTACTCTGCTTGAGCAGGCAGCTGGACTCTATGGTCTCAAGATGATGGTCCCTTCCAAACTCAGTGGTTGGTGATTGTGTTATCTTTCACAGAGAGGTTCTGCCCAGTCAACCTTAATTCTTATTCTTCAAGTTCAGTACCTCAGTGTAGTTCAGTACTCATAATATGGGGATACACTGAGCAATTAAAGTTATTAAAAAGTCTTATTAGGTAGTTAAAAAAACCCAAAAAACCAGTTGACTTGAAGACTAACTATCCACAATTTATTTTCTAAGTTAAAATTAACCTGTGAAGGTTCTTTCAGCTAGGTGAAAGGAAGGGGAAGAAGAATGAGGTGAAGGGAGCATGTGATATCTGGCAATCCTGAAAGGAAGGACAATCTCATCAGTCCCTTTAGGAAGGATAGGTCCCTCCAAAGGAGACATCTCCCATAAAGACTCAAAACTTTTCAGGGAGTCCAGCACCTCACACACACAAGCCTTTGCATTAGTGTATAGACAAAACTACTGAGAAAAACCATGCTATTTCCACTGTAGTGCCTACACCAGCAGCGCTGTGCGCAAAGTAGCCAAGGCCTCCATCACTAGTGCTGTGAAGTCATCTCCAAAATCAATGGAAGAGACACAACAAATACAGAAACTGCACCAGAAACAAATGCATACCTGGCCAAAAAAGCCATCCAGAAATGCCTAGATGCAGAGTACATACTCTTCCCTATGGTGTGCAGGCTATTAGCCTGCTGATCCTTAACAGTCATTTTCTGCCCTAAAGCTGCACAACAGCTGCAAGCTGCTGCCAGTCTACATCATCAGTAAAGAGGTCACCGAGAACACAGGGATTAGTCCTCTGCTTGGATGAAGGGCGTAAGTGGGAGAAAACAGATTGAGTCTGTTGTATTAAGAACCTAAAATCTATGTTTGTGATAAAGTACACAGATTGAATACTATGGCCAAAGCTGCTAGTCTGGACTAAATTTTTCCACTTCCCTCATTCTACTAAACTCTTAATTATCAGAAATTAAAGCCCCATGCAACATCGAGCATGACTGCATACTGGTAAGATCCACAAATCAGAGCCAAAGAAGGGCATATGTTGAAATACAATAAGCTAATTCTCTACTGCAGTATGAGTGTATTTTAGTATTGCTTTCTGACAATATTTTCCGATCTTCATATTTTAAGATGGTTGCTGGCAATAAGTAATTTTGTATTTAATTCATTTCACAGGACAGGCTAATAAGAAGAAATAGTTACTTTCTAACATTTTAAGGGTAAAAAAGATTAGAAATAATTCAAGAGAAAAAATTTGTAACAGACACTACAGAGCTGGGTCGGAATTATCTTACAAACATGTTGTCTAAAAATGATACCTTAACAGTTTAACTGAAGACTCAGATTTTCTACTGAAATAAGTAGGTTATCTGGGATATTATGCACTACAATTTTCACAATAACACATAGTGCAACAAGAAATTGTTAAGAAACTTTGACAAATTTGTATTATGACCCTACCTGACTTGTCCTTAGTGAGAAAATAAAGAGGAGTAAGGGGAAAAATACAGTTTTCCACTGTTAGTAAAATGGAATCAATTTCTTCTCCTACCTGTAATTTTCCCTTTGTATTTTTTGCCTTTTATGATAAGTTTGGCTTAGCACTGAATTCTATTAAATTTTGTTGAATTAAATTTAATTCTGTTGAATTCTATTTCAAATAGACTTTTCAGTCTTGAAGACGGTAAGACTCATCAACCACACCAACCATCACTAAATGAATTCAAATGAGAACTAAGAAAGACTTTTAACATCACAAAACCCTAGAATGAGAAAAAATGCATTCATCTTCTGGTATGAAAAATCAGACCAAACATCTGATCAAGCCTGTCTACAACCTACAGGGTAGATAACTTCATTGAATGTCCTTGGTCCTCTTTAATAATGAAAATAAATTGGTTATCCTAGGATGGGAGTATCCTCACCCAGTCATGACCTAAACCTGCCTATTTCTCTCTATTTGCTATAGAAGGACTTGAGGCTCAATACTTTAGCTGAAAACACGCACACCAGCAATATCTGAGGGTTGGAGAACGATTCTCATTCTTGTTGCTTGTGCATCAGACCTAGATGGGCTGCAGAAGGATTTTCTTTAGGCAAAACCAACATAGTACAGTAGTTCTGAGTTGAATTATTAGAGATGTGAACTGAACAGGATGTCAGAATATTTAGTCATGGGCTTAAACACTGAATTTGCTGTTTGTATCTTTCAATTACAGTGGTAAACATCCTCTGAAACTTATGGACAGATTCTGCGCTTGTCCTTCTTTTCCATCACTCAGGGAACATAATAGAAGCAGAGGTGATAAAACCTTTGTCGAGCAGTGCAGCAAACCTTTTCCACACTATCAAGAATGGAGGCGTTCCCAGCAGGCAGAAAGTCAGTTAAGCAGCAATATCAAGGGACTGATGAATACATGATCTGCTCTATCCATCTCATGCTCACAGAATATCCCAGGCAACCAAATTTAACCACCTTAGAGTAATGAATTCTTTTATCTTGTGTTCATGGTGTGAAGAAAATCAAAGTGAAAAAAATATGATTCAGAAAATTCCTAGGGATTATGTCTGGTACATATGAAATCTGACCTGGGTGTTTCATAAAGCATCACATGCAGCTAGAGCAGTACAGAAATACAGTAACCATTTCCTATGAAATAATTGATTAGCTGAGTTCAGCTGTTTCAAGACAATAAAATATGAAACAAAATAAATCTCACTCTTGCTGCTTTCATTTGTCTCAATGCACAAAAGCCTTCTTCCTGCTGTAACTGAATTCCTACCTCACAAAGCAAAAAATTCCTTACAAAATAAAATGTACAAGTCTTCCTTTATCAGACCAGCCGGGTCCCTTGTTGATAATTCTCTCTGCTGTCAACTGGGAGGTCTGAAATCAGATCACTGACTTAATCTCTTATTTTGCAGATTGCTACGGCCTTTGAATGGCAGAAAGACAGCACATTTAATTGTGAAGACTCAAGAGGAAACACTGAGAGGCAATGGGTCACATAATCAATCCTTGAGAGCAGGACATCAATTCATTTCATAGAAGGAAACTGCCATACAAGTGGAGTAGTAATAGAAGAAAAGACTAAAAATTTTTAGGAAAATAAAGCAGAAGATATCTAGCCAGCATGCATCTGCAAAGATGCAATGAAACACAGAACAGAAGCAGGGATGATCAAAGGGATGGCATGGCTTCCAGACGGAGAAACAGAACACGCCTGTTCAACACACAGAGGAGAATGTAAGTAAGAAATGGCAGCTCCATGTCTTGGACCACAGAAGCTAAGGGCATTCAATTACTTAATTACTCTTAATATTGAGTCACAGGCTCAAAAACCAAAAGGAAATTCTTATTAAGTTTTTGCAGTATGTTTAGGTAATTTACTGCCAAAAGATATTATGCGGGTCAAAGGTATATTAAAAAATAATGAAAAATTAAGAAAAATACAGGAAAACTAATCCACCAGACTAGCAAGTATAATGGAACCACAAGTCAGGAAATCCTGGTCTCATTGATTGGTGGAAGCTGAAATAACGCACTTGGAGGAAAATCTCAGTTGTCCTGTTTTACATATCTTTTTCAAAGAGTGACTGTTTTTTCTCTGAGACAGGATATTGAACTAGATGTCCTCCTGGCCTGGTCTGGCTTGTGATTTTTGTGTGACTTGTTCTGCTCTGTGTATCATTACTAAGATTGCATGACAGAAACTAAGAGAGGTGCACAGCATTTAACATAAAGGAAATTAATGATTCCATAAATATCTGAAGCATATAGCAATTGTCATTACCTAGTGTCTAGAGTTACACTCCTCTTTTGACAGCTATATTGCAATAAGCAGACTAACCCAATGTGAATGTTATTAGATTTATTTAAAGAAAAAAAAGGTTGACAGTTTTAGCATTCATTAAATATTCAGAAGTTGAAGAGTTAGCTGCATGTCTGACAAAACAAGATCATAGTAAAACAGTTTGATGTTAATATGGTTTGTGAAAAAGTGAGCCACAAAAAGAAGAAAAAATACTTTCATATCCCTGTTTTGTAGCCCTCAATATTCCTCTTCCAGTCTCACATTTTAGGAAGGAAGGTTCACTTCTTTTTTTTTTCTTTTGCCTAGACCCTCAGCTGTTGTACCTCACCAAAATTATTACTGCATTTTTTTATAGCAGATGAGAACTTAGCCAACTCCTGTGCATGTGTAAAAGGACAAAGATGTGTCAGAATAAGAAGCAGCTTATTCAGTTAATGGGTAAAAACATTCTAAACTGTGCAGATGAGATATGCTGTGTAATTATTAAGTTCTGTTATTTTTTCTGGATGTTGCATAGACATGTGAAATCCAGACATGTCAGCAAGTACAACAGATTGACATGAAAAAGGAAAAGAAAATTATTCATTCATATTTAGCTCAAGATTTTGTGAAAATAGAAATGACACATCAACAGAAAGATAAAAAATAGTGAAGATGTTGGGTGTTGAAAAAATCCCAAAAAGTCGACATATTGTTAGCTCAAATCCACAAACATAATTAGTATCTTACTGCCTATCTTTTGATAGTTTTGAAAACAACACAATGATTTGTCTTTTTCTGTTTGATTAGTTTCACCTACAAAATTTATTACTTTTCTCATAAGTGCATTGGATTTTGAAGCGGAAAGAATGTTCCTAATTGATACTTGTTCCTAATCAGATGTATTTTACCACCTGCATTCAAAATGATGCATAAGTGCTTCTCTTTTCCTGAATTTGACATAGAGGAAATTGGGAAGCTATTATCTAATATTTCTTCAAGCTCAACATATTTGACAGGAAATATGATCTTCCTGCAAAAACACCAGAGTTTTATCTATTTTTAAAAAGCGCCCCATCTAGGAGGGAAATGAAAGTCCATTATATCTTAATTTATATATTTCTATCTTTCCCAATTACAGGAAAAAATCTAAGACAGTCTTTTAATATGAAACCATAATTTAAACAGGAGTTGTCATATTGCACTACTATATTTGATATTGAAATGCTGGGTGCTTTGAAGGTCGCTGTGACACATATTATGGCAAAATATAATGGAGCAAGACTTGTAAAAATCTTTTGAAGTTCCCTCATTAATATATTTGTTCTGTAAAATATCACAGAAAATCTACTTGAACATGAGCTTTCACAGTTTTGATTCACATCTAATGAACTGGTAGAAGAAGTAAATGAATTAAAATATTGCTTTTCAGTGGGAAAAGAGGCAGCTGTCATAATATGTTTGAAAATTAGTACTTTTCATAACAAGTTGAGGTACGAGAGATCATATATTACTCATTGTAACGAGAATTGTTTGGTTCCATAAATGAATGGGTCAAATAACTTAATTTGCTATTGGTTTGTAATGAGTCTCAGCTAAATGTGAACATATTTTATTTGTATGTTTGTAATTCTTATGTTTATCAAAATTCTGAGGCCTTTTTTTTTTTTTTATGGGGTATCAATGTGTTTTCAGTCACTTTAATTTTATCTCTTCCATCTAAATTTAATTCTGTTTTCTGCAGTTGTGCTTGAACACATAAACTAACATTCCTATCCCAAAGGATCTTAGAAATACTTGAAGAGTAATTGGCTATAAAAGTTTAATTTGGAAAAATATTCAGATTTTTCAGTGTGTGTCATATTTAGACATTTGAAGAGGAATCTTCCATCTGGATAACACTACAGATTAATGTGTCATATGGTTGGCACCAGATATTAGATGATCAATATTAAAAGCGAAATGCAAGCTGCAGTTTTAAGAACACTAAATTTAATGCACTCATATAAATAACACAACTTTTGTATTGATACATTGTGTATGCAACATATTTTTATTACTTTCCTGGGAGGTTTTGATGAGATTTTGATTAGACTTTCCTAGTATTATTTAGCTATGTAGGTACGTAATTTACAGAATAGTGTAAATCTAATCTCAGTTCTAATCTGAACTTGTTTTCACAAATTCAGGGTGCAAAAAAAGTAGGAATATGAAAGCAATTCTTTCTCCATCTCTTAATATTCCTTCTCCATCTCTTAATATTAACTCCTTGCTATGGCTTCTTTTGGGAATCATGTAGCTAACTCAAGGGTTTAGTGGGGGAAAAAAAAATCAACAAATAACAGGCAAAGAAGAATATTTAAAGGTTAAAATTATTGAATTAGTATCAGAGCATGAATTAGAAAACCGGATATTTCACTCTGTTTGTCCTTTCCTTTGAGGATTCAGGAAACAGTAGTTTTTTGCCTCCAGTTTTGCTAATGTAATTTATTTATTTTTAACCTAAATTGCAAAGATCTAAAATGGATAAGTATCTATACAGACATTTTATCTATTCCTGTCCTTTATTCCCTAAAATTTATCACTGTTACATTAGTTAGGAATTGCAAAACTAGAAATACCACTTACATATGATGATCACTTTAAAAATTTACACTAGACTATATCTAATGTTGGCCTTATAAAAGTATTTTCCAATTGATTTTTTACATATTTACTGTGTTAATATTTAACAACCAAAACCAATAATAACAAATCTGAATTGTAGTAACTTTGGTTGTTATTTTGGCAATTACAACACAGCAACATTTGGGGGAAGCATGTTCATTTTCAAATATTCATGTTTGCTTAATCTGAACAGCAATAATTTCAAAGTATTTTAAATAGGGCTCAGCGTTGTAGGTGCACAAACTAGTTCAGTCACATGAAATTGCAAAAGAATATTACAATCAAGTAAGCAAACTTATCTGGATTAAACTAATGAGGTGGCCAATTGAAAAGGCATAAACTCTTGCATAATTCTTAATTTTTTAACAGGCTTATTCAGCCAAGTTTTAAAAGCAATAATCTCTGACATTTTAGGTTTTTTCTTGGCTATAGTCTTTAATTGTAATTCCCTCACTCTCCCACTTCCAAAGCATAACTGGTAGAGGTGCCAGATGAGAAGAGTGTTCAGTGTTAAAGTTTTCAGTTAATCTGCTTGCTTTTCTTCCCCTGATTCGATGTTCCAGTGTTAGCAAACTCTGGGGGTGCAGGTGAAACAAAGAGAGCAACTGTTCAATATCCCTGTGCCTTGCCCTGCTTGTGCAAAGTCCAGCATGGATTTTTGGACAGGGCTTTGAGCAACCTGATCTACCTAAAGATGCCCCTGTTTTTTTTTTAGGGGGAGTTCAACCAGATGACTTTTAAAGGACTCTTATACCAGCCACCCTATGATTCTATGATTTTATTAAAGCAGAAGTGGCTGAGCATTAGGAAAAACACTAACTGCCTTGCCATAGCTGCTGCCTCTTGGGTCAGGGTAAATCCCTTCTGAGAAGGAAGACAGAGAAAGAAGAATGCTTTCCCAAGTAGCAGCAGAGCAAGCTCCATTTGGAGACAAAAGAAGCCTACAGCTTGGCTGTAAACACAGCATTCCCAACCCCGTTTTTTTCTCCCCTTCCATTCTGCTTGACCAAAAACACCTCCCTAAGCTGAGTCCCAAAGGTAATAAAAGGCCAATGAAGAAGGCCACCCTTTTTTTTTCTTACTTTGCCGTGAGGATCTGACTTTTGGCTATATAGACAGTTACTTAGTGGTTTATCTTCCGTGAATGATAATTTTAGACAAAGATTTCTTTCATGTTTTGGGGTTCTGTCTGAAAGAGCAGGAAAACAGCACTTCAGGCAACCTGAAAAGCAGTTACTCCAGACTAAAACGTGTTTCAAAATCACTTTTGGTACTCTTTTCCCACTTACTGCAAAATATCACATGCCTATTGATTTCATCACATAACATAATTTTCCTTTTGTTTAACTGCACACAATTAGATTTTAGCACTACTATTATCCTCTTTGCATTGGTGTGAGTAGAACTACACAAGCAGGTTGCTGAAATTAAATTAATAGCAAGGTGGTCAGTGAAAGGACAGAGATAATTTTTTCCTACAGAAAAGTATGTCCATACAAAATATTTTCTTTTCTCTGTGCCTTACAGCAGATTGAAAATATATTTGTTTCAAGATAAGGAAACCTTCTGCTTGATAATAATTCAAATCCAGGTGTCCAAGCTACAACACCAGAATATAGTTTGGAAAATGCATTAAGTGAAATGACACAAATGATGGAAAGGAAATGACAAGTTATTTTCCAGCATTTGCCAATAGTTAAGAAACGTTATCTTGCATACATGGATATTTCTACAAAGGATCCCTGGAGGCAAATAATTATCTTTTCCAGGCAACAATACAAATACAGCAACTTTGCTTTTGGACTAAGGTAATCCTTAAGGTAATCCTTCCTCAACACAATGTAAAAGAGAATTTCTTAAGCAAAGTTATGAAACAGCAACAGATCTCAAGTATACCTAGCTCTATTATGAAAAACAGACAGGTATTATTAAACAATTGCTTTATTTTTGTCTGTTTTAGTAATTGTTGAGCTAAGGAATTCATCTTCTGGTATCTTATTTACAATTAAATATCTATTTTTAAATAGTGTATTGCATTCTCTCAGAGGGCTTCAAACTGTCTATTTCTTTCATGGATGTCAATTATTTTCTCATGTAGTGGGATAACTTCCACTTTATTTTTAGGGGGAAAAAGTGAGAATTCTAGTAGTTTTCCACTATGAGACCTGTTTAATAGCTGAGTAACAACTATAAAAAAAAAACAGCACTTTGAAGATGATACTGAACTCTTGGCAGAACAGACACTGAACTGCTCCATTTAAGATCAGGACAGTCTTTCCTACAACTTGGTAATGAAAAGGAGGGGAGCTAAGTCATCATTCCTTTATAAAATTTAGGAAATGATACGTATTTTGCAAGTGAGGCCAAAGTAAACAAAGTATGCATTTGAAATATGGATGACCCTTTCTGCTGCACTGCCAAAATACTCTTCCTCACATTAGTACAAATATCTGTGGACGGTCTGAGAAAAAAGTCCATCATAATAGGCACATTTTGCTGCTGGAAAATATCTCAGCTGAACTCATGGGACAGAAGCATATTTTAGGTAGGAGATGCTTCAGTACTGATTTCCACCATGTGAAGGAATCACGCTCTCAGCTAGAAGGACAACTCTACTACCAAAAGAAAGGGAGAAATAGCAATTACATTTAAAACATGACTTTGTAAAAATCCTCAGACAGACTTCTTAGGCTTTCATCCCTCACACCTGTCCTAAAAATTGACCTACACTGGGCTGTCCACCTGTTTCCCCAATAACCCAAAACTGAACAGGAAAAATCTGGAGTCTGTGCTGTCCACTGGGTGAGAGCTCCAAACTCCTTGCTTAGGATCCAGAAATCTTCAGATGTCCTGGTCTCCAGGTCTGAGGCAGGAGACCCTACACTTCAGGACACCCATGACATCATCCAGGGGTTTACAGATTATGGTTTACTTGTTCTGGAGACTAAGGAGTTTCTGCAAGCCTGAAGAACCACCTGTCTCAAGTTTGGAAAAGCTGTGATGAGTTTCTGATGGTAATAATTTCAAAGTACTAGGTCCCAGTAACCCTATGCAATTTTGTTGTTATTGTTCCAAATTGAAATTAAAAGAAAAAAAACTAAAGTCTTATATTTTTCCACAGCTGAAGAACCTATTTCTCCAGCAAGGCTTAAAAACTATCAATGGAACACATTGTGAAAGCATCAACTTTTTTACTTGTAGTTGTTTATGTTATTCTGTTTTATTAATTATTTTGTGACACTGCACATTTTTATATATGCTGCTTCCAACAACCAAGAGAAGATAAAATAGTCTACCTTTTCTTTCATTCTTGTCTTAAAAAAGACATTTTCAGGCTAAAAGTTTAGATGGGAAACACAGGCATAAATCCATCTGGTACATTCCAGTGTTAAAGACAGAATGGAACTGACCATAAAAAATTATATGAAATATATTAATTTACTTCTCCTATTTAGACAGAAATGTTTTAGCAGCTCATAGTTATAAATTATTTTATTAACATATCTTTCTGAATGGCAACTTCTCAAGGATATCCATTGAGGTTTTTCAATCTAATGCATTTGTGGTTTATGGGACATTTTAAAATTCAAGTTTATAATCCAGTATCAAATAGCATAAGAAAAATGGCATTATAAGCAGAGCCAGGGATTTTGAGTCCAGAACCATTTGGTAGATGTGATCCAGAGGAAGAAAACTAATGAAGATATGGGGAAAAAAACCTAGCCCAGAAGAGAAATATTTTTTACTCATGGGTGTAAAAGGTGCATGGAATAATCTCTTAAGTCTGAGTAGGAAAAAAAAGAAAATTGTTTCACTTGAGTGAACTGCTTAGATCACAGCCAAATGGATACATTAAAAGTATAAATAATATTGTATAAGCTTACTCGTCACTTCATATGACCCTATGGAACTGCAGTTCAAAACAGATCTGTATTAGGATATTGTATCAAGAATCCTCACCACTTCAAGGACTCAAAGAATTAATTTCTGGTTACAAGTGAGTGGAGCAATTGTCTGCTTGAAGCCGTTGTAAACTACAGTCTACTTGTTCTGAGACTTTGTGTTCTGCTGTTCCTCTGTGTGTGTCCGCACACAGTGTTTGTTTTTTCAGTGTTTCTCTTTCTTTCTGATTTGGATCAATACTTTGTACAAAAAAACACTGTGGCACACCAGAACCCAGAGTCTCACGACAAGTAACTTTATATTGTGCTTGACATTTTTATGCCTACCAATTCCTGCATCTTTCTTGTCAAGCCACAAACAATAATTTTATGTCATATATTACATCCAAATTCATGGTTATGTTTGTACATCAGATGTTTTCTTTCAACAAACTCTGAAAGATCATTTCAAAATGAAGTTGCTGATTTTGTTGCAACAGTTAGACTGTCCCTTTCTAATATAATCACAACAACTTGGAAGACAAACTCCATTATAATGTTAGATATTTATTTCTTTAAAGTTGAAATAAATCCACCTATATATTCCATTGGAATCTTACTTGTTACACATGAAGCTGAGAAATCACTACATTTCATGAAATGCACTGAGAAAAAGTTTCTCAATCTGGAGAGGCGAGCATACTTGATGGACGAATACTAACTTTTTGTTATATTTTGTGAAACTATTAAGGCTTCAATTTGATCCATTAGAATAAGGAAACCAATTAACAAAGTAATACCTTTCTTTTAAAAGTGAGCACTTCTGATTGTTGTCTCTTCCTTCCATGCATCATGATTCCAGAACATATATTCTCACCCATTCCAAGATTGAGAGAATAATACTTCACCTCAGGTTTGATATCAATTTTAGATTTAGCTTTGACAGTCTTTCAGTCAGCTGCCTCCTAAGGCAGACAGAAACCCATGAGGCAAGATGTTCATCAGGATTACGTGATACCAGAAATCCCAAAATATTGGAGCTAGAAAGTCTGCTTCCCTTGCTAATGGAAAGCTAAAAACACTTCCAGCTTCTCAGCTGGTGTATTTATATTTCTGACCTTAGAGTTGCTGACAAAACACATTATATACAAGAGGGCTGGTCAGCATTTTTTTTTACTCAAAAGCACTGATGTCTACACTGCAGCAGCAGTTAATTATCAGAAAAGGTTAGAAAGTCAAATACTTCTAAGTTTAACTATGTCATATACTATAACTGGCATACAGCAAAATAAACCTACAGTCTGATGTACTGTTAGAGAAATAACCAGTCTTTTATGGATTGTGCTTTTCTACTTTGGTTCATTTATCACTGACCTATAGCTGATACATATTAAATAACAGTTTATCTACCATTTTGCACTAACTTAATTCTATTGCCTAAGATATTGGAGCATACTATAAAAACATAAAAAGATTAAATTTGTTTTTGTATAGCTAAAATTAATCAATAATTTAGAATGGAATTAATTGTTCCATGGACCAGTCTTTTGCTGCATTAATTAGAATGTCAAGAGCTACTTCATGAAGTTCTGTACTTGCAAAGTTGGGTTTTCATCTTTAAACCCCAGATGTTTCACAGTAAAGTTCAATGGCATGACTGTACTGGTTTTAGCTGGGATAGAGGCAGAGCCATGTGATGCAATATTTTGGTCTTGTGATGAAAACAATGTTCCTCACTTTTACCTTCCAGTTCTCTTCCCCATCCCATTGGGAGAGAGGGGGGAACAACTCTGTTGGATTGAGCTGCCTCCTGGGCTCCTTAAACCACAACAGTGTTCTAGGAAAAACACTTTTGGGCTCTCTAGAAAGCATTGCAATGCAGATCACTGCCATTTTTTAGAAACCAACTATTAATATCTCTGAAAAGAAGGCAACTCTCCTTCCTCAGTCTTGGATACTGGAAATAATAGCTGGGAAGTACACATCTGACTAGAGTCCCAAGATTGAACATGAAACTTTCAAAATAAACAGCAAGATCTTCATTGACTGGCAACTGCAAGATTTTCTAAAAATGTCTGAAATATCTGAGGTAACAGAATTCAGAACAAGAATTTCTAGATTAGAATTAAATGAGGTATCACTCCTTTGACAGTCCCATTTGCATTCCAACTGTCCTTTGCTTCCAGCAAAATCTGAAAAGTCATTTTACAGTGACAGGCTTGGCCAAATGCAATGTGAGGGATTGAAAAGGAGAAATACAGAGGGCAGACAATATATCTGAGAGCCATTGGAAAAACAAAATAAATCACAGCATTTTAACTGCACCACTGGTACAACCAAGAAGAATAGCTAGAGGTTGTTCCAAGAATTTACTGTATTCACTTTTTTGTTCACAAGCATAGCTCAAGTAACACTTTTAATTCTTACCTCCAGAAACTATGGACCTGAACTGTGCAAAGAGGAGCCCCTCCCAAGCTCTGCTCTTATATACCAAAACACAGCCGCTAACAATTCCTTTCTAATAGGACATGGTACTTTAGGATGGGAAATTTTGTTTAAAGTCATTGGCAGGGCTAGAGTTAAGCTTCATTTTGACAACTACCTGCATTACTGTAAAATCAATTTTCTATAATTTTTTCCGAATAATGAGCAATTATAAAACAATGTTACAATGTCACAACTCTGCCACTAATGCCGCACAATATCATGGCTCTCTGATACATGAAAAAGAAAACACAAGAGCAGTGAATAAAACAATACTGAAATCATATTTACTGCTATTTTAAATACACATTCCCCATCTGTCTTACTAATATCTGCTAGGCTATAAATAGTCATGTAGGAAATGACTTCTTTTTCTAATAATAGATGAAAATTGGTATAAGAGAAAAAAAAAACAAGGTTTAAATGTACTGTCATTCAGCATAGCTCAGATGCAGCTTAGAGCAGTAGCAGTGCTGATTATTCTTTTGAAAGAAACAGAATCTCAAGACACACTGAAAGGGTGATGAAATCAAAATATGCTCAGAAGATGTCCCAGCCCAGGGAACACCTGCCCTTTTAGCTTGTGGTATCTAATTATTAACAAAAGTACATTCTGCATTTTAGTGCAGTTTGAATTTTCCTCTTTGAATCATATTTTACATGAAGTCACACCTCAGATATTTTCTCCCTAACAGTCTCAGTGCTGATGGATTTCATAATGGAAAATGTAATTACTTTTCTGGGTTTTTACTACATTAATTTGGTAACAAACCTACTAAAAAGTACCACAATGGGTGAACTGCAGGTAAATGAACCAACACAGCTTTAATCTAATTTATCTGCTAAATCACTAAAATTAGTTTTGGACTGTCAGCTATTACTCCCAGATTTTTAAAACAAAAAGATGAATGAAACTTATTTGAAAAAAAAAATACTCCTACGCACTTTCCTCAACTCAAATAACTTCCCACGAATTAAAAAAAAACAAGTAAAGAAGAAACCTCATATCATTAGTATAGTACTTCCATTTTATAACTTGGATGTAAGGCAAAAAATAACTAATATCTGTCATTTTGCAAAATGCTCTCTACCTTTATTATCTAATGTCTAGTAGTGTCAGACAGTGAGCAGCCTTGTTTAGACTGATTTAAATTCACATTTATTTTAATGCATGTCTATAAAATTTGAAATTTGCCATTTGGCTTGTTTTTCTACCATGCTTATTTATGTCAGATGCATTAGGATAAATCCAAAATAAGGATAAATCCAAAATAAAGATAAATTGCTGTAAAGAAATTTATGATAGTGACTACTACCACAAAGTGGGGGGAACTGTTATTAATAATATAAAATACGATAAAAAAAATAATCCCTTTTTGTATCTTGGAACAAAAGAACAAAAACTTGGGATCCTTTTCTTGTATGCACAGCATGTAAATAAACAATAAATGTATAAAACCTCATTATATAGTGCATGTTGTTTTGTTTTTGAGCAGGAAATGTTTTGAAAGTAGTTTCATGATGATTTCAAAGAACAAATTGTGTGAAATAAGTAAAACATTTTCAAAATTATATTCAAATTGAAAATGAATTTGTAAATCATGGTGACATTGCTAAGAGCACACAGTAATGGTTTTGCTGAGAGACTATGTTGGCTTTGTTAGACTTGTTTAAAACTGTAGAAGAGCAACAAAAGAGAAAATAATAATAGGAACATAGACTAGTACCTTCCCCAATCACCTAAGTCTAAACTCTGCCATGGAACAAAAAGTGTGGCAACTAAACTGAAACTACTGCTGTAAAAATGTATTGCCTGGTGTTCAATTAGATTCTCATATTTACATAAGGAGGTATCTAGAGCCAAAACATGTTGATCCTTCTTTGCCTATGTTTATGTATCAAGGACACAAAAAACCAAAGTCCTGATGGATCAACAAAATAGGTTAATCATTTTTTCTCTTCAATTGGAGAAAAAAATTCTTCTGTTTTCCTAGGAGGTGAGGGAATCAGCCACTGCAGTCATAAACTAAAGCTCTGCTAAGAGAAAAATCAGAAATGGGATTTCCAAATGTAGTAATATGCAGAAGGGATCAGAGGTACTGAAACTTCAGGTATGAGGGATCTGAGGTCAGAAATATCAGGCTGGTGAGTCTGTTCTCAAGTGCTGAACCCTCCACCTAGGACTTGCATGTGGAGCAGGTACACACATGAAGAGACTCCTATAGCTATCCCACTTATTTTGTGGCTAGAAATAGCCAAGCTGTAACACAGATGGAACTTGCATATGATTTGAGCTGAAATCTTGGTGTCAAAAGAGCAGGTCACGCAGCCACAGCCAAACCCAAGATCCTTTTTATAACGGGCTGAATGGATAACACAGAGGATAGACACATGGCAAGTACACAGTGATGCTTCTGAAAAATTACCTGCCAGCCTTCGATGATTTGCAACTCATGGACTTCATGTGACAAAGATTTTGTCTTTGCATTTAATGTATTTTAAGGAATCTTTATCTCATGAATTTATATGTGTTGCTCTTTGAACCCATGTGTAATGAGTTGACCCTGGCTGGATTCCAGGCACCCACCAAAGCCTCTCTGTCTTTCCCCTCTGCAGCTGGACAGGGGAGAGAAAATATAACGAAGGGCTCATGAGTGGAGATAAGGACAGAGAGATATCATTCACCAAATACCACCACAGGTAAAACAGACTAGAATTAGAGAAATTAATTGAATTTGTTACTAACAAAATCAGAGCAGGATAATGAGAAATAAATAAGACCTTAAAAATACTTGCCCGGCTCTAACTCGTCCCCCTCCGTGGCACAGGGGGACAGGAAATGGGGATTATGGTCAGTTCATCACGAGGTGTTCCTGTCACTGCTCAGGGAGAAGACTCCTTCCCCTGCTCCAGTGTGGGGTCCCTCCCACAGGCAACAGTCCTCCACACATTGCTGCAGAGTGGGCCACTCTTCCCCAGGGTTCAGTCATTCAAGGACAGCCTGCTCCAGCACAGATTCCCCACGGGCTCACAATCCTACCAGGAAACCTCCTCCAGTATGGGCTCCTCTCTCCACAGACCTGCAGGTCCCTGCCAGGACCCTGCTCCAGCACAGACCTCCCATCAGGTCACAGCCTCCTCTCAGGCATTCACCTGCTCTGGTGTGGGGCTCCTCCAAGGCTGCAGGTGGATCTCTGCATGCTCATGGATCTCGATGGGCTGCAGGGGCACAGCTGCCTCACCATGGGCTGCAGGGCAATCTCAGCTCTGGCACCTGGAGCACCTCCTGCCCCTCCTTCTGCACTGACCTTGGTGTCTGCAGAGCTGTTCCTCTCATGTAGTCTCACCCCGCTTTTCTCTGGCTGCAATTGCATCTGCACAATAAGGTTTTTTCATTCTTAAATATGTTATCACAGAGTTGTTGCCACTATTTCTGATTGGCCCAGCCTGGCCCAGTGGCACGTCTGTCCTGGAGCCAACTGACATTGGCTCTGTTGGACACAGATGAAGTTTCTGGCAACCTGTAGCCCCCTGCTACCAAAACCCGGCCATGTAAAACCCACTACATTCCACCCATCAGCTCTGTGAATCATATATTTAAGAATTATCAGCAAAAATCCACATTCATCACAGAACCTACACTCCCACAAACAAAACTAACCAAACAAAGCAAGACCAAAATTCTGCATATAAAAATCAAAATAACATCATCACAGCACTGAATGAAAGTGCACAATTTACAAATAATCCACCCCTTGTTCCTTTGCTGCTGTTACTTGGATATCATGTGACTCACACCATGTAACTTTTAATATCTACAATTTCCGACAAAACAAATGTCCCACTGCTTAATTTCACTACATGATGAATACAAGCAGAAGAATCACAGATTATTTCAATTAGGGTGAGGGTTTCTTTCCTCCCAGAACACGGTGTCTTTAAAAAGGAAAAACAGCTAAAACCTGTCGGAAAATACGAATTCCATTAAATTGTTCTTTGGGCATTCTTCTAGCAGTTTTGCATTACACTTCAAGAAATTAGTCCTAGAACTGATTTTTTTCCTGAAAAAGTTAATATTTATCTTCAGAATTTGAAAACTCAAAAAACCTATTATGACTTTCAGCATATTTGCTGAGAATAATGAGAGAAACACTGATTCTACTGTTGACAACTGCAAATTAAAAAAAGTCTTGATGACTAAAAATATATAGGCATAGCAAAAGATAACAAACTACCATTTCTAGTGTTAAAAGAAATAAAAGACAGTATCAGCTGTTAATAAACTGGTTTCTACCAGCATAAACTTACAGGGAGAGCTCAAGAAGCTCTGAAGCCTCAACTATTTCTCCACAGAGTTTCTGTTCTGATGCCATGGGAGAAATTCCTCATCAAAACCCACATGTTCATCCAAACACATCTACTCCTTATCCCTCTATCTGTAAAAGTAATTTAATTCATGCCCCAATTCATTACATTTTTGTTCTCAAAAAATTCTACCATCTGATGAAGGAATTGAAGTTTAACTAACTCATCTGAGAAAGAATATGAGAGGACATAGAGAGAACAAGAAGAACTTTTTAATTTGAAAATGACAGCATGAAAATCTTTTTATAAATGAGCTACAATTTTGGAAATAGTGGAAATGCTGACACTATATTCATGTTCATTTATGAATTAGATGTAGTAGCTTAAAATGTTACTGTTCTTCAGCTGCTCATTACCGTGCCCTCAAATAAGATCTAATCATGTGAGTGGTGACTTTTTCGGTACATTTCAGAGCACAGTAAAACATTCTAACTTAAATAATTTTACAAATGAGAGCATTGCACAATCAACTTTTATCACTGTGGATTACAGTAATATCCTAAATTAGGTGAGAAATTAGACAGTAGAGTTACAGTTTACCAAATCTCTGAAAACTATCTTAAAATATGCCTTTTGCTTCATGCATTCAATTTTGTGCTTCCAAAAGCTAAATAAGAATTCATCTTTTAGAAAACAGAAAACTTTAGTTTTAAGATTTTATACAAACCATTGAAAAAGTACTGACTTGGGGCAGGCACGTGGAAACCATGGCTTTCTAAAGAACCAGAATACCCTTGATAGCTTAATTAGTCCCAAATAAGAATAATGATAATAACCCCTAACACACACAAAACAGAAGCTTCTATGGTCTTTGTTTCCTGTTCTTAATTAATGCTTTCTGCATTGGATTATATTTTATATTATTAGAATCCAATGACTATCATTGCTAAACTCAGGTTTTAAAGAGTTCTTACTTTCTCATGCATAAAGTGTTTTGGCATGATGCTGTTCAAAATTTTTCATATAAAAATAAATAACTCTCAAATATTATGATGTGTACAGTGGTTATATTTCAGATGATCTAAATGGTACTATATTCATGTGAGTGTACTGTCACATAAAAGAACAAGAATAAATTGCAATGCTTTTTGTTCAGGATTCAGGATTCTGTGTTTTACAAAGAAATTTTAGTAGCATCACTTTGTGTGAGAAAGTTTCTGTCATAGTTACAGGACACTTGATGTGGCACTCCAATCTCTACAGATATGACATTGAATATTGATGCAAATTGACCACTGAAATTTGGTATAATAGATTGTAACAGATTAATTCTATTTTCTTACCTCTACCACACACAGAGGTGGGCTAGATATTGTATCATGGTATCAGTGGGGCATTATTTCACATTTATTGAGAATACAGTTTCAGTTGTTAAGCACTTGGTTAAATTAAACAAACTGAAATTTTGACTATGTAAAATCTGACTCATGTCCAAAAGATGTTACTAGAGTTCTAGAATTTAACCTTAGAGATTTAAAGGAAAACAAGAAAATTAACATTCACAAATTAAGTCTGACTAGGCTCAATTGGCTTTTCTTCCTCAGAAATTATACCAATCATTCACACTAAGAATCATACAGTGGCTGGGGTTGGAAGGACCTTTAAAAATCATCTAGCTCAACATTCATCTCTTGAGTGAGAATTGTTGAGGGATGTACAGACAGCTGACATTTCTACATTGGATATAAGGCAGCTTGGAAGTAGACTGGGCAAAAAAATACATTCATGCTTCAGGGAGGTGGAGCTCTGGTTACCACACACTCACAGCACCAAGAACTGCCCAGTCTCAAGCTGCTTATGCACACCAATTAACTACATAAAATGTGGCACTGGGGACATCAGTGTGGGATAGTGAGCATTCAATTATCTGCAATTTAATTTCTGATTCAGTGTCAGTACCACACCATAACAAGTAGTACTATGAATAATTTTAAACCCATCAGTTAGCTTGGAGGCAGATTTGCCATGTGCTAGAGATAAATGCTCTAAATGTTACTGTCAGTAATTGACTAGGATGTTAGTATTGATGGTGCACCTGTTAAAAATGCTCTGCTCATTCAGAGACAAGTAGGGAACTTAGAGTTTTGCTGTATGAAACACTTCAATCCTGAAAAACAGCCTGCCATTGCAAAGGACAAATAAATTTTAAGAATGTTTTGTTTCTTAAATGTCATCACAATTTCTTTTCTCTCAATTTTTAAAGAAATCCACTAAGTACACCAATTTTATCATTAACAGTGAAGCCCAGGTTTCTGTCACATAAGTATATGACTGTGCCAGAGAAGTAATAGATAGAACTGGAATTAGCTGTTCAGCTTGCAGACAGACCCTGCCAAAGGCTAGTGAAGGTGCACTTAAACTCCTAATAGATTTTAATTTTTCTTCTTTTTTCTGACCAAGATGTCTTGTCAACTTGCATGACAGTTGTATTAGGCTGCATTGTGTCAGCAAAATTACCTGGTTACAAACAGATAGCTTTCATTCCCATCAACAGCACGAAACCTGCATTTGTTCCTGAAGAAGAGTATATATTTTTACATCAGTATTCTCTTCAAATTATTAGCAGATCCCCTCAAATGGACCCTAATACCTATGTGTGCAAGCAGTAGAATCTGTGTTGACAAATTCTACTTTTCTGAAGTATTCGTCACTGTAGTAAATAAAAGAAACTTTACCCCACCAAAAAAAAAAAAAAAAAAGTTACATTATAAGGCAGAACTGATGATACAGAACACTAAAAACAAGTGGAAATAGAACAGAATAATATGGAAAAGCAAAAGACAGAAATTGGCTCTGTCATTCGTCATTCTTTTAAAGGACATATTTAATGGATATTTCATACATAGATAATTTATCACTTTATAAGTGTTCATTGGGAAATCATAGGCAAAATATATAAATAATGAAAACAATATGGCAATTTATATGTGAAACATATGCAAGTGATGACAAACACTGAAGTGCCTTGTGACAATCAGTGGGTTTTTGAGATGCACTCAGCATGACAGTATTTTTCTCTTGTTCAAGTGAGACACTTTCCTACATATTAACAGCAGTTGGGGAAGTTATTTTTCTGGAAATTTTTTATGATTAAGTAATGGTAATAGAAGGCACATCACGAAATCAGTTACAACTTTTTTCATGGTACATCATTTACTGGGAGATAAGAGGCAGTTTCCTCCTTGAGTAAAAATCTTCTATGGCTGGTGATCTACTACAGTAAGTTCTTTAAATAGAAACTCTGTCAAAAAATTATCCACAAAGCGAACAAAGCAAAAGTGCACCAAGTTTTGCATCATAAACCAGGGCATTTAGTGAGATTTAAAAAGATGAGTGTATAACATTCCCCAAAGGATTCAAGAGAAAAAAATTGCCTATGTCCAAAGATCATTTGATGGACCTGAGTCCTAAAATAGTCAGCTACACCTTTGTCAGAATCAGCAAAGCTTTCATCTGAATGATGATACAACCTGATATAGCCACATCTTACACTGGAGATCCCTTCATTAGTGATGGACCAGTATTTTATTCTTCAGCCATATATTTCCAACTGTCCAGAACATTCTCTAAAATGTACCTGTCTAGACAGTGAAAACCTTCTGCAAACACCCAATATTATAGTCTGCGTTCTTCTTACCTGAAAGCTTTTTGGAAATACTGGTGAGAGGATGGATTCCTTTATGAAGTCACACACAGCTAGCTAACTTTGGCATATTTATAAGTTGAAATGTCACAGAAACTTTATGAAAATTGCAGAAGATTTGATTATCAATATTTGTTATTCACTTCTTTAATGGAAGTGTTGCCAGTGGTAGTGAGATATAAAATGGCTGTAAATTTATGTGGGATCATGAAGTTTGGATCCTTTGGAAAGGTTGTCATTTGATGACAAAATGTTGAAAAGCTCCTGCAACAGATGATACATGGCTGAAATAGCAGCCAACTGTATTGTTGTCAAATCCAATGGCATAGCTCCTTAGGCAAATAGTTTAGGATATCCACAATTTGAGATATTAGTGGAGAAAAAAANTAAAATTTTTTTTTTTTTTTTTTTTTTGAGGTATCTAGGTTTGCTAGAATTGCCTCTGTTATGTTCAGACTTCTCTGGTACTTCTGAATCCTGCACCTTGTCCTGAAAAAATTATGCACTAAGCCTTCAGTAAGGTAGGCTGCAGTAGGAGTTGAAAGAAGGCTTAGGTCCACTAAGCTACCATTACCTTAAAAAAACTGTGTTCTGAAATTTTATGAAGTACGGGTGACCTCAATAAGCAGCTGCTCACAAACTAATTAATCTTTATTATTATCTTTCAGAACAAACATAAGATGATTACACTGCAACTAATACTGACATATAATAGCAGCATACTTTGAGCATGAAAATTAAAAGAAACCCCTAGGTAAAAACCTCTATTTTCTATGAAAAAACAAGTGAGGACATGTGAGTCTCCTATGCCCATGGAGGGAAAAATGGCACAACCATTGGAAGGAGAACAGTGATCCACAGGGGTTCAAAGACTTCAGTTTTTTTGGGCTTTACTATCAAGTGAAGGTTGACACTGACAATAAGTCAAAATTTCCCAGCAGCAGCTGCATCCCCATGGGATAATCTAAGCCTGCTGTATTTGGCAGCCTGGGCTAGAGTGACAACAAAAGGAAAGGGCAGTGCAACTGGGGCAAGTGATTTTAAAAGTAAGGGAACACTTAAGAATTCTGCTATATAAAGTGGTGATAAAGCACTTGTAGATTTTCCCTTTTTGTTTTTTGCTATAAATTAAAAAGTTCAATTTTTATCAGAAATGTAAGAGTTTTCCTTACATGACCCTCAACTGTGTTCACAACTTTGTTTACCTTTTAATCCTTCTGTCTATCTCAAGTGTTTAAAGTGCATCTGAGGAAAAAATCTTGTTTTCCTGTGTCTTTGTTTCTATTCAGTGTTAGATTAAAGTAATAATGAAAAAATTCTGTTGTTTTTGCCTTAGGCAGATGTTTCAGCCTCAACAAAATGAGGGCTCATTATAAAATTTCCTGGTTTATTATTGTTAGTGTTAAAGAAATCCAAATAATGTCAATGTAAAATATATGCAGATCCTAGCTAAACCAAATCCAATGAAATACAATTAAAACTCACATATGAGTTTACCATTTGAGCATCATGAAACAGTAGACAATTGCTGAATAATCCTCTTAAATAAGAATAACCTTCATTATATAGTGGAAAAGCAGCGGTCCTGCTCAAGTGTTTACAGTCGTGAAGAGCAGTCAGTCCTGCGCATTAGGGCAGTCAGGAAACCTGCACCTTCAGCAATGGCCCAATGGGCTCAAACACACTACTGTCTGGAAAACAAACAGAACTCAGGTTTTAGTTTTAGCTTTGAATTTAACTCTCCATAGCATGGGTTAAGCTTTGCTGACTCTCAGACAACCCATCCTGTGCCTCAGTGCTAACAGCAGCTTGATTCTTCCTTGGCTGTGGAGAATCCTCCAGAGTGAGAGACAGGGAGGTGCCACACTGGCTGACTGTAGCCATCTGCCATGGGAACTTGCCTCAGGCAGAGCCAGGTAGTCCCTCTCTCCTCCTGTGACTGACAGAAGCTCTGCTCACTGGGGACAGAGACCACTGAGACTGTCTGACAGGGAATGCTGCCCTGACCTGTCCCACCTCCTTCCCCAACTTTATTGCCCAGACACCACCACCACCACCATGTCTACTGCTGCCAAGGGACTGGGGCTTTCTGTAGGAACCTCTACCCTGATCTGCCTGGCTCCTCTCCCAGGCTGCCCACCATGGCCAGGGAGGCTGGGCAATCATCAGTGGTAGAGATCTGCACTAGCCGTGCCTCTGTGCCTGAGCCCATTTGATCTCCATGTGTCAATTCAGTCTCAGACATTTTATATCCAGATTTACTCATTGTTTACAGTGCTCCCAAGGGAATGCTACTAGAAAAGGACTTACTGACAATTATAAAGTGATTGCTTATACTGCACTGATCATATTAAATTCTAAGTTCATTGCAAATTATATTTTCAGAAAAGTCCATGAGTGGCGTGGCATCACTACAGATGTTCTGCTTGGTGCAAAACCACATTCACACAGCTCTGCCCACGGTACAAGCTTGACTGTAGCTTCAATGGGTGGCACAGAGTCATATTTTCAAATGAATTAATTTTATTTCAGGAATAATAATTTAGAATAATATAAATATTTTCATTGTTTGAGCCTGTTTTTTAAGTCTTGATTTGAACTTGTCTCCCATTCTATTTCTATAGCTTTCTGTGCAGTTGTCTCATGATTGTCTTCCCTCATGTTGCTCAGCAGAAGAGTAGTTTCAACCACTGAAAACTCTGGTCTAAATCTTAACAATCAAAGTCCAACACCTTCTGGAGTAGTGTTCAGTGTCCTGCACTGTAACAGCTAAATTACATTTACAGTTTCTGTGTTCAGATTTGAAAAGAGTACGTGTAGACAGACAAGTACTCCCACTTTTTTGAGTTGCAATGTCCATGAAAAATAACCCAGTGCTGATTCAAGATTTCATATTTCCTAAATTCCTTTAGCATCTTAATAGTCTTATAAAAAATATTTCCTCTTCTTTTGTACACAATACAGCTGACAATCCTTCCTGCCAGTGGCAAGCAATTACAAAGCAGGCAAGCAAGCAAACATGCAAGACGATATCAGGACAGTTACTTAAAAAATCTCTGCAGTTTTAAGGATTTTAAAATTGTATTACCTCCTGGAGTTGCAATGCCTGCACAGCAAAGAATAAGGAAGAGAAGGAAAGAACGGTACTATCTGCTGTCCATTTTGGATGGGCACTGACCTGTTCAGAAAACTGGCGCTGCACAGTACTGTGTGAAGTCAGAACCACTAAATCTACAGAGGCTCCAGAACAACTGAGACTGCAGTTTTGGTGATGCAGTGAAATAGGAAGGGCGTAATCTAGGAGGTCAATCACTGAATATTCCTACTAGCAGGTAAGACAGTGGCCTGACAGGCATATAATTGACTACAACTGGCTTGGAGTGCAGTATGGTGAATAAAGTACCTATGCAGCTATGCAGAGGTATAATGGATGAACAAAACCACAAAATACATTCTTAATTAATTAAAACCTGTCTTTTGGCACTGTATGAGCAGTAGGAGTAAAACCTATGGAAACTATCATTCAGTGAGGCACATATTTTTCATATATTGGAGGAGCAGAAAACATTGTAAGACTCAAGCCACTGTTATAAAAAGGGTCTGTTCTCTAGAAATCTGGTAAAAATAGCTAACATAAAATGCATCACTAATTATAATTATCATGAGACTATGAGAAAAAATAGCCATTGCCTGCAGCTGCAAAACCCCCCCAAAATATCAAAATTAAGCTATTTAATCATTAATCAAATTGAAGGCCCCTCCAGAGCTTCGGTTAAGCCTTTTTTTAATTAGGGTAGCAGGCTTACAGGCTTCTGTTTGCATTAGTGAAGACTTAGCTTAATATCCCAAATACAATCCTAAAGATCAGAAAAGCAGAGGATATGTGAGCCTGGGAAATGAACTCTGTGCGACTTCACTGCTTTTTTGAAACTATGTTGCAAAATTTGGCAACATTAGTTAAAGCTGCTGGTAGGTTTGAGCTAAGAAGAAAAGAAAATCACCCTATCTCTAGAGCTCGCTTTCACAGTTAACACCTTTGCACAGAGGGACAATATTTATAAACAGTCATGCCCAAAAGGGAGTTACCACAGCTTGTATTGTGTGGTATTGTGCTACCACAGTTAGGTTTCTACCTATCATAAGGAATCACACATTTTATAGATGAACTAACTAAAACTGAAGTTTTTAAAATATCAGTGTTGCTATTTTCTAGTCTTTCCCTCTCTAGTCTTGAGAAAACTCAATACAACATTTTACAAGAGCCTATTTCACATGTAGAGCTTTCTGAGGAAAACAAAAGAGCATATTCAAGAGTGACACACCTGTTTTAATGTACATTTTGTCACATTAGAAAGTCCATGGATCTAACAAAATAAGAATATATTGTCTGCAACTGAAAACTGGTGCTTGACTAGATTTTGTCCATCCTGCAGTTCACACTAATTATTTTTATGACAAATTACACATTTGATCCAAAAGAAGGAAGCACTTAATTTTTGCACTGTTTGAAGTAAGAAGTATGTAACGCTGTCAGTGATTTGATGATAGAATATTCATGGGGAGACTGTATAGGAATGTATGCCTAAAGGTTCATTAATAACTTGTCACATGCTTAAAAATTTCATCACACGGTTTCTGTTACTGGTTGCTTCATCAATAAAGCTATTTACATCTCGTGTCCAAGAAAGATGCAACTAATACAAGTTATGTTAAAAAAATGAAAGTTCATGCATAGTAGGGAAAAGTGTCCCAATCAGTTTTTAAGTATGCTTTTTCAACTCTCTTTAATTATTAGTTTCCTGAATCCTTCACACCTTGAAATACAAAGACTAGAAATATTCTTCTTGCTAAATGAGTTTGTTAGGAATATGATTAATATAGGAAAGAAGTTGCAGTACATTGCAAGGTTAGTTTGATCAATTGGTAGAGCAAGCACTGTCTTCTAGCCAATTTTATAGGCTAAAGATAAAGAGAGAGACATTTTTCTTTTAAACTTACAGACCATAGCCTCACTGGATATCAGCCACAAGAGATAAGTCATGTGGGCACTCACAAAACACCTAATCTTAATTAGCAGAAGAGACATCAACACACATCATTACTTTCACTCTATTTTCGCTTGGTTCTAAGTTAAAAGCAGTGCAACTCCAAAGCCTGTAAAGACCTCTTGTTTCATATGTAAACAATCTGAAAGCCAAATACTTTCTTCTACAAAGCTAGGAAAGTGCGCTGTCTGGTTAAAAGCTAGTCTTCTCCCATTTTGCTTTTTCTTTTAGAAGATAAAGTTTCCTTCCTGTCAGGATATGTAGCACTGCGCATCAAATAAAAGTATAATTAAAAGGACAGTGGCAGTAGTGACAACTTAGCTACTTACCCTGCTGTCAAGTTTTACTTTACTATCTTCAGACTGCTGTACTCTACAAAATTGCTGGAAAAACTGCATCACTTTATCTGGTAGTGAGTAATGTTTGCAGTGTTTTAGTTGTCCCATGCTCATTCATCTTTTTTCACCTGGCACTCTGGTTAAAATAAAGCTCTCCTATATGGTTTTCCAATGCAACTTTCCATTTTTACTAGTCTTTTTAAAGGGCATACTCTCTCAGGTAATGGATTTAAGTGATTTACTCAGTGTTAGACCAGGGGGTAAGAAATCCCTGTGTCCCCCAGAGCAACCACACTTTTAATCAAATATAACCCATAAATCACATTTACAACATTCATAGCTCAATCAATAAGATACTTTATAGTCTGTAAAAAAATTATCTGGAAAGTAGTAGAAATACAAGAGGAATGCTACTGAGGGACCACACACATCTAGCCTCTGCACACTGTCTGTCTTTAGGGACTAAACTGCCAATTTTAACAATGACTGATTTGTCCCAAAACTCTAATGCATTTATAAGCAATGCATAGTTGGCTGATAATGAAGCATTCCAGGAGGCCATAATCAATAGTACCAAAGCATAGTAAGTTTCTTGTTCCACTTTACCCTAGTTTGGTGACTATTATTAATACTTTTCTCATCAAACTTTAGCTAAAGACTTTTGTTCTCTTGGGCAGAAGTTTTTATGCCTTTTCTCTGAAGCAATCTCCAAGTAATATACAGAATACCAAGGACTTCTCAGTGCTAATTCAGTTACATGTCTTCCTGAAGTTTAATTTGCATATTTAATGTAGCAAATTCTTCATCAAGTGTTTAATTTGTATACATAATACTGAACAGGCTCCTGTAGCAAAATTACCCTATTACACAGTACTTCATCTAGGACTGATACATAAGTCAAAAGCAAGTTCTGTAAATTACTGCTCAGATATCTGCGTAACTTCAATTATATAGCAGATAACTTTCTCATAATTTCTGGAGGATACATTAGAAAAGAAGAACTTAATCACCTCAGATACTTCAAAATGTGTTGCCTATTTGTATATTCCACTAATGACACAAACACGATGTGTATATTTTGGTATGAAGATTTATTTGAACTTTTTTCCATGCAAAAGGCACCAGAGAATTCTTATACTCTATGCTAAGAGAAAAAATAACAGAGAAATATTATCTCAACCACTTGAAGATCTAATGACAGCAGCTTTCATGAAATATAAACAGATGCCTGCAGCTGTTGTATCAATATTCAAATTGAACACATACTCCAGTGATACCAGGGAGTGCTGGCTAAGTGACTTCTAAGTGACAGACTACTCAACAGCAAGTTTTCATTCAGATGAAAATGATCTTATCAGACTGAGTTCAGACAGCTTTGCCTTTCATTCCTTTTTGAGACATCTGCAGAAAGTACTGGTAAATATCTGGATGATTTAAGGTTTTGAAGCCACAAGACGAGAGCACAACACATGTGAGAGCTGTTACCAGCTCTTACAACACAGAAAGTAAAAAAATTAGGAATTAGTACTGATACATTAAGACTTTGCATTAAAGTGCATTTCTGTTATTTTCAACAACTTAGATGGCAATTTCTTGTAAAGGTAAATGACAAGAAAAGTGCAATCACAGATCAGAAATCTATTTTCTTACCAAACTGCAAGTGACTTTTAGTGTTAGGTCTATGAGGGATCATGTTGTCACTCATTAAGACAGTTCCATAGGCCAAAAATGTTAAATTACGTTCCTAGTTGGGACTGGATCTTTAATAGGTTTAAATACTTAACCTTTTCAATCAGAACTGCCAATAATCTTACTTTAAGAGAGGACAGGAGACATTTGTTTGACACAAACAATGAAGCAGGTAATGGCCAAACAATCTTTGACCAAATTTAATGCCAAATTGCTCTATATCAGTTTTAATAAACTCTCCAGGATAGAAGGTACCAAAGTCTCAATGGAATTAGAAGCCTACTGAAGTATCTCCACAAATAATGTGTAAAGTATCCCTTATACTGCATGCCCCATGGCTTTCTGATGGAGACAAGTGAACCTGTTTGTGATGTTTGTAAAAAATTGTTGATGTTTGCAAAAGGTTGTCTGTTTATTTGTAGAGCTTTGTTTTTTGATCAGATATTCAAGTGGAATATCAGAATGATGAGGAGGGGAGCTGAATGGATTTGAATTCTAGAAAACAACTGTTTGAATCCTACATGACGTCCGTATCTTAAGAACGAATCAGAGCCTAAATATATACACACCTAAGGCTATGCCCAAGTCTTTAAAAGACATGTTGTCATATGGAGCCTTTGATTTCCCAGTGATGGTACAAGGAGAGTATGTCTGCTGAAGTTTTCTGCTGTGGTGTTCTGTAGACCTGATGGGTGAGTCAAGGCAAACATTGTCAGATTCAGGGTAGTCAACTTCCAGACAAATCCTCTCCTCATCCTCATGGAGAATATGGCATTAATAAAACTATTGTATTTATTTATATACTATCATAGAGTCCTCTGGCACGTAGTCTTGTATGAAAATACTGACAGTAATATATTCCTGGTGTTCAGCAATTGTAACAGCAATTGGATGGACATACAGAGGCCTGTCTGCATGATCTTGTGCAGAAAAACACTGAGTAATTCAATTTCTATTCAAAGTTGGCAGAGCATGAATCAGATCTGATCTACAAGGCATGATGCTGCACTAATGCACACAGATGGTGGTAATTTTTCTAAATGTGTGAATTCCTATGCTAATAAAATCATGTTATTCATGATTTCTTCACACACTGCTTCAAGACAAGTGATTTTTCAAAGTCAGTGCCTGACCATCTGTCACTGATCATAAGGACATGCATAGAATGGAGCAATCATGCAGCATCTGGTCAAAGTGTGATTCAAAAGGCTAATAAGGAAACATAATCTGGAATACAATATGATAAAAGTTATCTTATAATGAAACAGACATATATTATAGCAAGTTAAGTAACACTTATACTATGGGACCTGGATTTTCTTTCATTGTAAAAGTCCGAAATCTGTACCAAACCAGATAAACTCTGAATTTAGATTTCTCTATATGTTTCTTAACATGTTGAATATATGCTATGTATCCAATTTATAAGATGATGCTTTCTCCTGGGTCAGCCAATCACCAAGGAAAGGTGCACCAAGACAAAGGTTTTTAAAATTATTTGTGCAGCTGATTCCATTGAAACTGAAATAAAATGCATTTATGTAATTATTAGACTGACAAGCATATATTCTAATAATAAAATATAGGATTTGTTGCCAAGAATGAATTATGGATACTTGATATAGATTGATAGTGCTGATATAGGAAAATGTATATTTAGAAGCTGTTCAGAGAAAATGAATCCTAAAGTTACTTTTTCACATTAATATATTGAGTTTTAAAATCCGTGAGGAAAGAATTTTTCTTCTGGGAAAAGAAAGAAGGAAAAAAAGTCACTGATAATATACACATGCCTGTTTCAGAGAAGCAAAATTAAAAGCTTTTGTTCTGTGAAAACATGTAATGGATCAGATCCTCTGTGGTTGGTCTTAGCTAACTGGGCAGTGGATTTATAACTGTTAATCAGAAGAATTTGCATGCACAATCTAATGTTTCTATTGACAAGCATTGTCATGAGAATGAGTTTGTCTGTGCTGGCTGTCCCATACTGAGTTAAGGACAGTTAAGGTTCAGACTTCCTCTGGGTGACCTGCTAATCATTTGCAGAAAAAATGGGTTTGGAATTAACCTTTGTGGAATGTGATTGTTGCCAAATATGTTTCACTTAATGTGTGACCTGAGAGATTACAGCACCTGCTAATTCATTGAGCTTCCTGCTCTTTGTGATATTATATTAGCTTTCAAAGGCAGCTGATCTGAATTATCAGACATCCCGTGATCAGGAAAGCATGTCAATAAAGACCTCCTTGAGACAACCCTAGAAATTTAAAAACACATCTAGATAAGGAATGGACAAGTGAATTATGAATTTCCAAGCAGAATAACATCATTATGATCCTACAAAAAAACCCCAAAACATACAGAAGAAAGTGCAGCAAGAATTGCAGTGCGAGAGAAACATCCCAAGGTCATAGAATAAGTTTGGGGTTAATTCAAGAATACAGGTAAACTTGATTTTTAATCTCCTATGTTACATAAAGGCACAGTTTCTCTGTCACCCACTGAACTTGTCAGACTATAATAGAAAAAAAACACATCTGTAACTGGAAAATCAGTTTCTTACAGAGCATGCATTGCACTGCTTCTAGTGTCCTGACATACTCTTCCTAAATTGCTTCTAGGGATAGGTTTTTGCCCTACTAAATGACTTTAGGTTTACTTGGATGTGGAGACAAGAATGCTCTTTTCACTTCTTTATCTGATTGTTCTTTCTTTCCTCAAACACACTCTGTGTTGACTCAGAAACAGTCTCAATCTTTGATTTGTGACAGTTTATTATACCCTTCTTTCGGTATGTTTGGCTTTGTTATTTCTTCCCTCACACTGAACATTGTCAGTGCAAGTACCTCTTCTACTGTTAACATCACACAATTGAATAGTTTGCTTCAGGAAACTAATTCTGCACTGCTACAGGACATCATTTATCTCCAAAACTGATCTCTTTCAAGTCAAACTCTTTCTCTGTATAATCCAATTTATTGAGGGTATTCTTCTTTGCTACCTTTGATTCAGCTTCATAATCCAGTATGTATAGCCAAAGAAAACTATTTTTCTGGTCTCAGAATGATTCAGTTAATCTCAGAACATAGGTACTCTTCTTCCTTAAATCCCTCCCCCCTTTTCTTTGTCCTTATTGTAACTCTGATGTGACATGTACAGAGCACCAAGCTAAGTTGGGTGGTGGATTCTATTCTCTGTTGTATCATATGTGTGATGGTCCAGTGGTCACAAAAACAAGGAAAATAAGCAACAAGCTACTGCAGTTTTCCAGAGAAGGGCTTACAGAACCCTCAGAACAACAAAAAGTACAGGCCACAGGTTTTATGATCAAATAAAGTATGAATAAAGCACAGTTAGTGCTAGTGCCAAATTGTAACACAAGTATTTGGATATACTTTTTGATATAATCTCCTCTATAGCAGTGATAGTATTCAGTTTTTTATTCAAATTCTCAAATTATTTCCTAGCATCGTCTCTATAGGTGGTTCGCATATTAACAAAATTTCAACCTGAAATTTTAATGAAATTTTCCATTTCACCTTCACCACGTTCTATTAATTTTGAAGATCACAATCCTGCTAATTAAATTGAACCCCTTGTTTGCTATGATAGGATATTGGGTTTTGTAAGCCAATGCTCCAAATGATCAGACATCTCAGGAGTAGAAAAGGAAGTAAATAGGACCTCACAACACTACACAATGAAGTATTGATTAGAAAACTCACTGGGTTTTTTCTACATGTGTCCAAACCCATTCTTTTTCCCTAAATAAAGAAAGAAACTCCATTGTTCAGTCTTCATTCAGCCATGACAACAGGGAAACATTCAAGTACTTTTAAGAAAAAAATCCAAGTAGGACTTGGAATAAATATTACTGGTTCTGAAATTGTACCCAGATTTGTACCAAGAAATACTACCAAGAGATAACTGAATTCAGGTTTTGTTTAATAAGTGTTATCTCATTTTTAAAGTTATTTTCATTATCAATTAAAAATAACCACAGAGAAAATGAAGTGTGTGTAGATAGCATATAAAAGTAAGGAGAAAATTGGAGTATTTAAGGTAAAAGCATTTTTTTCTGCTAAGCATTCAGTAACACAGCAGTAAAGAGTCTCACTTTCACTTCTTGTCTCACCCACACTCCCTATTGAATGGGGTACACAGCAGCTCTGCTGACCAGACCTTCCCACCACAGGGGCCACTACAAACAGCTGTAGCCACAAGCACTGTGAACACCTTTAGCACAGCATGCATCTCCTGTTGGCTGATGCAAACAGAGCAGGTTAGTTCATAAAAATCCTGGTCTAGGTGGGTGCTGCATGGCTCAGACTGCCTCAAAAAGCAGTGTGGCAGCTGGTACATGACACACTCACATATGCTTTGATGCATCTGTAAAATTAACTTGATTTAATTTTAGCTAGTTAATTAAACTGGTCTGGACTGGTAATCAGAAATGTTTTCCATGTAGTGGGATTACAAAAAGAGTGATGCAAGTTTGTAACAGTGGCCAGGCACCAGGAAGAAGACTTCCACCTGAGTGGAAGAGTGTACAAATGCAAGAGTTACTCAATCCTAGTACCTGGAGTACTGTGTCTGGTTGTGGGCTCCTCACTACAAGAAAGACAAGGAGCTGCTGGACAGGGTCCAGCAGAGGCCACAAAGATCATCTGGGGTCTGCAGCATCTCTCTCCTGAGGAGAGACTGCAAGAGCTGGGCCTGTTTAGGCCAGAGAAGAAAAGACTGAGGGGGAATCCCATTAATGCATATAAATATCTCAAATACAGGTGTCAGGAGGGTGGTCCCAAGCTCTTTTCTGTGGTGTGCAGTGACAGGATAAGGAGCAATGGCCATAAACTAAAATATAAGAAATTTCATCTCAACATGAGGAAGAACTTCTTTACATTGAGGGTGGCAGAGCACTGAACAGGTTGCCCAGGAGGGTTGTGAGGTCTCCCTTTCTGGAGACATTCAAAACCCAGCCTGGACATATTTCTGTGCCACCTGCTCTAGGTGACCCTGCCTTGGCAGGAAGCTTGGACTGGATGATCTCCAGAGGTTCCTTCCAAACCTAAAAATTCTGTGATTCTGTGACAAATAAATTGTCAAATACAAGATGATAAAAATGTCCCCGTCTTTATACTGGGGCTCAAAAAAAGGGACATCCTGAGTCAGACTCCTATTTCTGTTCACATTGCCCTGGCAGGGGTTGGCAAGTCAAAAAGGACTGTAACAGCTACAACAACAAAAAAAGGGAGAATAAAAGAACAACCAAAGGTGGCAGGAAAAGATACAAAACTGTTATGAAGTTGAAATATAGTACTTCTCTGAGATTTTTGTGTTTTATACACATATACACAACACCATATAACTAATTAATTGCTATTTGGGAAAACAAAGCCAGAAAATAAATAAGAATATAATATAGTATTATGTGGCCTGTAACATAACATAAGGAAGAAAAGAAGAAAAAGCATTGCTCAGGGTCAGTAAGAATAATTTCTGGTTTTCACAAAGAGTCTTTTAATGACATTTCACAGTATTGTCATAGATGCTTTCAACATTTTTCTCCCTCACTTTTTGTTTTTTAGTAGGAAGATATTGATTATAACTTTTTTTAAAGGCTCATGAATCACATGTTCAGGGTAAAGACACTTTTTGTTAGGGAAACACCTTTTAAAGCAGACAATGAAAATAGCCATGTTATGAGAAAAAAATCATGGCATAGATAAATGAAGATATTGCCAGAACTTACAAGAATCCTAATGTCATGCAGAATGACTAAACCTTATTGATTATTACAAGTAAGGTTCATCACTACTCATAGAGTCCTATATGTTTTTGGCAAGCTGTTAATGTGAAAAATAAGATACAGCAATATAATAGTATAGTATTAATCTACTGCTTCTGAAACTGTAAAAATGCAGCAGGATTTCAAAGTGCCACTACTGGAGCCAGAAGAAAGAATGAAGAATGTTGCAGTTCTGGAAATGCAGAAAACATGTGATGCATTTTCACAGGTAACAGAAAGTGCAGACAAATGCAGGGGTTGGTAAAGTTCCATTTGAAACCTCATTTTAGCAAAAACAAAGTAGCAGGCATTCCCTGCACTGAGATAAGATGATTAATATGGCACGCTGAAAGGGTTTGTGCAAATGGCAAATACAAAACATTAATTTCCTTCCTCAGAGTTCTGAATTTTTATTAGCATTCTTGTGGACAATAATTTTTTCTTTACCTTTTTAAGAGAACTTCAGCTGTATTAAGTATAATGCTGATGACTACTTTTCTTTATAACTGCTCATTTTATTTTCCTTTTCTAGAATCATATTTTAAAAAAAAATTGATTTTTCAGCTGCCTTATCACACAACCTCACATATCTGTCCTGCCTGCTGTTAAGTGACACAGTAGTGGTTCCTTTATCCTGTTCCCTGCTCCTTGTCTTAAATGTAATCAACATTTTAGCATATCTAATTGGGACCAAAGGCTTAATCACCTTTTTAATGGACATAAAATCCCAAACAAAGCAAAACAACAACAAAAAAACCCAAAGCAAAACAAACAAACAAAATGAACCAGAAAAAATCCCAAAAAACCAAACAGGGGTGACCCATGAAACAGATATATTTTGAGCCAATACTTCAGATCAAAATGTTCAGTTTCCACAAAATTTATTGTTACTGTTCCTTTTAAATCTTTTGCCTCCCCAGCATCTCTGGATAAATTTTAGACCCACAAGCATCAGCAGCTGGATTATTTATGGGAATGTTCAGGCTTTAAATCTGGGCTGACATTCTTTCCTTTATTCTCAATTGCACTCAGGTTGGTCTCCAGAAATGTCAAAAAATGGGAGACTGATTCTGATCATCTAGAAATGAATTTCATATTCTCAGTTCCTCTCTTGAGTCTCTCTGAATTCATCTTTATAAGAAGAAATTTATGCAGTCTGCTGGATTTCAAAGAGCAATGAATGAAAGGTCCCTTCATACTCGATTTTTTTAATGTATGGAAATTCTTGATTTTCAGCACCTTTTCTGTGCATTAATATTTTTATGAGTGATTTAAAATGCTTTTATATCAAGAGCAGAATTAATGTAATAGGAGTTTCTGTAAAACTCCTATATGAGTCTCTGAACAGAGAGGGTTGTGTAGTGACTCTCCAATACTCTTAGCCAGATGTTCAATGAAGTACACATGTATTTAGTAGAAATACTCCCTTCTTATGTTTTTTTTTCCTGTTATAACAACAACTCCATAATTTAAATCTCAGACAAACCTAGAGTCATAAGCCTTTTTCATTTTGCAGCTGTGCTGCATAAAACCCAAAACCCAATAGCATGCTCCTTATTACATGAGAAAATGCATGTGAAGACATGGGTGTAAAGCAGCGACTGGGCTTCTGCTGTCAAACTCTAAAAGAAACTTAAAATGCTTGTGGCTGTACTTTACCACATTGTACATATTTTACTCATATAAATATTTGATTGATTTATGCTCTTTATTTTGCTGATGTTCACCAGTTGCTCAAACAGGTTGTAATATGAGTAAAAAGAAACAGCCATTCATTTACAATTATTGCCATAAGATAGTATTAAGAATAGTGCCACGTTTTGGAAAACAGCTTTGGAAGTCAGATGAATCTATAGTTTTCTGTTTTCGTTGGTAGAAGCTATTAGGATCTTTGTGTTTTTTCTCTTGGGTTTATTTTCCATATTTGCATATTTTCTATTGTATTTAATATGCAAGTGTATTTTATATTTTTTTTCTAATACACTAGTTTTATTTTTTTCTTGCATAGGGCTAAAGAATCCATTAAAGAAAGTTTTTGAGGCAGGGAAATACAATTCACAGAGGAAAATTGTTTTCATTTATGCGAGTTGTTGTCTGAACTAGAAATCTAACAGAGTATTTGTTTGGGCAATGTCTCAATTCTTTGCTCTGTTTGATGATGTATCCAGTATTTTCACTAATTCCACTAAAACACAGGGAGACTCCACATGCTCACAAGCTTTTGAACCTCCCCATGTTCTGCACAGGACTGGTTTATATACATGTAGAATTTAAATATATAAGTATGTTGTGCTACTAGGAAATTCACCTTCTGAATCCTACATTTCCTGGGTAACTAAAATTCTAAATAGCTAAAATGTTTTTGCTATATAATTACTTGCATATTTTATCACCATGAACTGTTATTACAGAAATATAAAGAAACTGCAATGGTGGAAAGAAAAATTGGCTTTTATGTTACGTAAAAGGAGTTGGCTTCCTCAGAGGGAGGTCGGAGGCTTGAGGAACCTCACAACAGTAACTTCCTAACATCTGTATCATAAATTTTCCTCCTCTTGAAAAACCAGCAGTCTGAGATTTTATCTAAATGCAGGCACCAATGTTCCATGGAGATGCATGAAAAGGAATGTATCAGGCACTTTTAATTAGAAATTATGTGGAATTTCTTGCTTAAATCAGATTTTATGCTTAAGCCAAGGAAACAGCAAAGCCATTTTCTCTGTAGCCACATTGTGTAAGTAGGGTAAATTGCCACTGGCCTTGGAAGGTGACATGAAAGGATCAGCCAGGTGACATGGTCCTGAGCAGGACACTTTAGTGAGGTCCCTAGAGAACCCTGATGTTCACTTCTCTCTCTCAGGTAGCTTAAAGCCCCTGAGTGTGGTCCGGGAGCAGACCCAGAGCTGCACACCTTGTATGAAGGAATCAAAAAACCCCTCTGTTTTTAATGACAGCATTCTTGAAATCAAAATGTCAAGGTAGTACAGCATACTGTTATCCTAACTCAGGAACACAGATTATTTCTAATTAACTACTAAATTAATTGTGCTGTAAAAACAGTCTTCTATGTCTCTTTCTTACAGGTTACATAATAAAGATCAAAACCAGTATTTAATACCTCACCTGCTTTATTACATGGTATCTCCTGTGGAAGAAGTCAAATGAGTCAAGCTCAGAAAACAAGCATTGCCACGTTGCCAGGGGAGACACAACATTTTTGCAGATGACTTGATTATCAGCAAGTTAGCACAACATAACAAATGTCTGAAATTCAGGAGTTACTGAAAGAAGATTTTTCCAAAAAAATGCCATAAATGGAGAAGTAAGGGAAGAAAAAATATTTGTCACTTATGCAAAAATGATTGTCTTTAAATGAAAAATGACTCAAAGGAGCTGGGACATTAGCAGCCTAATAGGATGCAAGCTTTAGAAACAATCAACTTTTATACCGACATTTTCAAGTGGAAAAAGAAGGGAAGAAGGCTTGTTCCCTGCAAATTGTAAACTCACCATTATTTCATTTTCTGCTATCTGTTCTTGCCCAATATAGTGTTTGTTATCATATTGTTACAATTCTCCTAAAAATTATTATTGTGACAAGAAAACATTCATCCACATTAAAGAAATAGTGACTGAAAAGCCAAATAATAGAAATGACAAAATTTAACAGGTCTGATCTGCATGATGAAGAGATAAACAGTTTTCTACTGTTCTTATCAATTGTTTTCCCCAGAAATGCTCATTCATGCAAGTACTTATAGCAGGATGCTAGAGCGATCTCATTTTTAATGAAATCCAAATAAAAATAAACAACTTTAATCAATACTTAACACTAACACTTAATTATTTTAAATGGTTCATGGCTGGATGGGAGTGGATGTGAATATAAGACAGAGAATGTACTAGCAAACTGACAACCATATAAAATGTTCTATAATTATTAACTTCTTTTACCATAATCTCTCAAAGCAACTTATGACTAACAGGCTCCATAATCTGTTTCACAGAACAGACTTGTGAAATTTTTTTACATCTCTCTTAAGTAAGGGAACCCTATAGCTCTAGAGTATACCATACATCTCTACAGCATATGCTACAGCAGTAGACCCTATAGCTGTTCTGGAGCTCACTGGTTGTGGGTAGATGGCAGCTGGAATCATAAATAACTTTATAGACACTAGGACAACAGTTTTTAAGAGTTGGTTGGTGCTTTGAAGAGCTCTTTGCACACCTCAACAAACTCTCTTTCTCGTAATCTTCCCTCTAGGTATAATTAAGGGGTATCTTAAACTTTCATTTTATCACATATTTAAGTCTTAACAATCAGTAAACTGTCACATCCCTTTACATTTTCATTAAGTCCTCTGGAGGAATTTGAGATGTAGGTTGTTTTTAAGTGATAGGCTTACACGAATGACAAAACAGGTAAGAAAATGGGGGGATCCTAATTCAGGGTCTGTTGTAGCAAAATACCTTCATCCTGAACATAAAGCACATGAATCACACAAATTCCTTACACTCTTACAATTAAAGACATGTAAAGCTGACGTGCTTGACTGAATCTGGGACATAATATCTAAATTAGATGAAAATGAAATATTAAGTTGTATGAAAGCTCATACCAACACTTGTTTTTGAAGTGGCAAAATTCTACAAAAGTGTTCAGGAGAGCAGAAGAAGGATTAGACTAAAATTGCTTCACCTCTTCCTTGTGAACTCAGCTTTTTTTCTCTCAAAATCCTGTCTTCCTTTGATTTCAAAATCACTTCAGCAAATTTACCCACATTAAAATGAAACTGATAGAACAAGATGCCATTGGACTCAAGGTATTTTAGACATTTTCAAAAACATCTCCATAATCTTGTGAACTAAGAAGGAAAAAAGCAAGGACCGTATGCCAAGTCCAGGTGACTGTACAGCTAATATGATTACTCACAGATACAGGGTATTATGAAGTGTTAACAAGTTACAATTCACAAGGTTTGCTTAGCCTGATATCAAGGTGCAAAATTATATTCACAAGTGAAAATACAGAGAAGAAAATTAATTTATAGAATTCCTTTTTACATTGCTCACTCAAATAACATTTCTCTTGAATTTTATAGAATGAAGTAAACTGTGGGAATGGCTAGCTATTTCTTATGAAAAGCGCTATAATCTCAACTAGTGTATCAAATCCAGTATACAATGTTAATTAACTTCTGGCTAAATCCTTGAGTGTTCTTAACTAGACTACTGTGTTCTTAATTTTCAACCCCCTCCCCTAAAAAAAAATTAAGTCTGAAGGGAAAGCTTACTACTTTTTCAAATCTAGCCCAAAACTAAAGAATTAATTTGGAAGTTTTAGATACAAAAGTACCATTTGTGGGACATCAATAGGTCTTTCATGAGTTTAGACATAAGCTGAGGTTAATGACCTCAAACCAATGACTGAGGTAATTTATAGATATCTCTAAACACATTATTTTTTCCCTGCTCACAGAGTCCTACAAGATATGAATCACTTTGAAGAGCACAAAATGAGTGAAAGGACCCTTGAACCTAGGAAAAACAGAGGCTTTGGGGTAACCACCTCTCATTTTTTCTTTCTGGGTACCTCAACCTGAAACTTCAATGTAGAGACGAAAGTGCAATTGTCTTTCCTCAACCTCTTAATATAATTTTCACTGGCTCACTTTCTTTTTGATGGAAAATGTCACAGACTTGTTTTAAATCATACATACACAGTATAAATGTTATTAAGGAGATAAATAGTTCTACTGGAGACAGGAGATTTTTCTAAATGTGGCTGAAATAACAGAAATTGGACCAACTACGTTTGTTTTCAAAGCCAAATACATGAAGACAAAACCCCCCACACTTGTCTGAGATTAATGATGGTAATTGATAACACAAGTTAGAAATGTTAAGTTAGGAATAATGTCTAGAAAAGCAGTTATAAAAGAAACTTCTAATGTTCAGGGTGATGTTATTAAATATTGCTCAACAAATCAGGAATTCAACATGTGTATCCTGGGGAACAAATGTAGCAAAGGCTTTAGGTGTGACTGTTCCAACATAAATGCCTCCAACAGCCCTCCATTTTACTGCTGCTTTTGTAGCTTTGTCAAAGGAGTTGACCTTTAAGTAATGTACAGAATATACAGAGGCAACATATCAAATTAAACAGATTTCCTGGTTTTAACACATGACATTTAAATACTCTTTTTATTGAACAATTTATAAAACTTTTATGGAATACTAAAAATTTTGGAGACTTTAAAAATGTGAATCTTATAATTAACAGTCAAGGACATACTATCTTTGCACATGCAAGACAGTGATATTCCAAACCTATCACTATGAACTTTCTAGTAATACCCAACCATCTGCTTTCATGCTAAAGCAGAATCATTGTGTTTTTTCCACTTGTGTGGGAATTTCACAATGAAGCAGATAACACAGCTTAGCTAACAAAGAATGATACATTTCAGCTTAAAGTCAAAACACTTATTTATACAGAAAGGAAAAAGAAAAATGGGTAGCACAGAGTACACTATCTACCCTTCATAGTATTCCCTATCTATAAAATTCTTCCTTTTTATTGTATGAAAGCAGTCATGTAGCAGTCACCACTGAGTAATGAAGATTAATTTTACATGGCAAACAGATTTTCTATGCTGCATTTTAAAATAGTTTTTAAAATGCATCTTGTACTAACTTCTAATTTTCAAGTAACTTTGGTAATTTGTAGTTTAAAAAAAGAACAGAAAAAGGAAGCTACTGAAAGTAGTATTAAAGGGAACTGAGGCCTCAAATGGTTGCCCTTCCATGCTTTAGACTAAATCCTCACTTTGTCACTTTGGTATATAACCAGTGTTGATAACTTCAGTTTGAATTTGGCAAATACACTGATTTGTATGCATACTTTTCTATTTCCTTAGAAAAATGGAGATACACTTCCATTTTCCAAAACCATCATTTAGAGATAGTTTTGTTTAGAGTAAGTACACTGTATTTTGATGCCTTGGTCTAATATATACATAAGGACAATTATGAATTGAACGTATTTCTTGTAAGGACAGAAAAATCTACTGGAGTTTACTAGCCAAGGAACAATTGAATAGAAAAATGAAATTGCATTTAATAATACACATCAAGTTAAAACACATAGCTGAGATAATGATGTTCACTTGCTTTCACTCTAGAAGGTGTTCTTATACACTGTAACAAAAAATAGTTGTTACTAACAGACTAAGTGTATCTTACTGTAGCTATTAAATTAGCAAATGTACACATTCTAGAGAAGCTAAGATATCCTCAGAGGGGTTTGTATGCAAGACCCTGTTGTACCCCATGTCAACTGTTGATATCCCAGGTAGGTGTATGATGAGTTTCTTGCTGAAATTTAGTTAATGGTGGGTACAAGGCAGATCACAAAGATGATTAATGAAAATATATTGCTGGAATAGAAAGGTGTACATAATAGCATGGTTAAAACAGATCACAGCTATCTTTAAGGAGTCAAGAGAAAATTTCCTTGACTGGAACAGAGTTTCTGTATTGCATACATAATAATTTACATTCTTCATTGGAAGGTCTATGCTAAATAATTATAAAATTATTACAGATGTTCTTATATCCTGTAATTATGCTCTCTCTCTAAATTTCTTGAAGAACTGGTCTCTGAATATCAAAGGTTTATAATGACAAGTTCATTTGGGCAATTTCTGGTTTCCTTAGACTAAATTGTCAATCTCATTTGAAAATTTAGGATTAAATAAAGTCACTCTATGCTGCAGTTACTTTTTAACTACTAAATACAGGATACATCAAGTCATACTCTGATCTATATAAAGATGCAATGTGACAGCATGAGCTCTGGATGTAGCTGCCCCACTGAGTTCCCAGCCGAGGAGCACGTCACATTCTGCAGCCCTGGCTGACCCAGGAGCACTAGCAAAAAGGAGGAGGCTGTTCCCTGTATTGAACAAGGGGTTTTAGAGGGTAAAAGCAGAGCTCTGTGAAAAAAGAACTTAATTCATCTTCTCCACCAAAAGAAAAAGACAAGAAATGTCATTCATCCAGTGTTAGAACTATTAGACATCCTACATGGAAATATTAATCAGATATGATGATAAAGCTGAAGTTAAATTCTCCAAAGGAGCTATTTGTTTAAGAGTTTCTTTAAGGCTTGAATTCTGTTTTATTGAATGGAATGGTTACCGGTGTTTCTAATGTAGGGAGCTTCAGTGCTAACCATCAGAGATTTGATTACAACTGCATCTTAGTGTATGAGTCCCCTGCTTTCAATTTGCTCTTCAGGTAGTCATAATTCAGTCATATTTTCACACATAGTTTTTGAAACAAACTTACAGAAAGAGAGAGAGAAGGGGACCCCTTCATTTACACATGATAAACTTGACAAATTTCCTAGGAAGTGTATTGGACGTCAACTCATTCCACTGTATGAGCTCTGCTGGTCTGCACTAGTTAAGCTTCAAAGGAGAAAATGGCTTAGAATGCTGTATTTTTGAGTGAGCAACATAAAAATAGCTTTTCCAGTCAATGAAACAGAAAGTACTTCCCCCACAGTCTGTGGCATGCGGAAGTAAGTACTCAGCCCTGATAACATCATTCAAACACAGGTTGTGTCAGATATCATTAAAAACACCAAACCACAGAAGACTCCTGGAGACCAACAGCTCGGCTGGAAGGTCAGAAGAAAGCAGCAATCAGACACTGGTGGAAGGAACCAGTGGAGTCCCACAGTGTGGCTGTGCACACACACTGATATGGCCTATTACCACAGGATGTCTGACAAACTCCTGCTTAAATTGAACGTTGCTTAGTCCTGGCATAACCCTCAGAAACAGCCAAAACAAGCTCTCACCCAAAATACCACAGATGATGCTGATAAAAAGGATGCCAACCGCATTCTTTGGAACACAGGAGAATTCTGGCACATAAGATGTATGTAAATAAATAAAACACTTTATTGAAATGTTGAAGATACTTCATTGAAGCAGTAACTAAATCTTTTATGTTTTATGAAAGCACACATTTTTGGTTTTGCTATTTTATGTTGCAGTTTCCACAGCTGCAGGATATTGTAAGCAAGCGCAAAAAGTATGCCCAGATACCAAATATGTAGAAAATAGTAATGGAATTCAATTTTAACACAGAGAATTTGCAAATATATGATTTATTTTAAACTTGAGAAAGCCTGCATGGTAAAATATTCTCTAAGCAACACATGAAAATTACGTTTTTTTGATTTGACAGTCAGTGATTGCTTTCACATATAGCAAGTGCAATGATCTATTTTCAGACAGTAATACTAGGTGATGTTAGCTCAGATACACTGGCAGTCAGGCAAGAGCATTTTTAACTCTAGTTGCTTTTACTTCATACCATGGGAAGTTCATTAGGAGGATGATACAGTTATATAACCATAATCTAGCAATTTTTTTTGTTCTTTTCCTGCACACCAACAATGGCCTTTAGTGCTATGAGAATTATCTACTGCAACTTATAACCCATGGTACCCTAAAAACTAAAACAGTTTTTGAAGCCAATGATGAAATCTATTCTAAAAAAGAACTTTCCGAAAAGCAATAATGAGAAGCAATTACAATTACAAAACAGAAATATTGATCAGTTTCTCTTATAGCCTTGATTTGTTTTACAAAGAAACCAAAATTACTAAAAGAAATATTCTTTATCCAAATTCTAATTAAAATACTTTCATTTGATCAATCTGTGCTTTATGAGCAACAGTGGTAGAAGTGTAAATGAGTTACGGGGTAAAAAAGGCTTTTTCAAAAATGGATCAGAAACGGTGATGAAAAAACCCAGTCTGTAGAAATGGAAAATATAATCTCTTGAGTAAATCTTGTCCTTACTTTTGTAAGTTAATTTTCTTCTGTCCCAGAAATAATACATTGAAAAACATGAATTAAAACTGTACATGAAAATTTTGCATAAATAATGCAATATTTTTTAAATTAACTAAAATCTGCAACTCTTAGGAGTGTGCCTGACTGTCTAACTTACACTGCAAGTAAGTATTATTTGAATCACCTTGACAAATTTGCTCCTCAGTTACCAACAGCAATTGGGATGAAAAGCAGAGAAACATGATGACCAATACCTCTTCCCCCTTTTCACCTCCAAAGCAGAATAAGACCTACATTTCACAACTAATAGAGAAAAAATTGATTGTAACTACCTTTTTCACAGAATCGGCCAGTAAAATGTAGTGGGCAGTCACACTGGAAGGAGCTGGCCCCAGTAGGCAGAGAGAGAGGATGACAAGTCCCTCCATTATGGCACAATCCTTCCTGGCATACAGATGGCAACTCAGGGGAAATCTGAAAGGGCACACCAGCTTCAGGCAAGTGAGGCACATCAGAGGAAACCACAGGGAATGCTGTTGACAGATGTGTGGGTATAGAAATTCTGAAAGGAGAGACACAATGTATCAAAGCAAAAAAAATCATGAGATCTAATTTTACTACTACACTTAAGCTTCAATTGATAACATTAGTTTGGGGTACTTTTATAGAAATTCAGACTATACTTAAGAAAATGTGGGTACATGAGGAATTCCCAAATCAAGTCCTCATCCTGATATCTTGCAAAACCACAATGAAGGTAATTTTTTCCTGTGAGGGAGCAAGAAATAGCCTTCATGCAAGTAGCACAGTTTGTATGTGCTCTCATAATTATTTTTTGGTGGATGTCAACAATGGTTGATAAATAAACACAGCTTTCACTTATTAAATATCATATTGCTTGGAGTTACCAAAACTTAAAAGGCAGTTCTTGAAGAAAAGACTTCCATACAAGTAGATCAATCATGCATAGCACAAGGGGAAAAGCCATAGTACAGAAACAGTATCCTTTAATTCACAGAACTATTGGGGATAAGAGGGAAAGGTGAAGAGAGATTTTTTTTTTTGTTTAATACCACCTGCATCAACTCTCTTATCAACTCTCTTTATTACTGGTTTTTGTTTCTACCACAGACCCAAACTTGTGACTCATTAAAACTGCAAATGTAAGGCTTCAGATTTACCAAAGAGAGCAATTTATGTGCATCACACAGGTTACTATGGTGAGGGCAAAGCAAAAGGAATCAAGAGTCCCAAGAAGATCCATGACTATGTAATAAGCTTTTTCAATTCAACAAAAAGTTCTCACCCAATTTTACATGAGACATTGACATTCTTCTTTCATTTTTTGAAGTTCAAGGGATTCTATTTTTTTTCCCAGAAAGCAATTTCTAATTCTGAATTCTAATTTGGAAACTATAATCTGATAAAATATCTTACTATTTATACCTCCTTAGTAGTGCAAAATGTTGTGAATATTTCTCTTATGTTTTAATGTTGTGTCAAAAAAAATAATAAAAAAAATCAGAGGGCTGGAGCACTTCTATGAATACAGGTTGAGAGAGTTGGGACTGTTTGGCCTGGAGAAAAGAAGGCTTTGGGGAGACCTAATTACAGCCTTCCAGTACCTGAAGGGGTCTGCAGGAAAGCTGGAGAGGGACTTTCCATGAAAGCATGTAGTGAGAGGACAAGGAGGGATGGCTTTAAGCTGAAGGAGGGTAGGTTACATTAGATATTAGGGAAAAATTCTTTCTTGTGAGGATGGTGAGGCACTAGAACAGGCTTTCCAGAGAAATTGTGGATGCCTCATCCTGGAAGTGTTCAAAGCCAGGTTGGATGGGGCTCTGAGCAACCTGGTCTCCAGGTAGAACAACTCCAACAGTGGAAGGTGTCCCATCCCATGGTAGGGAGGGGTGGAATTAGTCTTTAGGATCTCTTCCAACCCAAACCTATGACTCTATAAAAGGCAGATGAGGTTGAACTGAAATGTCACTAACATTTAGGGCAAAACAGAGCATAGAAATTAAGGGCTTAATACAATGTTTATAGGCACCACAGTTAGAAGAGGATGGTATTTTTTGGCAAGGTGTTAAACATCAACAGTCAAATTCATACATATTTTAGTGAAAATGGTGGTATAAACATACTTTACAAAAATAAAAACTAAAAAAACCCCAGATATTGGTCCCTGCTGTGCCCTTCTGTGTCTCTTTGTCACCTGCTCTTGTATCGGCTAAAACTTCTGCTTCACCATATTTTAGAGTTGAGAGTATTTATTAAAAAAGTAACATTTGATAGTGATGATGCACCAGTAGAGTGCAGCTGCAGAAGCCAGATGGGTGGGGACACAGGAGTGTGATGGGACACCTTCAGTGTGACATGGCATTCACCACTCTATGCAACTCTCTTTTTAAGTCTAGCTTCCAAATTTTTCACATTTCCCATTTTCCTGAAAACTGATCTTAATATTTTAATTTTTTGGAATCCATATTTTAGAAAGTACTAACAAACTTCATAATATTCTGAAAAAAACCCCACCCAACATAACACATCCCAGGTAAGTATGTTGTCTGTAGATGTCACTGTTAAAAACTCATTTCTCCAAATTATCAATACAGCAAAAAAAGGACACATGCCCAGAGGCAGTTAGGAAGGAAAAGAAGGTGGGCAGGGGAAGGAGACAAATAATTCATAGCAAATAAATATCTAAGGGGACCCAAAGAAAGGCACAGTAACTGAGATAGGAGTGGAGCCTGGGAAAGAACAAAAGGGACACAGGGCTTATGTGACAGTAAAGAGGAGATGTGCAGAGCCATAACAGTAAGGAAAACATTAGAATGGGATACTGAAGCAGGGATGCAAACTGCATCCAAAACACAAAACAGCCAAAACACACACACTGCAATGCTTAGCAATGAGGATTCGAAGGCAGTTAAAAGCTATCTACTTTACATGAGAAAAAAGCATCCCAAAGAATGGCAGTCATCAAGGTGGCTGAAAATAAATCTCTAAAATACTTTTCAGGCTAAGGACTTGCTGATAAAAGGCTTGAAACATAAAGAAAATAAGTGACTTCCTCTTTATTTCCATTTAGATGAAGAGAATAACGACATTTCCATTTATACAAATACAATGAAAACAAAGTAATTGCTGGATTTTTAACAATACTTTTATCCTAAGGGAAACAACTAACATGAACCTCCTGTAGGCTATTCCATTCAGGGCAAAATTAAGAGTGCACTAAAGTTATCTTCTACCAGGCTATACCAGCAAATTAAAAATGCTTAGTCACCTGCTGGCATTACAACCATTGATCAAAAATAAATAAACCCAAAATTTTGATTTTGTCCCCAAGCATAGCCTAAATGTTCAAGAAACTCTGAATTAATAGTAGTTTTACATAAAGATTTAGACATTTATGGAAGAAATTTATTGGGAGCAATTACTGGTATTTATTGTTTTTTCTGTTACTCCTGAAAAAAAAGTCAAGAAAAACTACATAAAACCTGTGGAATAAATATGGTATAAACTAAGCTCTTACTACTAGCTATTAAAGAGACCATTTTTCTAATTTCAGATAATCCTATACATGATCACTCCAAAATTTTCTCCTCTGAATCTGGTCACAGCCACTGTCAGGGGTAAAATGCTGAACAAGAGGGAGATCTGTCTGACTGGCAGGTGCATTCTTGTCTCCACTGAAAGCACTGATTTCCAGCTGTGGAAGCTTCACATCCCCTTTCTGATGGGAAGCTACTGTTTTTCTGTAAAATAGAATCACAGCAGTGTGCTTTAAATGAAATTTTATGAGCGTAAGTAATGCAGCCTTGTTTCATTTTTTGGTTGACATTCTAATCTGCAGAGAAGAAAGAAAGGAAAGCTCTTTGGTAGGCTGATTTCTCCCCAGTTCATTTGGTAATTTTTCACAGGATGTCAGCCTTTGCAGTGTTGTTCTGGATGTTTTGCTTCTAGATGGTGCCTGACTGTGTCCGTGCCAGCACTGCTTCCAGGCACCCCGCAGCTCCCTGCCTCACCACAAAAGCGGAGAAGAGTTTGCTGGGGCTGGTTAGTGGGGCAAACATCTGCAGCTGCGCTCACAAGCCGTTCAAGCTGCTGCTGTGAATAAGCAATGACCTCGGCTCAATGAATTTTAACTAAAACATCATTTGAATAAAGAGCTGGGAAGCATTTAAAGTAAAATAATAATTGAAGTGTTAAAAGTTTTGACAAAGTGTAACAAAAATATATCAAGCAAAACTTGATTCACTGTTACTGCACAACAAGGCCACAATTTTATATTTTTTTTTTTTCTTTCTAATTTCCCAGCCTGTCATTGCTTCTCAGGTCAATAATGCACACAAAGATGTTCTAACTTGCTGCAAGCATCAACACATTGTTTTTAATCTTAAAATGAGCTCAGAAAACTGAGTTTTAAAGGCCTGCAAGCTTCTGTTTCATAGCTGAGTGCATGTAAGCTTGAAATGCTTGTCTAAACATAGACGTTAGGGAAATTTGAAGTTTTGTTTATTTTCTATTATATTGTTTGCCACTCAAGGAGATGTTTGACGAACTGAATGGTAAGAATAGAGTACTTAGGGGTCACGTTTGATGTTATGTTTTTAAGCCAAAAGCACTATATCCAAACCAACTGTGCTTCCCTCTCCTGTGCACTCCTCTCTATTCAATAAGAGCCTGAAACTCTTAGTGTGTGGAGTTAGAGGCACCGCAGCTTAAAAAGCTACCAAAACCTCTGGGATGCCCAGCTGTGCGCTAGCCTGGCAGTGAGGGGCTCAGTCTCGACGGGCTGACCTGTGTGCTGCCACTTTGGCCCCTGCACTGGGGCAGGGCCATGAGAGCTGCTCAACCCTAAGAAAGGAGGGCTCTGGGGAATCTGGTCGATTTGTATAAACACCTGAGGGGGGAGGGAAGGGGAAAGGATAGAAGCAAATGCTTCTTGGTGGTGGCCAGGACATATGGCAATGGACAAAAACTGAAATGCAGGAAATTCCACCTAAATATAAAAAAAAAATTCTTTTTCTTTTTTTTTTTCCCCCAGGGTGATCTATCTGTATAATGGACTTCAAACTGAGACCTGCAAAGAGAGCAGACTTGTCCCCCAAGTAATTCATTATCAGGCTGATGGCAGATGTGTCTACAGAAGCATTCTGACATTTCCCATGAAGCAGGTTGATGAGACAGGCAATGGTATGGGAGTCTCAGTGATATGATAACATCTCCACTGCCTATATCTTCTGGTACTTATGCACTTAACATTTTATTACTGGAGTAATGGATTTAGCCTTATCTGATATGAGCATGATAAGCAAGTTTGTATTTTTATCTTGTCAATAAAGTAGTTTGTGCTGGGAAGCAACTGCTTTTATTTGTAGTTTTCTTCAGTGGAAAAGTGTGCATCTGCCATTTTTCTTAGGTTGTGACAGAATATTTTTTTAAGTGAATGTCTTAGAATTTAGAGCCAAAAGAAAGATTTTTCAAGACCTTTAGCATGCATGGTATAATATAATTTCAAAGCTTATGAAAATGAAGACAACTGTACTTCATGGAAATGTTAGTTTAAACAGGAATAAATACCTATTACCTTGCATGTAAATTGGCAAGAATTAATAAGCCTTTTGCAGGCTGTTTATTTCACTCTTCACAACCATGTCAAGCAGAGTACTTCAAATGGCATCTCGCTGATTTCAATGAATCCACAGAGCAGTATATCTGTGCACTTACCCTCCTGGAGACACCATCTACATCACTCGACACAGTAATTGTGAAAACAATTCAAGAGCTTACCAGATATGGACTATTTATATTCTGAAGTTTATATGTAAATTTGATTTCCTCACTTAACACAATTTTTGTTTTATTTGGAAGAGTTGGGGGTAATTTTTCTGAACAGACATGATATATGCTCAGGCATATCTCTTAAAAAATTAAATTTTCAATGTATGTTCCAGACTGTAAGCCCAGCTTCCCCCTCCTATAAGACACAACATTTGGTAGCAGAATTCAGTGCTACTGTAGTTGCAGCTTTCCATTAAAAAGTTCGCAGCTGGAATCACATCATTATTTGCAACTGCTTTTGCACACACAAAATCTCATTTAATGGTGCAAACTCTTAGCAATGCAAATAATATATTCGTATACAATGTAGCCAAGGATGTGAGAATGAAATTAACACGTAGAATGAAGTTTATGAAAGCTCTGTTTACAAATACAAAGAAAATTTTAAACTCCAGGATGCATAGCAGTGCTAGATATGGGAAGAAATGTCAGTTTTGGACAGATGAAGGTGGAAAGAGGAAAAAGAAACACATGTAAGAGACATATTCCTGTTCTGTTTCCTTTAAAGTATATAGATTCCATGAAATTTGCAATGGATAAATAAGTTATTGTGGCAACAATACTTTATGCTGAAAGTTTAATAACAAAAACCTTTCTAAACAAGATATTAAAGTAAGTATTTCTCATATGATACTTGAAAAACATCCTCAGTCCCTATGTTTAGGACAATTGTAAAAACAATGGTTTTGCTAAAACTGATGAACTGAATTGCGTACCAAATCCAGTCATCTTTTTACTTGTCTTTCTTGAAGAAATAAGGGAGCATTAAACCTTTCAGTTGTTCACTGATCTTTACTTAGGTAAAGATGTACTAATGATCCAAATATTAAACTCAAAAAAAAAGAGAAAGCAATCAAACTACTGAGCACTGAGTGGACCAGCGTGCAAATCTTACACTTTCTGAAATTTAAACAAATCTCAAATCTGTCTGAACTTCACATTTCTCTTTTACATGTAGTCAATAATTACAGTTGGAAAACCTCTTACCAGTTTCATCTTAGCTGCTGTTCAGAAAAAGAGCACTTGAAAGGCCTGAGTACTGCATCTGTTTGTTGACTTCTGCAACTACTTTTGTTTCTTGAAACTAGCGGTTTTGAAAGGGGATAAACACTTTCCATCTCTCCTTGAAGATTCTTTCAGCAGATAAAAAAAGTTATTTTGTTTTTTCAACATGACGTTATGCTTGTCCTTCTGAAAAGGGTCTGCTAAATTAGAATATAACCATTCTGTTTCAGTCCTAAATGGCTGAGTAAATTGTACTGCACAAATTGAGTTCCTGTAACAGAGATGATATGACAACTGTCTCAAAAATCACAATTCCAGAATGGAGGTACTACTGTTTACCAAAGATTCCATCTAAGTTCAAGGAGTAAAGATATTCTTCCACCTCACTGATGCCATCTATAATTTAGACTCCAAAATGCATTATATTATTGCATGATGTGTCTGTGGGGGGTAAACGAGAAGCACTTCTAGATCCTGAATATGCAATTGATTTCCTAAGCAATAATTCATTCAGGCAAGACTTTTGCATTGTAATATTCAGGGCTATAGTAGCCAAACTTTGGTCTTCGCCCACAGTGAATATTCTCCAGATGGGTAGTGCCCTGCTTTGACAAGAAAAAAAACCCCTGAAATGCCTCAAGAGATATATTTTAAAAACAATTGATACAGTGGGAAAATATGAATTTGTACTCAGGTAAATATTCTAGCCCAAGGGCTGGGGAAAAATATGTGTACACATTTCCTTTCTCCATTCAACCCAGTCAATGCTTATTCCATGCAGGACAGAACACACAAAGGGACTGGCATGGGGAGTTCTTACAGCACTTCTGGAAGCAGACTGGCACGTTTATAATTCCACCAAGCTAAGGACAGAACTGAAGTCAAGAATCTGATAAAACAGAAGAGTGATCTTATCACTGATCTGAAGAATAAAACCAATCAATTTATTTTGGGAATATTTAGGAGATATTGTTCTTTCTGAGATATGAAATAGAGGCATTCTAGATCCTAACCAGTATGAGGAGGACTCTTAAGAGAATAAAGATGCTTCCAGAAATGAATGTCATGCTGGAAATTCAATATGCCTTGATTACATTACAGATAAAATGCAGCACATTTTGAGAGTACATACTTTGCTTTTAGATGTCTCAAAAAAGAATAGTTTAGGGATTTAAATAGTTTTTACAGACAGATTGCCTTATTTCTTTTAGGATTAGTTTCCTCATGTTCTGATCATAGTCCTTACCTACTTAATAGAAGTAGGGGAGATTTCTATTTGTGGTTTTGACTGTGATAGAGTTACAGTAGCAAATGTGGGTCTATGTTTTGGGTTTGTACTGAGAACAGCGTTGGTAATACAGAGATGTTTTAGTTACTGCCATGCAGTGTTTGCACAGAGTCCAGGTCTTTTCTGCCCCTGACCCCACCCCACCAGTGAGCAGGCTGGGAGTGTACAAGGAGCTGGAAGGGCACACAGCCTGATCCCAGCTGACCAAAGGGAAACCCCATTTTGTCATGCTCAGCATATAAAGCTGTGGGAAAAAGAATGAAGAGGGAACATTTGGAGTGATGGCATTTGTCTTCCCAAGTCAATGTTTCAAGTGATGGAGCAGTGTTTTCCTGGAGGTGGCTGAGCATCCACCTGCCTATGGGAAGTGGTGAATTATTTCCTTGTTATGCTTTGCTTGTCCATGGCTTTAGCTTTACATATTAAACCNCCACCAGTGAGCAGGCTGGGAGTGTACAAGGAGCTGGAAGGGCACACAGCCTGATCCCAGCTGACCAAAGGGAAACCCCATTTTGTCATGCTCAGCATATAAAGCTGTGGGAAAAAGAATGAAGAGGGAACATTTGGAGTGATGGCATTTGTCTTCCCAAGTCAATGTTTCAAGTGATGGAGCAGTGTTTTCCTGGAGGTGGCTGAGCATCCACCTGCCTATGGGAAGTGGTGAATTATTTCCTTGTTATGCTTTGCTTGTCCATGGCTTTAGCTTTACATATTAAACCGTCTTTATCTCCACCCACAAGTTTTCCTTTACCTTCTGGTTCTCTCCCCATCCCACCAGGGAGGACTGAGCCAAGTGGCTGAATGGGGTTAGTTGCCAGCTGGGATTAAACCATGACATTTTCTAAATATTAATTAAAATTCCTGGATAGAAAGCATTTTGCTATTCAAAGACTGTTACTAGAGAGAAATAGGACTAAAAAGATCCATTCTGTATCACACACTACAGAAATTACCATAAAAGCTGTCCTGAAAGCAAGATGAGACAGGTATGGAGAAATTATTAGTACAGAAAGAGTTAAAAATGCAGAGTACTGTTATGTATTATCTCGTCTTTCTTCCAGACTTAATTTCTAATTGTATCTTAATGCTGGAGAACTGCTGACATGCATAAATACAAACATCATTTATTCATCAGTAATTTGGCATTTAATTAAAATATTACTGCATTTTCATTGAGTGCATAAGAGAGAGCATTGTAAATATGACAGGTCAAAAAATCCCCATAATATTAACAATATTAACTCAGAGAATGAAAAAAATATAGTACTGGAAACATACTAAACATAATTTTGCAAGGTAAGAGATAAGGAGCTAAAAAATAGGCCTTATGCTATTTTTTTCTGGGAGGAAAAAAATATTTTCTAATCAATAAAGTGCATGGCACAGATGAGAGTGTAAATAACAGCCCATAGTTGAACTGGGTATTGGGGTTTACTTAAGAACTGATGAGATTAGAGCTGTTACCTATGTTTATCTTATGCACTCCCACTTGCCCTCAGTCCCCCAATGTCCTGTTATGTTCACTGGGTTTCCACTTTCCCTTCCAGCAGGGAGGTTGCTGCTGGTCTGGGAAGCTCTAGTGGAAAGTCGTGTTGGTTCACACCGAGCTGCTGTTTGTAGTAATTGGTCTTGACTGTTACCAGCCACGGTCCCTGTGCATCCCCTGGTATTCATCTCCATGCACATCTCTTGTCTTCAGTATCCTCCCCCGCTTCCAGGATCTTTCTTCCAGACAGGATGTTTACTTTCTTCTTTCCTGGCCCTCTTCTTTTTGTCTAAGACTACAACTTCTTTTCAGCAATTTCTATTTTTCAGCACTCACTTTTCTCTCCAGAACATCCAGCACCCATTTTTCCCAATAAAAACAGAATCATAAAATCACAGAATAATTATGGTTGAGGAAAAAACCCAAGACCATTGACTCCAACTTTTAACCAAAAACCACCATGTCAGCTAAAAAACAACAGTAAGTACCACGTCCAGTCATTTCTCAAACCTTCCCTGGCACCAAGGTCAGACTGACAGGGCTATAGCTCCCCAGATCTTCCTTCCAGCCCTTCTTGTAAATGGGCATCACATTGGCCAGCCTTCAGTCATCTGGGACCTCCACATTTAGCCAAAGTCGATGATAAATGATGGAGAGCAGCTTGGTGAGCTCTTCCACCAGCTTTTTCCTTGCCCTTGGGTGAATCCCATCTGGGTCCTAGACTTGAGTGTGTCTAAGTGGCTCAGCAGGTCACTAGTTACTTCCTCCTGGATTACAAGGTGTCTATTCTGCTCCTACCAGCTCAGGGGGCTGGTTGTCCTGAGGATAACCAGACTTTCTGTCAAACACTGAGGTAAAGAAGACGTTAAGTACCTCAGACTTTTCCTCTTGTTAAAGACTGTTTTCTAAGGGATCCTCTGAATCAGAGTCCTGAATAAGCACCCAAAGCCTGCACTCTCTAAGTCCAAGGTAATAACAAATAAGGAAACTCCAGATGCCTTGTCAGGTGATTTTCTGTCTTTCCTTTCAATGTGTGAGCAATATTCAAGACCGCACAGAAACTAAGATCAAGTGCAGCAAAAGAACATGCCACTACTCCACATTAAATGATTCACTTTTTATTAGGATTATGAATAATTATGGAATAGTTAAGGAGCTGATTTGTCTTGACCTGGATTATTTAACAGAAAAATGCTATAAATGAATTATTCATACCCTCCCACCTTCTTATCAACCCAAAGGCTGTGACAGGACAAGACCATAGAGAGGCAGAAAACATAATAAACTAAAACAATGTTACATTGAAATTATCAGGTGGTCAAGCTGTTCCAGGGTATCATTGGACGTTTTGGATATTTTGCATCCATTGATCCTAACAGCTTTTGATTATCTTAAACACTACCTGAACCCAAATGCAATGTCATTGATGGTTTGAGCTCCAGGCTAGAACTTGGCAATAGGCAACACCACTTGCAAAACTAACTGGCCTTTCCAACTACAAAACAAGTCTCACAACAAGAGCAAAAAAGAAATCTGATGTAAAACTGGGAGAATATTCCCAATGGCAGACACTACTTCTCATTGTTGCCGTCAAACTGAAGCATATTTTTCAGCCATTCATTCTTGAATAACTTTAAATCATGAAGGGTAGCTGTATTTAGAGCATTGGTATCAGTGATTTTAGAGGGTCATTATATCAAAGCAGGTCAGATTTAAAAATATCAGCCAAATGCTCATCAATATCAACAAAACAACTTTATGAATGCAGACAGGAGGTTAAAAGTTATAAGTGTAAGATGTGTTTTGCTTACTTCCTTACTTAAAACCAAAACAACTTGGTTTCCTTGTGAAAAATTTAGACAACTCATTTAGTAATCAAGACATAAAATATCTAAGCTACAGATTTAAATTAAGAAAATAAAACCCACCATGGCAAGTAGATTGTGCTTTGACATTTCCAAAGGGCTTACTGGGGCTTAGGAGGTACAAATAAACCTTTATAAGTAAAAACCAGTAATTTTGTTCAATTAATCAAATTTTATGAAAACTTCTTAAAGGCTGCATGGTCGTATTCCCAAATTAGAGACCTTACCTTACTCTGCTTATACTAGACATTTACTCTGAGGGGAAAAAATTATTTATTGTAAATAGAATTAATCTCACTTGCAACCAGAACTATCTCACCACTTAAGAGTTCTGAATACTGGATACTTTCTTTCATATACTTTAATTCAGTTGAGAATACTTTATATCTTCTGGTTTATGAAATGGATTTTATAATTGATAAATGCCGGAAGCCGGTAACTGATGTCACACTTGTGTTTATAGTGCCCAGAAGAGATTTAATAATTTCCTATCATTTCCATACAATACTTACTCAATTTTATAACATCAGTGAACTCTGTTAGACAGTTAGTTCTAAGAAATTAATGCATTTTCAATTGACTATTGTCATTTGGCCTCCAGCCTTCATCCTCACAGATGTAAAAATTTCACATTATATCTTTCTATTTAAATAAGGATTTTTTTGGCAGTTAAGGAATGCCAAGTCACACTTTTGTCAAGTAGGACCTTGTATGGGTTCAAGCAGTGCAGCATCTTCTCCTATCTACCTCTTAATTTTAGCATGTATAATTAATTTAGGATATAGAGAGGGAAAATGGGAAAATCTTGGTCAGAAAACTGGTCTAAAGCAGGTATATCTCAACAAATTCATGCACAGCATAGAGATAGGTGTTTTCTTAGAATTATTTTTATTTATGTTCATGTCCTCTTTTTGGCACTGTTGGCAATTTTAACGGCTCATGGTTTTATGAGCTGAAACCTTCGTCCTCCCCATACATAGATATATTACTTTAGATTTCTACTATTGCCAAACATTGCTTCATTCAAACTTCAGATTTTCAAAAGAAATCTGTATATCCATAACTAATACTGTGTCTAAAAATTTGCCAGTTACTTTGAAGACACGTGAGTAGGAGCTGAATGAGAGGAAACAACCCATAATCTTCTCTTTATGTTATATGTGTAATTTTGAGCAAATTTTCAAAAATATGCATGCAAATGCATGAATACCTACGGTTTAGCACAGATGAAGCAGCATTTTTCTATACTCTGAACCTTCTACACATTACAGAATTTGGTTTTCTGAGAGTCAGAATTTCTTTTTTATAATTATTCATTTTAAAGTTTATACATATATCCGGAATTGCTTATGCTTCTGGTTTCTGCTTTTCATATTCCAGTGTATTTGAAGATTAAAAAAAAAAGGACTTTTTATTCTCACAAATATATCAATGTCTGTCTTGAAATTTAGGTTACATTTCTGAAGGATATTTTCTTTACCCAAGAGCAGAAATTTCACTTTTAAAGAAGGAAGGAGAAAAAAGGAAAGGATACAACAGGATTTAAAGCTGTTCTTTTTCTGAATAGTTATTTCAAAAAAGATCAATAGAATTGCCATTTTTTTAACTGTTATACTAGTGTTTCAAGGCTGCAGGGGGCACTGATGCACTGTTTATCTACAGTACTGCAGAGCAAGAGTCAGGATATGATTTAACAGTCCTGCAGGTTACAGATTCAGAAAAAAACATATAAACTATTTATAATCAATTTAGGTCTTGAGAAATTAGGTAATTGTAAAATATTTATATGAATTTTGGAGGGAAATTCATGTTTCTTCTACTGGTTAATATATTTGTTTTTCTACTGCAACCGAGTGGTTTTAGGGATAAGACTATTTTCTTAACTTTACAACCAAGGTCCTTTGAAGGATGATATATCTTTCTAGTCTTGCATTACTTAATATTGTAACCTCAAACAAACAATCCCTATCCTCCACAGAAAATAAAATTCTGCTTAGCAGCTCTCCTGAGAAGCCCATTTATTCACTGTAGATAACAACTTCCTCATATATTAATCAGCCAATACATATACTACCTGATTCACCAAGTGATTTAAGTAAGAATGTATTACAATAATAATAATATTTAGAAAGAAATAATTACATATTATTCCCATTTATTTAATACTTTCTATTATAGCAACTAGGTAATGGCATCTAAGATGCAGAGATTTCCTGATAATAAGAATGTTAGACAATTTATGACTTAACAACACACAGCAGATCTACAACCATGCCTGTATCTTATGTTTTGCATTTATTCTTTACTGCTTATCTATCCTTTAATTCCTTTCTGCACATAATCACTTCCTTTCTTTTTAAATGCAGGTTACATCAGAGTTCCATCTCTTCTGTTCATCTCAGGTGTTCATATCTCCTGCATTTACAACTGTGCTAAGTTATCACTGCCTAGAGAACCCTTTCCAGAAAGACATGAAGTATAATTTTAACACAGTAACACATGAAGAAGCCACCACTTCAGTTGGTAGTTTGTACCAATTGTAATCATCATTTATACTACAACTATTTTGGGGGGTTATTACCAATGCAGACCTTCTGGTTACATCTTTCGACACACTCGTCTCTGCTGAGCTAAAGAAACCTACTCTGCATCCTGTGTTTCTCCTTATTAAACATATGTGCCACCTTTGTGTACACTATAATCCCCACAGTCATACTGCAGCAAGAACCCTGAGACAGTGAATTACTAGAGTATCTTTCTGCATGCCTTTTTATAAAAAAATATCACCAATTTCTTTGTGGGTTTTTGAATTATATCTTTCATGGTTTTATATATTTTATGGTTTTACGTTCTGCTGCATTGCACATCAGGACACAATGAAATACAGTACAACCAATATCACAATCAATAGTGTACACAAAAACGAAATTGTCTTCCTCCTTTCTTGTTCAGACACACAGAAATCACATTTATAATTTTGCTCCAGAAGTTTACACTGAGTTGCTTGTCTAATTAACTAAAATGAACTCTTCAGGATATTGCTCTCCCTTTCTGGTTTGGCCTGTTTAAAGTAATCCAAATATGAAGATTTGTACAAAGTTAATTTCAAAAAAGTTAATAATATTGCATTTTTCCAGACTTTTCAACTAAAGCTGCAATGTTTGAGCAATTTTATATGAGCTTTATTTTAAATACCTTTTATTAAGTTAATTGCATATTAATGTATCAAAATTTGATTTATAGGTTCCTGATACAGATCATTGTAAAGAACATATTTTTGATCTCAAGAATATAAGTGAGATCTTTAAAGAAAATCCTTTTTTAAAATTTTGATTCCTGATGATTTTTAGATTTGAAACAAAGTGTTGTTATAAAAAGCGTTCTGCCAAAGAGAAGCTCAAACAGTCTTTTTAGTTGTAGAAAATATATGAAATATTTTTCAAAAAGTGGAATATTATTTGTGATGGATTTTATTTTCCATAAAATGACACAAGGTTTTATGATGCTGATTGCTTCACCTTTAGTTTTGTTAAATGAGATTTTTATAAATCCACAAATACTTTATAAGTCATGAGGTCCATGGTCTATTCACTGAGACAGTGAAGGACATAGAATGGATACCAGCAGAAAGCTGCCAGACAGAATAAAACTGAACTTCCAAACTTTTCTCTTCACATTCTGCCTGTTAGCAGTTGAAGACAACTCTGAAGATTTCTTATTACTTCTGTATAAAATTCAGAAGTCAAAGAGAATGTATTATACCAATTCAAGTTTCCAGGACGGAAATTATTTCTTTCAGTGTGACTTTCATTCTTACTTATTCTCTCTAATATGTCTCTCTTCACAATGCAGTCTGGTATAATAACAGGAGCAACTACAGCTCTATTGCGAGGCATTTTCTGCGCATAACTCGGAAGTCATGGAAACCTGCTCCAAAGTTTAATTATTTCTGAGTGTATAACAAGACACTTCTCTTCTATTTCCAGGTTTCTGTAATTGGAATGACAGCAAATGCTAGCACTAAAATTAAGAGTGACTGTAGTTCAATAGAGAAAGCACGCAGGATAATTTCTTTTAACATTTGATTGTTTTGAGACAACTCCTCATCTTATATACTTGGCTTTTCTTAACCACTGTTCATAATAGATATAAGACTAGATATATAGGGCAATATTCTTAAAGCAAAATTTTATCAAACCATACATGCACCCATCTTTAAAACCAAGTTTTAGATGGACAGAACAAAATTGAGATTATTTTTTCTGTTCTAAGAGAGTAGAATACAAGGATTTTATTATTCACATACCTGTCTGGCTAGAAGCCCAAATTATTATTTCAGGAAGCTACTGAACCATACCACTTGATCTCTTGTGTCACTAAGATAATTTTTCTTAAGAATTAAGGCAAAGTTTCCACAGAGTATTTCAATGGCTAGGGCACATGGCATTATTAATGCTGTGAAAAACATACACAGCAAAATTTTAAGAACTTTGAAGTATGGCTTTAAATTTAACTTCTGTGAATCTGCACAAGTTTTACAGGAAAGTTGGTATTTTCTCAACCTTTTTCTCCTTTTCATTCTATGAAACACTTTTATTTTTATATTAATATTATTTTGTTTGGGGGGGAAGCTGTGTTGAAATGTAAAATGAAAAATTACATTAATTAATGAAAAAGAAGTATCATAAATCTTTAAAATATATTTTCTTGTGCTTTTTCATGTTCTTAAATTTCAAAAGCTAATATTCAAGCACAGTGCTTGTTTGGATGACAGAATTTCCAGGGAAGTATAAATATTCAGAGCAATTTGGCAAAAGAAAATGACACTCTGTGTAGGCTAGAACAACCCAACTTGTAGTGTTCCTGGAACTATGATATTTGAAGCAAAACTTCTCATTTGCTGGAGCTAAAAATATACAGCCGAAATCCTACACCTTTCCAACTATTAAACAACCATATAATCTACAGGTAAGAAAGGCTGAAAGATTACAATAAGGCTTTTAAATTATCTCAGCAGCCTTCTAATTCTGATCAGGCCTGAGAGTGAGGAAACTCCAGGTAAGGAGAATTCACTGTGCTGTCCTTTGAACTGGAATGCCTCCCAGAATTTCTCCATGCTGGTCCACTGAGCTGTCACATCCTTAACTCTCTCATCTCCTATGTAAGAACTTGTGATGACCCGCTGAGCAGGCATCTGACAGGCAATCTCTCTCGTTTCCATGTTTACGGATGTGGTTTAGATGGATACAGCAACTTTATACACCAATCACAGCTTGTGGGGCTTTGAATCTGCCACTTAATGTAAAGAGGTCATCGCAGATAAACACTTGCTGTAACAGAAGCCTTTAACACATATTTCTCCTTCTTAAAGTAGAATCAGAGTCATAGAAGGATTTGGGTTGGAAGGGATCTGAAAGATCAACTAGTTCCAACCCTCCACTGACATTCGCCAGGCCACCTCCTACTAGACCAGATAGCACAAAGCCCCATTAAACCTGGCCTTGAAAAATTCCAGCCATGGGGCATCTACAGCTTCTCTGCGCAACCTGTTTTAGTGTCTCACCACTGTCACAGAAAAGATTTTTTCCCGAACACCTTATCTAACTGTACCCTCCAGTTTAAAGTCATTCCCTCTTTTCTTATCATTACATGCCCTCATAAAAAGTCCCTCTCCAGCCTTCTTGGAAGCACCCTTCAAGTACTGGAAAGTCCTATAAGGTCTCCCCAGAGCCTTCCCTTCTCCAGGCTGAACAGCCCCAACTCTCTCAACCTGTCTTCATAGGAGAGGTGCTCCAGCCCTCCATTAACTTAGTGGACTCTTCTGGATTTGCTCCAATGTGTCCATGTCTTTCTTGTGCTGGGGACCCCAGAGCTGGATGTATTACTGTGAACAAATTTGGTTCTATGATATGAATGTTCTGCTGAAAGTGACTCACTGTGGTCCCTCCAGCCTCACCCATCCTGTGTATCTGTGACTCTGTGTTTCTGTGATGCATGAAGGGATCAGTTGATACGAAATGGTCAAGCATTTGATGTAAAAGAAGCTTTATAAATCCGATTAGTAAATTTAGTAGTCTACAGTAAGTATCACCAGTAACTGGAGACATTAAATATTATATTAATGAACAAAAATAGATCCAAAGGTATGACTTGAATGCAAAAGCACTCCAGCACTGGAGCCTTTTTTTAGCGCATGAAATCAATACCTCATAAAATAATGAGGTACACATGAGCAGTAGTAGAAAGACAACTTCATTTAAAAAACCAACTTGTGAGTCTTATTCATAAAAATATTTCCTTTTTGCACAACTGTGTCAGAGTGTTTTCCAAAATATTTAACTGAGATATTATTATTTTCAGTAACACACTGTCTCAGGCTTAAGAATTGTATGCACACATCAGCATATATACTTGCAAATGCCTCCTTGAAAAAAATGAAAGGAAAAAATGCATGGTATCCTTTAAGACTTGTCTTAGTTTCCATGTGAGTACCTGGCAATCCCAGCAGAAATCACAATTTCATTACAATTGTTCATTACAGACACAAAGTAACAGTGACTGCCACTGAATTCTGTTGACAGAATTAAGAAACAATCTTCTCTTGGTGTAATGCATAATCTGAAAATTACAGAGGGATAAATAAATAAGGTCAAGATAAACATCAACAAATACTATTATTACTCTAGAAATAGAGAGTTTTCCCAAAGAAGAGTAATAATAGTTTTGTGGTATGCTGATGAGACACAATCTTTTCCAGAAACAAGCAGAGAAAGTAATGTTTACAAACACAGATTACCTCACCTCCATACTTTTGGCACATGGATATATCTAATATCCATCAGAAACAATTTTCATTGAATACTTCAAAAGATTGAGATAAAAGGCTTGTATAACATTTTACAGTGATTTTGAGGATTTACAACAGTGGGAAAGATTACATCTGTTTCTTTCTTTCTTTCTTTTCTTTCTCTTTCTTTCTTTCTTTCTTTCTTTCTTTCTTTCTTTCTTTCTTTCTGTCTGTCTGTCTGTCTGTCTGTCTGTCTTTCTTTCCACTGAAGTCTATCACTGAAAAGTCATTATCTGAACAGCAATGCCAGAAGAGGAAGGAAAGGTACCAGAAAAACAGAACTCTTGTACACAGAGAGCAAAAAGAAAATTGCACAGGACAGCAAAACTCACAAAGGAAAATAAAATATTGCAAACAAATGTAAAAGATGAGGGAAATCAATAATTATAAATCAAGTAAAGTGGATGAAGGCATATGAAAGCAACTTAAGCCCTGGAAAAGGAGTAAGGGACAATTACAAACACATTGAAAAAGTCATCAGCCAGCAAAAGCAATAGATGAGAGAGAAAAGAAGTAACAACATAAATGCATAAAGAAGACCAAATTCTTGTTATCACTTTATGTTAGAATTGTACAGAAATGTTATTAACATAATATCAAACACCATGTATGTGAGGAATACAAATAAATTATATTACTGAAGCTTTATCTCCAGTTCTGTATTTCAGAAACATTTAGTCCAATTGCCATGTTAACCACAGAAAACTCATAAAACCTGTTGAATAAATAAAACTAAGTAGTGTCAGTATTCTTCATTTAATCTTCTTCTGCAATGTTGATGGACACTGTATATTCTTTATTGTCTTTTTTTGTGTTTCAGAATTAAGCACATAACTTTAAACTGCTGAGGAGAAAATACAAATACAGCTATTGTAAGAATTGAGACGTTGAGATGTAAGAATATAACTGGTAGTCTCTCACATATAACAGATGCCCAATGCTTTTAATAGGATCTTGCATTTATTCATAAACTAAGATGTAAGTGGACAGAAGAGCTTAAGCTTGGAACTCTGTGATTTCTTTTTTTGGTTTTGAGCCAGATAGCATGTTTGATTGACTTTAAATTTTTCAGTTCAATTGAATTCATGTGAAGAAACTCTTTAAGCTTACCTGAGTTGTGTATGGACTGTTAGGATGAACCCTAACATACAGTATACATAAACACTTTCCTTGGAAAGTGGAATGGTAACAGTAGGACTTTCACAACTGGCTGAAAAAAATTTTCAGAAGATAGAGTTTCCCCTTTTTAAAGTATGCAGTTCATTCCAAAGACAGAAGTCAAATGCCTTCAGATACCTGGTGTCAGATGTTCTGAGTTGTGATGTTTAATAATATACTGAAAAACAGGAAGTTCCACAATGGAAAACATGCTGAGAAATTGCACAGGAGACTGACTTGACAAAGGTGTTGGGTTCTGTGGGGATGTTTGTAAAAGTATTGCAGAAAACTGCAGAATGGAAAAGGGAGTATTCACACATGAGGAAGGGGATTTGGAGCTTGTTGGAAAGTGCCTGAGTGAGGGGAAAGTGGAACTGAGGGCTTACTGAAAACATGTAGAGCTCTCCAAAGTGTACTGCATAGCTCCTGAGAAAATTGCCATAGATTAGGAAATCCATCAGTCTTCTTGATGGAATGGAACTTGGGTAATGCACTTTCAAGGGCCTCTTTCCAAAATGTAAATAGCAATCAGAGTCTTTGCTAAAATAAAGCTCAGTTTCAGCCTGCAAAACACATATTAAGATAAATGAATAGGAAAGTAAAACCTTTAAAAAAATCTACTGAAAATCTGTCCAGTGGGCAGTAATGAAGAACTTAGCTTATTAGCTCCTCTCTGAGAGTCCAATTCACTCTTGTACACTTGAATCCATAAATAAGACTTGTCTTAGGAAAACATTAAAAGGTATTTTTCTCTTTCCTAGCTAGGATTCTTTTTTTTTTTTTTTTTTAATTAAAAAAACAGGGCTTGGATAGGTACAGGTATATATGTATATTTATATATTTTATATGTGTGTATGTGTGTTTGGAACCTCTGAATTTAGTACGTGCAGTAAACTGTTACAATAAACTCTTAAAGCAATATATAGCAGTCATAGCTCCCAGACACTAAAACAGAAACAAACTGCAGTAAACACCAGCTTTTAATACCGTGACTCAAAACTTCATTTATATCTGTCATCTGAACTCTATCTGGAAGTGATAGTCATTTATCCTGCAAATCTATTCCAGCAACATTTTCTGAAACACTTAAAGAATTTTTTTATTGCATTAACACAACACAAGAATCTTGCTTCAGAAGAAGGAAAAAAAAAGGTATTTCATTTCTTTAAAAATGTTATCAGAGATCTGTTATTTTCAATTGTCCTTCTACTACTGCTATTTGTCATTATATAATCTCTTTCAAAAGTGCCTGTCTGTTTATAACTCGTAGACAGGTATAGTTTAAAGGGAATCTTAAAATGAGCTTTGACAAGATTTACATAACTATATAGTCTAGCATGATTCTAGAACACTACTTGTTGGAGGCTTACCTTTACTAATTGATACGGTTCTATTACAGCCTTTCCTGAAAGCCAAAGTTGCACAGCCCAGAGTCCTTTATGGCTGCCAGTCTGCTCAGAGAGAGCCAAACTCATTCCCCTGCCCAAACCATTACTTTGCCATTTCCTGTTTCCTCACCCTGGTTACATTTAATAGCAGGAAGTTCTGATGAGCCCTCAGTGCAGTGCATTCCTCCTACCTGTTCTCTGTCCTTGTGGGATCATGCAATAGTGTACTTAGGAACTGTGTGCTTAAGCAATGGTGCATGGGAATAGCAGAAGGATCTGGGACAGATTAACTGAGTTAAAGCCTCATGTCTGAAACTCAGTGTTTCTGAGCATGCCCAGAAATCTTGGATTTTTCAGAATGATAAGGATTGTTGCAATTTTTTGGTCTTTGATCTTATCCAATTGCCTGGTGCTGCCTGCATCAGTCATCTTCTTGAATTTTAGCAGAATTTAACACCTGCTTCTGAAATTACGTGAAAGGAAATTTCCATGTTGTCCCCATCTCCAATTTAGTTCTACCAAGTTAAAATAATTCTCTCTCTCTCGTAGTGTACAATATTTGCATTAAAAAATATGAATTTTAAAGGAACAAATAGCATTCTTGCCCTAATATATTTAGGGCATTTTAGACAGTAGGTAGTCAGATATTTACGCCAGTGAAACTAATGTTATTGTGCAATTTTTTACCTTTCTTAATTCTGAACAATTTTTAAACAGTAATGTAAATTTCAGATATAAGAAACATGCAGTGTATAATATCCTATGAAAGGCACTGCCTTGTCCTGAAGTAGTGATGACAATACTTTCGAAAAGGTTTATGAACTATCTCTAAAATATGTTTTTGAAAGCTTTCTGTATTCCTTGCACATATTAGATTATCCCTTTAGTATTTTAAAATTCAAATAGATCTGGTTAAAAAGATGGCAGAACACATTTGAATAGATTTCAAACCTATTAAAAAATCATAAGCTTGAAATTTACTCACAAGCCCATACATTTCAAGAAGCATCACCATGCCCACAATAATGAAGTAATCCATGCAGCCAGGGGACCAAGGAGGACAAAACCTAGCAGAGTAAATGAATGCCACTACAGTATGCTAAATATGCAAAAAAAGGGCATTCAAAAGGATTGGAAATCTACAAACAGGTGATGATAAGTAGAAAGTCAATTAAAGAAAAACTACCACAGTAAAAACAGAAAAAATTAGTGCTACTGAGTGACAAATACAGGGATGCTCTTGCAGGAAGAAACTGGATTGTTTTGTCTGCCACACTGTAGAGTTCTCTGCTACTATTAGGCAGCTCCAGCTGTAGCAATATTGCATCTACAGAACCATATGAATTCTGAAAATGTAATATAAAGTACACCAGGATTTCTAGTATTCACTAGCTACTTATATTTGCAAAGTATATAAACCATTATTGCTCTATTGAAACGACTTTCTTCAATCATTTTTTCCTTCCTTCTCAAAACAAATCCATTTTCCCCAGAAGCCTGTCTTGCAAAAGGGTAATGACAGCTGAGCTTCCTAGGTGTTTTCAGGGAAGCAGACTATATGTAAGGAATGATGACGTTGAGATGAATGGGGGTTATACCTAAACAGAAAAGCAAACAATGATGTTAGCTGCCAGGTGTTAGCAGCTATGAAATTCATATGTCATGGGGCAGGAATGAGTAAGGAGAATGTCTGCCAGGCTTCCATGCAGTCCATTTCTACATATTTCCCTCCCCACCAAGGGAAATTCAGAATAATTTCAATTATCTGTTGAAATTACTGTGAATTTTAACAGACTAATTACAACAATTTTCATTGCTGAAATTCAGCTTTTCACAAGCAGGAAAAGCTGTGATTTGGACCAGGATAGTGCCAGGTCTTTGTGGACTGCATGGGGCTGGACACTGTTAGGCTCATCTGCAGCATTCTGAAGAAGCAGGGAGGTAAAAGGAACATTTTGCTTAGCATAGAGGAATGAGAAGGCCCAATATTCTTCCAATATCCTTTTATTTACAAGACTATATCCACAGTTCATCTATACAAACAATCATGTCATTTCACTCATCTAATCAGCGACATATGTACAATAAGTATTTGCAAGAAACAGTCCTAGACTGTAATCACTGAGTTCTGATTCAAATAAAGCAATCTTTAATGTCTATATTATACCATATAAGCCATATTTGTATGCTAATTAACTGTGAAGGGAAGTATCAGAATCAGTACAAAAATGCAATAAATCTAGGTATATAATTCTATAGGCTATCATGTAGCAAATAATATGGCATTCTATACTAATAAAAATTTAAAAGAAACAAAGATAATTTTTTACAAGCTACCTCTTTCCTGCCTATATCCCTCTCTATGTAACATATGCAGACTGGACAAAGCTGTTCTCATTGGTATTTTTGTTTCTTGAAGGTTATTGATATTTAATGGAATGGTTATATAAACTGTTCAATAGGAAAAACTGTAAAAAAGGCTGGTGTCAAAAAGCTTAAGGATGTAAGCACTTGTATCAGTGAAAGTATTATTAAGGAGAATGAAGGAAGTAGAAAAGATGGTAAGAGTCCTGATTTTTAAGTTATCCTGCTTTTATTTGGTAGTTTAAAAACCAGAACTACCTGTTGCTTAGGATATGGGACATCAAATGCATATGCAAAATGGAGAACAATTTCCTAATCTAGTAACCAGAGGAGACACCAGAGACGGTTTATTATTTTATTTTCACCATGATTACTTAATTTCTAATACATAAATATCCCTTGAAGTCAAGGTTTTTCCATTTAAGTTAATACCCGAATGAAAGACATGAAGTAGCTTCCTCACCTGCTTTCAACCTTATGAATTTCTGTTTTGCACAGAGGCATAGTTTCAGAGACAGGGGTACAGGAAACTCATTTTGAAGAACACCATAGTTTTGACTAGGAAAAACAAGCTGTGCAGAAAGAAACAGAGGAGACATTGCTTCTTTCTTATCAGGGGTTTATCACAACAGAGGTCAGGGTTTTCTATTTTGTGGAAGATTTAGATCCACAACCACTTGTTAAATGCACTTAGAGAACATGTTCCAAACAAAATGTGCTGGGGAATTTAAAGGGTGCAAAGATTTATTTCTTCATCAAGTTTGGACAAGTAAATGACATTGAGCTGCTGTTCTAAATAAAAATGGTGGCAGGTCTCTGCAGGGGTAACAAACTGAACTTTGTGTTCAGAGTAAGTTTACTAGCAAAACCTTAGATGCCTAGGACTTGGGGCAGGAAGTTCCTTAGATAATGGGTTTACACTCCATTTATAACTGAGTTGGATGTGTGTAGGTTCATTAAGGAGTTGGGGGTGGAGGTGAATGCAGAGTTCAGATCTCATGGATCTTTAATTTATGATCTAGCGGGTTACTATTAGCTTTCTAAGACACTATTTAAGCAGGCACATGAGCATTACTTTAATTATTCTGTAAATTTTAGGAAAAAAAGCCATATGTAAAAAGCCATATATAATGTTCTCCAGGAATCTAGGACATGAATATCCTACAATTGAAATGACACTGCTCTGGAAGACTTCGCTATCTACAAATGCAATTCACCTCTGTTTTCTTTTGCTTTTCCACTTTTCCATGTTCAAACCTATTATATTCCAAAATAGAATCCAATGTACACAACTGCCCCAGTATAGCCTTCTATTTCAATCAATGTATGACCAACAGCAATGTGAATATGCAAAACTGAAATCAACTGGGTTTTTAAAATGTGTTCAGAAACAATGCTTTCCAGCATTTTTCACCATCTCTTGTATGCATAGTAAATGCGGCAGCAAGTCATCCATATTTGTAACAAGATTAATGAAAGTCCCAAAATTGTAAGTAAAACAACCAGCACATCCCCCCACTTCCCATTCCTGTATTTTTTGGCAGATCATCTTTCTTAGTACACTGTTTCAGCATTCAGGGGGTGACAACTCACTCTAAATAAGCTGTCATGCTTAATAGAACTACTCTGCAAAAAAACCAATCTTCCATAAAGAAAATGTTTCGAAAGAATAAAAGAAAGCAAGATAGATGTCTCTCTAGGGTTTTGCTTTTTGCTTTTTTTTTTTTTTAAACTGTTGAATTTATCTAAAATGGTCACCCTATGTAAGGAAGGAAGCAAAATAAGCACAAACAGTTTCTTCTGATTTGTAAAGGCATAGAGGGCAGTTTACCTGCAATTGTCAACATTACTTCTTCCCACAGCGTTAGAGAAGCTGAAAGGTCCCACATTATTGATTTCTATGACTTTTATACAGCCAGTGAAATTGTAGACAGGTCCAGAAATCTGCAAAGGAAAAATGCACACAGTTCTTTTTGTTGTAGTCATTGTGGTCAATTTTAAAATTAATTAAGTTTCGATGAAAATATTTGTAGCATAATTTTACCCACTCCTGAAAAACCCTCCTGGTCTCCATTTTTTCCCTAATGAAGTTCTACTGAAAAATATGAATATGAAAAAAAATCACAGCAAGACTAGCAGTACTGAATTAGAAATAAACTTAATGAATGCGTTTAAAAAAAAATAGTTTGGGACATGCAGAGAGCAAAACAGGTATCACAAAACATCAGTAAAAAGCCTGTTTCTCTAACTTTAATCAGGTATTTATTTTCTTTTTTTTTTAATGGAGAAATACAGGGCATGGGGAATGGTAAACAGGGAAGCTTTGAAATTTTTAAGTTTACTACTTCCTTGCTCTAAAGCTTTCTAGCACCATTAATCATATTTCAAAGATGCCTAAGGACCTACTAAAAATGGGAATCACTGCAGGGGCACTGAAAACAGAGAACAGTAAATTGTTATGCACTGCTGAGGACCCATTTTTATCACTGAACATGAAGTCAGGTTTAGATACTTACAGAAAGAAAAATAAAAATATCTTGAGGAACAGTTTGCTGAAAGCATAATGGCAAGAATTAAATGCTTTTTAAAACCCAACAGGAGCATTAAGCCTGCCAGAAAGGCTTCAGGGCTAATAGACCATCTAAGTATAAAGAGAATGTTCAAAGAGACAAGGCTCCAGCAGGGAATGTAAATGACTCACCAAATCAAAATTTAATGAAGGGTAGTACTGGGATGTTCCCATGACAGAACCCCTTTTTAGTTGGGGTACATCAGAGATCTGCCTCAAATTGAATTATTACTGGAAAATGTTTTCTAAAAAAAACCTAAAAAGCTAACAGTGGCAAAAAAAGAGAAAGATCAAATAGTGTTTGCTAGGGATTCCTAAGGGAAATTACTTTAGTCATCACTTAAAATGGCATCCAAACCATGGGAATGGTGGATATGGATTTTTGGGAGGAGGGGAGAAGTGTTTGACTTTTTTGCTTTTTATGATTTTGAAAACTGGGAAAAATACTAGGGCATGCAAGGACACACCTCAAACTACTGATCAGTAAGTCCCAATTCCATTCAAGACAGACAACTAGGAATTACACTGAAGTACAGAATTAACAGATATGTAAATTAACGTAATGCATTTGGGGGTATAGTTGAGATGGTTTCAGAAAAGGGAAATTGTAACTCACAAGAAGAACACTGACTATGGGAAAAAGGATGTCTTGGCACATAGCCTTTAATTTCCAAAGGATTTTAACAAGTTTTTGTGCTAAAAGATTCTAAAGTAAATCAGTCACCCTGGGATAACAAGGAACCTTTCTCAACAAATTAAAAGAATGGTTAAAACAGAAGCAGAAAAATTGTGAATAAATGGTGAGGGTTCTCAATATGGAGAGCCCCTAGAAATTCTCTCTGTAAATCTGTATTAGGGTCTGTGGTCTCCAATGTATTTAAGTGGCTCAATTACTCAAATTACTCAGGATAGCAAAACCAAAATCCCAAGAATAGGATTTCTCAATATGCAAAAATGTCACAATATGCAAAATTATAAGGCACGTAAGGATGATGATATGTATGAGAGTTTCTGAACAGAGTGGCTGTATAGACCAGGAATCTTCAGTTAGGAAGTACATGAAATGACATAAATCAGTGAGAAGATGAAAGCAAGGTAAAGGGTTTGCTTTTTGTACAACTCAGAATTAAGTTGTGGAACTCTGCCATAGGATGTTGTGGACGGTACAAGTCTAAATGAGGTCAAGTCAAAAATCAATCATATTAAAGGGAAGGAAGAGCTGTCTCCCTCCCAGCAGAGAGATAGGCTGCACAAATACAATATGGCTGAAGCAAGGAGAATTGCTTTTCTCTGCACTGCTCAGCCACTTTGGAACGTAACACACTGTGCCATGCCATACACTATAAACAGAATGAAATGGCTTTCCAACTTATGGGAGAGCTCAAAGAAGTTCACTAACGGTTCATTGTTTGTTTCCTTAGCAGCAAAGGCTTACAGGAAGTTAAGACTTTAAAAAAGATATATTATTACACTGCAGCAATGTGGAAGGTTATGCAACTATCTACAAGGTGGCATTTAAAGTCAGTAAAGTTCAAGTGCAGCAAAGGGAAGATGGTTCCTCTGTGAAACAAACACAGAGATTCACAATGAAGCTTCCTGGAACTTAAAAAGAAACAAAATCGTCATTCAAGAACTGGATGTGAACACTCTACTTCAAGTTAACTTTGGATATTAAGAAAATAATATTATTTGATATACCACAAGGGCTGGCAGAGGTTATTGATATGGATTACAGACAACAGAACACTCTTTCTCCTCCTCCTTTGCCAGCCACTCTGGCACAGAAATAAGTGTGATGGACTGCCAAGTGTTACACTCAGCAGTCTGCTTTTGCTGCCATCATCATGACAAAATATACCAGGTAATCTTTGAAGATATGTTGCCCTACTAAGCTTCACATTTTAATTTTTATAAGAGATGCTTGTTATTTTTCCCCCTGCCTTTTATAAATAGTAAATAAAATAATTTTCAGATTAACAGGATGCAGGATCTGTTGTAAATTTATTATGAACACAGACAGAAAAGGTTACAGGATTCTGAGCTGGAAACTACATGGGACCTGTAAATTTGCACCCCCAAAAATGAACAACTGAATAGTGTCTTAATATTGGCTGCATAAACCAACTTGTTAAAGCCCTGTTACTTTTTTTCTCCCTGAGCCTCTTATGATTTTCCCAGTCATGCCATGCATGTTTTTCAACAAAAGTCCTCTTTCTTGGGACTCTAAAAATGAACAAACAAAAAGGAAAACAAAATAAATCAATAAATGCAAAGGTCAGATGCAATATGATTTTATGACAGCTACTGTGCCAAGTTAAGTTCCTTCAAGACTCTGGTATACGGAACATTCACTACATCAACCTATGATCCATTTTGCACACTGAAGAGCAAATTAGTCACTTGGTTTGGAAATCAACATTTATCCGCATATTTCCCCAAGCACTAAAACAGTGAATATTTTAACAACATGGTTTCCTTCCCCTCAGTACTGGCTGGCCTCCAGTGTGCATATATTGAAGGCAATGCATTCCTCTAAAGCAATCTTAAAAAAATTACTTCTTTGTTTTTTAATTATAACTACATTATAAGTATTTTGGTCAAACAATTACTTGCATTTGTTCTGCTATTCTTTCTATACAAAAAATTAATATCTTAGAGATATAGGAAGAAGAACTATTGATATGTATAAAATCAAAAGTAAGTAGCTTTTGTTCTGCTATTTTTGAGAACAGATACTTTTTGTGTTTAGCAGAATATTAAAATGTAGACTTTCACATGCAGTTGAATTTCATTTACAAAAAACATTAACATGCTGGCAAACTGTAACACTTAAATTGCCTGAAAATGTCAGGGCCAGAGCAACACCAGAAATTTAGTTTAATAAAATTCACTATTCAGAATCTGTTCAGATATGTTTGACATATAGTAACCATGCTCTTTAAATGCCCTTTATACTTGACAAAAATGAGTACAGATACTTACCTTGTAGGAAAAGTTCACACATATATGCCAAATCATTTATTAACATCCCTTACTGAGACTAGCTCAAATTAAGCTGCTGTTAGGCAGAATTAACCTAGAATGAGCTCCTAATGAAATGAACTTACATGCCATCATTTCATTACAGATTCATAAATAATATAATGAGGTTTTGGCTTACGATCTGAGCATTTATTAAAAAAATGTGATTAACTGTAAAGAAAACAAAACATAGCACAATCTTTCCTCATTTTTTTCCCACTCAAGATAAATTTTATATATCTTATAAATTCTCACTATAGATATTACAATGTACCAAAATACGTGATTCAATAGTCTTTCACATCTTGAAATTTCACATCTTGAAATTTCACATCGTGAAAAAGACTCCTAAAATATGGTTGATTTTGGAGTCTGATTAGTAGAACTCTCTTCAATAGGCTGAAAAACTTTTCAAATGCAATACTTCAAACTTAAATTAAATAACTCATATGCACAGTTTTGAATACTCTAATAAAATTTTAACTTGTATTTACTAAAACCATGGTGAAGTGTTTGGAAATTAATAACACAAAACCCCCCTCAATTTGGATAACAGCTTCTTTTCTCCAGTTTTGTTTTCTGCTAGTGATTAGAATCATATGAAACAGTCATAATGGACTCTGAAATTAAGCAAACCATAATACCTGTGTATTCTCTTCAAATTGGCCATACAAATTTGGCTAACCATCTCAGTTTTAACCTGCTTGAAGCCTACTGCAACTGAACTTCAATATCAAACTCACCAAAAAAATAACCTGAAAACAAAAAATAATATTTAAAAAACCCAAACAAAACCACACCTAAATTCCATGGGTTGTGGTGGTGAGGCTTCCCCCTAAAGAAGAATTTGTTCTTTAAAAATGTAATTTTACAACCTATTTTCCTGTCTTAGATACTGAATTACATACAGCACAGAATATAACTATATGGACTACCAAATAAGCAGCAAGGAAATCAGAATGTGCCTAATCCAACAGGACCTTATTCTGCATTTGTATTTCACTTACTGAGCACTGAAACTTGCCTGCATTGAAGGCAACATGCTACATATAGGATGAGTATTCTGTTCAAGCCCAAAAGTTATCAAGGCTCTGTTAAAAATCAACATTAGTGCCTCAGACATCACACTTCTTTTCTTTCTGACTTAAATTTTTTAAAAGTCAATAAAAAAATTGGTTCTGATGGTAGTTCAAGCAAAATGGACAAGGCTAGTCTGGTTAATTTGTACAGCTACTAATGAGAGAGAAATGCACCTCCCTTTGAGAAGTCCTGCTGAAGTAACAGGGGCAGGTGAGCGTGTGTCTTTGACATATCTATACTGTTCATTACTTCAATATCTAATATTTACTTTTAATAACACTTTCCATACTCAGTTCAAATTTTAATCCACAAGCATTTTTATTGTTAGATAATGGTATATAAGTCAAAGAGTTTAATGACATTTCAGAATGTGCAGGAAAATGAAAAATAATATTAGCTCTCAAACAAAAGTAATAAAAGAAAATACTTAAAATATGGGAGAAGGAATATTGCTTCAGCTTCTGTCCCAGTACTTTTGTAGAAATGAGAAGGCAAAATGGGAATATGTACTAGTAAAATTTTCTACATGCTATCATATAAATAAATTGGGTGAAACACAAAGGAACTAAAATCTTCTCCATCCTGACTCATAGTGGCCATGAAATGAAATACTGTATAAACCTATACATAACACCAAAGTTTCATTCAATTAATGTTTTAATAGAACAGATGATTTTACACTGACGTTGTGATTTTGAGCCAAACATCCCAAAATAATTTTAATTAGGTTATACTGAAAAGGGGTTAAAGAGGTAAGGGAAATCCAGATTTATTTTTTTTTTTTAATCTAACTACCTCTACTGATTTTTTTAAACAATTTACTGCTATTACCCTGAATCTGCTTTTACTGTATCAGCCATGGATATTGAATCCTATCACTAAACTTTCATGAAACAAGAAAGGTAAAGCATAATAAAACAGGCAGAAGAGGGGGAGAAAATAAAGGGTGGTAGAGGTTTACATTTCTGCTCTTCATTTCTCATTTGTTCTAGCCACTCAAATCAGGGGTTGTAAAACTTGTAACCGTCATAATTCTGCTATGGGAAATGAGCAAGTCAGTAATTCTTCCAGTCTCCTATGCTGTAGAGCAGGTAACTCAGACTGTTCTCACATTGGATCTGAATTGGCAAACCACTTCCTGTATTGATGTTCTTCACAGTGGAAGCCAGACTGGTCATCTGCCTGGTCCCAGACTCATATGGAATCAGCTCACCATATAACAGACATTCACATTCCTCTTGCATCATTTCCTCATCTAAATTGACTGGCAGTCTAAAACTTGAACATAAGTGCTTCACTGTCAATTTTCCATGATTCTGACAGTTCTAGCTCAGAATGGTTCATTAAACCACGAAGGATTAATTAAAATCAGTGAGCCTGAAAGATTCAAGAGTACTGAGAAATTCCCTTACCATTTTTATGAAAGTTCATCCTTGGCCAGAATCTTTATCTTTTAAACTTGCTCTTGGCTCGCACTTAAACAAGTGCAATGTTGCATTTCAGAAGGGATATGAAGACTCTGATGTGAGGAAGGACCTTCCTAAGCTTTATGGCTAGTAATGTCTGCCTTTTTTCTAAACAATTTCAGTGTTTATGCTTATAACCATAATGCATGATTTACTTACTGCATTTGCTATTGCAATTCTTAGTAAGTTAAACTACTGTAATTTATCTTTTTCAATGCTCTCTGTTTAATGTGGTACAATACCTTTCCCCTGAGAAAGACGGAAAATATATTGGCCTGAGAGTACTAGAGAAGGTAGAGAGAAATTTGGAAAATTGACTTATCTTTCTTGTATAGTGCAGACTCCATCAATTGTGGAAATCAGCTCATCTCCCCACACTTCACCTTTTCAGAGTGACACTAGAGTTACACGTTGAACACCATGCAAACATATTATAGTATTACAGCACTTAAAGCAGGGTATTTGGAGTTCATCACCATGAACTAGTTTTCAGTCTAAGTCAGTCAGCTTCTGTAGTTCTGGTTCTTGTCCAATCAATAACTAATCACTCAAATTTACAAACATTTAACCCAAGAGATGTTTGTATAAAACATATGTATTTATATGCTGATGGATTTAATTATACTTATGGGTCAATTTCAAGTCAGGATATTCTATATCTAAACTAAAATTAAGTGTGAAACACTTCCTAGTCAATTATAGATGCTGAGTTACAAAAAAGGGAAGAGTTCTAACAAAAAGTTGTACATCTGTCTGAACTAGAAGACATAACACCTTCTCTAAAACAATGACACCTATATTCTTCAGAATGAAAAATGCCCACAAAAGTGAAAATGTTCTGATAAAATGGCTTTTCTTTAATGAATATATGTGGTTTATGGTGTTCAGAAATGCCTAATTTTGTCAGACTTCTAAGAAAACTGAAGATTCTCAGCTGAAGAAGGGAGAGAGGAGAAAAATTTCTTCATAGATTTTCATGATTTTTGCTTTTCTTATACCATGCCAGTACACCATCTAGAAATATATGCAACTGGTTTGTCTGGTTTTGTACACTTTAAATAAATTTTTTTTCTAGTCCAATTTCTTAAGGCAAGAGGTATTGCAAGGTAGCACAGTATTCTGCACACACTAGGTAAGGAACATATCAACTGGCACACTACACCTTTCAGCAAATGCCTTCCCTTCCCCAAAATACTCCAGAGAATCCAGTGAGCCATACGTCAGGACCAGGTGAGAAGTAGTGGTTTACAGTATTAGGAACATGGCAACAAGGAGAGCTGCCTGACACACAACAAGGATTTTAGGCGCATGTGGGCAGTCCAAGGTTACCAAGATGTTAGTCATATGTATTTATGTGATCAGAGGTGTATCTACAGTAGAAGATCACATAAAAATGTTAACCATGATGTGCCAAGAAGGTGATAAATCCACAGACTTCCAAACCATATTTAATTATCTTGTTATAGTAAAACAATAGGAATTTTTGTGTTCTAAATCCAATAAACTCTACCAATGACTGAAAATTTAAAACTTTAGTTAATTTTTAATGAAACAACTGACAGGTTACTACTCTCTGTTGTCTGCTCTGTCTTTCAGTTTAGTGTTACTGCCTCTGTGACAAATGTAGTAGAACATTAAAGTGTATTTATAATTCATCACATTAACATAGATTTAGATTTATGAGTGTTTAACTTGGCACAACTGAGAAGCGGACATGTAACCTATTTTTTTATCTTTTCTGAGGAAACAAAAGCTTTTAGCAAAGGAGTGAGGTAAGTGATTGGATTTGGTTACCTAATTCTTTGGTTTTGCTGGAATTTCCATTTTGAGAGAGACAGTCCTGAGAGAATTACAATAATATGTGTTTCCCCAAAGCTTTGAACTGTACTATCTACTCATTGCCAGAGGCTGATGTTGTTTTCAGTGGAGCATTTCCTTTTGCTTTAGCTCTAAATTTTATTTTCCCCATCTTTACTTGTACACTATTCATGTACTTGTGAAAAGACACACCTAATCCTGAAACTCCATACTTTCCCTGAGTTTCATGTTTTTAGAGTCCTTATCTAAAGCATTTACAAATTTTATTTGGAATTGATGATTCCCAGGAAAACCAGAGTAAACAAAAAGATCAGATTCACATGAAACCACATTATGTACTAGATGACCTAGAGGAGAAATCAAACTATATTCTAAAAACTGGAAGATTGAAGTAAGTTCTTGGCTTAAAATACCCCCCACATATTAAAATAATTAAACATGCATGGCAGATTCCAAACCGCTTCTTTACTTGCTTCCGTCACTCAGGTCCTGGAAATGAGATCCCTCCTCTCCCTCCCTAACATTACTTTAAGCCTCAATGCTCACCTGCCCTATTCTTCCCAAGATGAAATCTTACCTTTTTCATTTTTATTTTCAACATACCTCAGGCTGTCATGCAGGACAAACAATGCAATGTCAGCCACTTTCCCTTTCCAGAGATTTAAGGCATTTGTATAGTTTTTTAAGCATATTCTTTCTTGCTGAAAATAAATTTCCAAAAGTCAAAAAAAAAGTCAACTCTATTAAAAACCCTTTTAATGACATTAAAAAAAAAAATCGTGCAATATATATCCTACTAAGATAAAATAATTTTATTTTCTATTCAGTCTTCACAGACATTGCAGGTATCATTAATAACAATATGAAGATCTGGTACTCAGAGGACTCTGAACCTTCCCTTCCACTATTCTGCAGCCATTTAGACTTCTACTGCTACATCAAAGTACATCTAACCATGTGAATTAATTCAGGTTTCTTCTACCATTCTCTTGGAAACAGAAATATTAGATGAAGGTAAAGAACCATCTTCACCAGACACTAAACCTGTATCTTATATCTCCAATAGTATCCAATAGCAGCAACCAATACAGGATGCTAGGAAAAAGTAGAGTAAACAGATCACAGCATGGCTGAGGTTTGAAGGGACCTCTGGAGATCACCTCATCCAACCACCCTACTGAAATAGTGTCACCTACAGCCAATTGCTCATGATCAGATCCAGACAGCTTTTGAATATTGGCATGAATGGAGACTCCCACACCAATCAGAGCAACTTGTGTCAGCTCTCAGACACCCTCTGTGTTGGTTTTGCTTTGCCTGGTTTTGGGTAGCAGGGGAGTTATGGACGTGCCTTCTTTGAGAAGCTGCTAGAAGCTTCCAACATGTCCAGCAGAGCCAATCCCTGATGGCTCTGAAGATGGACATGCTGCTGGCCAAGGCTGGGCCAATTAGAGATGTTGGTTATGCCTCTGTGATAACACATATAAGAAGAAATCAAAACAAAGTGTGCACGCAGTTTTTTCTCTAGACAGAGATCTTGCTTACCTATGAGCTCACAAATGCCAAACAATATAGGCTTAAGAGAACAGTCAGGGTATTCCCATTATTTCAGGTTTATATTGGCATTTCATCTTATAATTAACTTGTGCTACTTTTAAAATACATTCTATAAATATACTTGGTTTTAATTTTTCCTCTCTTATTTTCTTTTCATACTATTCAGCCTGTGCTGTGAACAATTGTCTGTAAAACAGTGTTCTGTAACCTGGAATAGGAGTCTGTATAGTGACATGACACAATCACATCTTGTTTTTTTCTGTTTCTATTATACACAGAGAAAACAGCTTGCTGCAGTTGTATATATGGTTCTCCAAACTGTATAATCACAAACACAGTAAAGTAAGTAAAATCCAGGTAAAGAGAGAGTTTAAACCACAAAAGAGAGCGACAGACACCAACAGAGTAATTTATCTTTACTCCTTTTTGCTTTAAAAAAAAAAACATTAATACTAATAAAATTGGAAATTAAAGGTTTTGTGCTAATGAGCCCCAAAGTTCCATTTCATTAATTGATTCCTCCTCCTCATCTATTCTTTAATTTCCAAACCTCATTTCATTTAGATGAAAGAGCACAAAATAATAGTTGCATTTCCAGTGTAGAACAGCTGCCAGTTCCTTTGTTCCTCTTTTTTTTAACGTTGCACACCAAAAATCACAAATTTACAAACAATGTGATTACCATGTTCTTCTCCTAATAATGACTCTATATTACAACAGCTTATTCAGCCTCTACCTTCAGAACACAGTGCATTTCCTGCTGGCTTGGCAAATGTGTTGTTTGACCACTTTTCAGGCTCAGATGTTCCCTGCATGCCCAATAGGTACATTCAGATACTTAGGTTAGAGTGAAGCCATTAAGCAAACAGCACTGAGGGGTTTATTTGCCAGGGATCAGGAATGGCCTCCATTTACTACAGTTTTCTACAAAATCTTCCTCTGCTACATTGTTTGCTATTGGGAAAAGGAATGAAACAACACAGCAAAATGTCAAAGCTGTCAAGAAACACAAAGTCAATTTATTGTTACTGAAATAATGGAAACTTGTATGTAGAAGATCAATGAGAATTGGAGATCCTGTGCTGAGAATGAATGCAGAGAAAGATTGCTGATATTATTAGAGAAGTTGGTTCTAGGCAAAATCATATAACCGTGAGACTAATTTAGCATGCATAACAGGAAACCAATTGCTTTTAAATTTGGTATCTCTATTCCTCAACAAAACATTTGCTGTCTTTTTATTCATCAAATACCCACTCAGCCTAGAAAAACCAACCCAAACCTTACACTTTAGATTGATAAATGTCAAGGACACTACAGAAACACTAATCACCCAGATTAACTCTGGAAGGAGCAAACAGGAACCACCATAATTTAAACAGAGTCTAGACAAACAAAACTACATCTTCAGTGACAGGTTTTTTGTTTTTTTTTGTAAGGAAAAATCACAAAATTAAAGTGATCAGATAAAGAACTGAAAACATCAAAGATGGAAGGTGTGAAATTTCCTTAATTAAAATGGCAGGAATGTCTGGCAATCACCTGCTGGAAGAGGGTACTGGGAATAATGAATACACACAAACCCACACACAAGGAAATTGCAAAGGATATATGCTGGAAGTAGAAAGCATAAAGATGAAATAGAGCTTGCCAAAACTCAAACTGAGCTGCACCTTACAGAAGTTTCAAACACATGGAGAAAAGAAGAGTGACAGACTACAGGTGAGAAACAGGACCGAGTTACAAATGCTGCAGCTGCCAGCAAAACCTTTTGTCTTATTAACACTGGAAAAGCACTTCTAGGGTTTTCCTAGATAGTCGTGTATCAATGTGATTTTGTAATAGGCTGAATATTTTATTTGCTTCTATTTTAAATTAGCATTATGCTCATTTAAACATAAAATTTAATCTGGTAGAAAGATAAAATATGTTTTGTTTCCACAATGAGGCAAAGAGTGGGCTCTGATTAAAAAAAATGAAAAATTTCTAGGTAACAACCCAGATGGAAGACAATAGGCACAGCAGGGAAGTAGCAGACTGCAGCTTAAGGAGACAAACTGAAACTACTTTTAGAAGAACAGAGCACAGAACATGGGCTTAGAGATAATGAAGAAGAAAATAGGACTAAAAAACATTCAAATTCAATACATTTCAGAAGGGCAGAGAGAGACTAAAAACCCACCTGCAAGATTGTGTTGGGTGGATGAGGGCTGTGTCTAGACATTTTTTGTCTATTTTGTTTGACTTTATACTAAACTTTTATTATGAAGAGGTTAAATGTTCTAGTTTTCATTCTACCAAAACCTGGGATGTGATTTATTTTTGAGAGTTTTGGTCTTCTTTGGTTAAAGGAAACCATGAAGAATATCATACCCAATTAACTTCCTGCAATTCAGGACAGATCAAGAGGCTATCACCTGTGAGGGTATTTATGCATATTTGTGTTAAGATTCCACAAGAAAACTCCAGATTTCAACATTTGTTTCACTCAAAGATTAGGAAAGGTATATAAGCTCATATGACAATTTTCTTGCTGGAATACCTTTCCGTATAGCTCCCTGCAATTTATAAACCAGGTACTTCTACTAATAGATACTTCAAGACGAAATCTTCCCCAAAGCATTATTAATGGTCTTTTAATTTTAGAAATGCTGATGTTCATTGAGTACTGCCCAGCTGAAACATGTCTAGATAGTAAACAGAACTTTCTGCTGGCTGCCCTATTATTTCTTTATAAATATATTAGTTCTTTGGGGAAGGAATGTTTCTCACCCGCTAGCCAGGCAGGGCTCTCACTTCTGGAAATACCTTTAGCACATTGAACAGTCTACTGCAGGCCTACAAATTATTAATGACACCTAATGGAAGTATAAGAGAAAATACTGTGTGTGATTCTTTGTGAGCACCTGACACAAATTAGCCACGGAGGTCCCTCTGAAATGACAGTGTAGTTGAGGGAATGTAGTGGTAGAGCCCAGCTGGCAGGTAAGATCCCTTCATTCTCTTGCTCCCTCACCCCTCATCATGATGGTAGAGAGAAGAAAGGGAAACATGAGCAAACTTGCAGGTTGACATTAAGACAGCTCAGTAAGTGAAGAAAACAAAGTGATGCAAAAGCAATCACCACCAGCAGGCAGGTGCCCAGCCAGTCCCTGAGAAACAGCTATCTGGGAAAAACTATGATTGAGCATGATGTTATATGGTATGGGACATCCTTTTGGTCATCCAGGATCAGCTGTCTCATATGTGCCCCCTCCCAGGCTCTTGACCACACCCCATCTATTCACTGAGGGGTAAGAGCAAGAAACAGAGGAGGAACTGATGTGAAAATAATGTTCAGCAACAGTCAAATCATCCCTACATTAACAATGCTGCTTGGGTCACCAGTCTAAAACACAGCACCATACAAACTGCTGTGAAGAAAATTAGCTGCATCCCAGCCAGATCCAGTATGGAGAACCAATAAGTATTGATACATTGCATTTATCATACAAAATTTTGCAGACACATTATAACAGTAGTTGATGCAATGCTTACTGTGACTCAGTGCATGGAAACACAACAGCCAATAAAGATGTCACAGGTATGCAAAGCGACACAAACACCAGTGAAAATGTTGACAGAGGTAAGAAATAAACCCCAAAAATTACTGTACCAGAATACTGTAAAGACACAGCTGTGAGAGCAAAGATTCTTTTTATTGTTAACAATTCAGGAGACACTACATGGTTATGGAAAATTAAATAAACTACCTTAGTGCACTTTCTAGCAACATGAATACTTTTGATTACTGAGTTTGTATTTATCAGAAATGGTAACAATTTGCTCCACTTGCCATCCAAAGCACAGAAGTTTAATTGGTAAAAGTAATTTTCAATGGGATTTAGTAGCAAATTGTCTTCTTTTTTTCCTGAAGAGAAACTCAGGCATTTGCATTTTAATAGGATGAAGTTACACACCCAAAACTCCATGTTTGTGGCATCAACCTCTCTGCTGCTGAAAAAACTTTGAGAAAACTCACACTTACATAAAATAGGAACAGATGAATATTCAGATCAGTTTTATCTATTAGAACGTGATAAGAATTCTACTTAACATGCTTTTTTCTCATGTAGATTGAGTTTTGTGGTTGGATTGCTACAGTTGATGCCTCAAAATTTACCTTTATCAAAAAAGCATGTTAACAGATGAGTAAATTGATAGTTAAAGGAGATCAGCTCTTGATTTTAGCTGTGTGTTGCAGGGAATGCATAAAGAAACTCAACGCAATATTTGTGCACTCATCAATTGCATAAAGAACCAGTCTGCAAGAAATGAACCTGCAGTTACCAAAAACAGAAGAAAAGAGTGAGTGACAAATCCAGGGAACTGTTGATCGAAATGGTCATTTGGGTAATCATTGCATTAGCTGCATGACTAGTATATACATGCCGTCAAACATATCTCTGCCTTGTCAAATATCTGGTTTCTCCTGAAGCTGACAGGGTCCTGCCTTAACTAAATGGAAGTAATTGCTCTTGCACAATCCCCCTTTAAGTTTGCACCATCAGGTTTATCACCTCAGGAACTACACAGGAAGATTAGAGGCCACAAACTGGTATGTGCTGGTGTGTGGTCAACCCATTACCTTTTCCAGGGGGTAAATCCTAGTTCTTTGTTCTTCTTCATTGCCTATAGGGAGTGTAGTGACCAGTATTCATGACTCTTACATATAATTCTGCCTTGAAAAAGGGACTCAAAGAAAGGGGTAAACCAGACCAATGTGCCATACATATTTTCTGTGTGAAACCTTTTTTTTTTAGGAAGAAAGTGTGCCTGTATATATTTTCAGTCCAAGTAGATAGTCTGCCATCAAGCTTGTTACAGAAGATCCCATAGTACACTTACTGAATGATTACAGCCTTTCCTCCCAGGCTTTGGGACACCGCTTGGAAATCAGAACAATGTTCAAGTCAGTGTCTGGAAGGAACTCAACACGTTTAGATGACAGATGTCTGGGATGCAGGCACTGAAGAGCATTGCTGCATTAAGTCACTTCACTGTAGTTTAAGCTTTAAGCTTTGCTGGAATGGACTGATACCAAACACATCCTCTAAGGGTTCATGAAAGTTGTCTACTAACTGCTAAAACCTCACTTCTCACTTATCATCAACCAGACCTACTGAAATTTTCAAAAAGCGATCTCAAAGACTCACACAGAGGAATTAATGAAATGCCATCTTCACAGATGATGCCATCTGTTGAGGTCCATTTCTTCCAGAAAAACAGCAATTATTTCCTTTTGTTGTTTGTATAACATGAGGTGGTAAACCTATACCTACAACTCTCAAAGGTATATTCATTTTGAATTGCATCAACTTTTAAGATATCAGTGTGAAGGCATACCTCCATCAAACACTCCAGATCCCGTGCAGCAGGCTGCTTTACTGTGCTGTCCTCCCCATAATGCTGCCTGCTGCCACTTTCAAGGTAGCAATCACTTTTTAAAAAGAGCTTCCAGACTAGACCATGAGTAATAGGCAAAAAAAGTTGGAGCACCTGACAAGGCACCTGAGAAGGTGTTATGCACATAAACACTACCACATTTCCAGGTAAATCAGGAAATTTGGCAACATGGGAAGCTAGGGAATAAAAATAACTGAATATGCTTAGCAGAAAGAGTCATCCCAAATGTGTATAACTGCCCTGGATTTTGCCCACTGAATAGGAAGAAGAGTCAAATGGTTAATGTTATTAAGGGAATCACAGTTGTCAGAGTGAAAGCATCACACAGACACTGAAATTTTTATCCCAGGACAACTCCCATATCAGCCCACATATCAAGATAAGGTATCAAGGCGATGTCTTGACAAAGAAAATGGGCTGTAGCTGTTGCCAGAATCCTGTGGTAACATGCAGGAATTGTGGGCCAATTAAGTGGCAACATCAACCACAAACAAGATATTAACATCTGGTCAAGCTGGCAACTATGAGAAAATACAAGTCCTCACAGAAGAAAGACAAAAACAAATCTTGCAGACCTGCCAATATGTTCAAAGACAAATGGTCACCTGGATTTGAACTTGCAAATAAAAGCAACTTGCCTTGAAGTTCAAAACAATGCCATCTCTTTTGAAAATAGTCTTCAAAATAAGGAAATAATCTCCACAGAAACAGAAACATAAACATATCTTTGCATATCATCAAATCATCTCTTCGCACATCACCAAAACAACATCTTTTTTCCGATAAAATTAGGGTACCTTTGCATATGGTCCTTGTGATGGTTAATGAGCAAAAGGCCTGGGGTGGTGTGACAGAAAGGCACCTAAGAACCAAAAGAAGTGTTGCAGATCTTTCAGTCTTTTCTCATATGAGAGATGTTCCAACTTCTTGATAATTTTTGTGACCCTCTACTGGAGATGCTCCAGTAAGTCCAGATGTTTCTTGTACTGGACAGGTACAGAACTGGTCACATGAATTCAGATACAACCTCACCAGTAATGAACAGAGGATGAATCTCCACCCATGCATTGTGAGGTTGCATAACTGCCTCATAGACAGCTTGCTGCCACTACAAATCCAAGATTCTCCTTTGCCAAGCTGTACTCCAGTCATCTGACTCTACAGTGTACTTGCACATGGGATTATTATTCCTCACTTGCAGGACTTTGCCTTTTTGAACTTCATAGGATTTCTGTCAACCCGTTTCTCCAGTCTGTTGAGGTCCCTCTGGGTGGCAGCACAACCCTCTGCAGAACTAGCCACTTTCCAGTTTTGAATCAATCCTAGAACCTGCTGAGGGTGCATTCTGTTCCCTCATCCAGGTCACTAATGAAAATGTTGAACAGTATTGGACCCACTGTTAAATTCTGGGGCACCTCACTGGTTATTGGCCTCCCACCAGACCTTGTGTCACTGATGACAACACTTCAGGCCTGGTCATTTAGACTTTTTTTAATCCACCTCACTGTGAACTTCTATATACACCTGTACTTTGTCAGTTTTTTCATGATGATGTCATAGGAAACTGTCAAAAACTCTGCTGAAGTAATGGTAAACAGGATCTACTCCTCTCCCTTGTCCTCCAAGCTAGTCACCTAACTGCAGAGGCTGTGAGGCTGGTCAAGTCTGATTTCCTCTTTTAAATCCATGTTGATGACTTCCAGTGACTTTCTTGACCTCCGTGTGTTTGGAAATTGTTTCCAGGAGGATTTTCTGTTTGCAATGACTGAGGTGAGGTTGCTTAACCTATAGTTTCACAGATCTTCCTTCTTGGCCTTCTCAAAGATTGTGATATTTGTTCTCTTCCAGTCTTCAGAAACCTCTCCTAATTGCCATGATCATTCAAAGATAATTAACAGTGACCTCACAATGGCATAGACAGTTTTCTCAGCACTCCTGGGTGCAACCCATCAAACCCCAGAGACTTACATATGACCAGTTTTTTTAGGGATCCCTAACCTGGTCCTTCTCACAGAATCACAGAATTAACTAGATTGGAAAAGACCTTTGAGATCATCAAGTCCAACATATGACCTAACACCACCTTATCTACTAAACCACGGCACTAAGTGCCGCATCCAGTCTTTTTCTAAACCCCTCCAGGGATGGTGACTCTACCAGTGGTAACTATTCCTTGCTCTAGTGTTTCCCTCTGGTCATGGGGACCTGAGATTCCTGAAGGCTGGTCTTATGGTGTCCTGGTTTTGGCCAGGACAGGGTTGACTTTTGCAATAGCTGGGGTGGGGGCATGGCCAGGACCCCAGTGTTATTCCATACCAACTCACAGCATTGCCAGGGGAGAGGGAAAGGGACTCTCTCACTTCCCAGGAGAAGGTGTTACTTCCAGTCAAAAAAAGCTCATGGGGCAGAATGGTCAGGTATTTACTGTCAAGTATTTCAGCTCAGTGCAGTGTGAAATGGTTGCAGACGTTCTTGTATTTTACATGTTGACTAAGAGGAGAGAAAGAGCTTCAACAGACTCTCTAGAGGTAATGGAATAGCACAAACTTCTGGTATCACACAGGAATACACGATATGCACTTTTTATCAATCAGATTTTTTTTTACAGTATATTTATTCATCTGAGCATGCTCACCAGTTGCCTTTAGAGATTGAATGATATCATACTATTTTCCTTTTAATTTATCTTTTGTTTACCAAACTCTTATTTGCCTCTATAGGAAATATTAGTCAAAAAGAAAAATAAATATTTCTTCCATGCTAAACAGAAATCTGAATTCAAATATCTTATTAAATTCTCCAAATACAGAGTTTGTTTACGTCCATCTACCCCATATGCTTTTTTAGAAATGATCTCAAGAGAACAAGACAGAGAAATATTCAGTGATGCCTTGGTATCAGTCTTTTAATTTGCTGAGGATGCTATCTGGTTAGTTTCAAGCATTTAGCACAAACCAATCTGAGTACAGGCACTGAAATTATGAAACAATTAAAATGCCTTTGAAAAAAATACTTCCATAAAGCCATATTCTGAGGGCATTTCAGTGAGACAGTGGCACAACCATCATCATTTAAGATCACCAAAAGATTTTGTAATTTTTTTTCCTTTCTTTTAGACTCAGAACCTTCAGAAGTTTGATTTCTCCATGCATACAGAGCTCTGGTTATTTCTAGCCGCATAAAAGAGCTTCTAAGAGAACACATTTAAAGCTATGCATATCAAGAATCTCATATAAACAAGAAACAGGAATAATCTATTTGGCTCAGCATCCTGATTCTGCTCAGAGTTTTGGAGTGCAAACCCATTGTTTTTAATGTTCTGATTCAGTGCAGCTGCTCTTAGCCAAGGCCTATTGCACAGATGGCCCTGGGCCATCAACTTCTAAAAGTTCACTGGCTGCTTTCCTACAAGAATATAGTGTAGCTATAATATCACCACTTCGGGTGATCTGTAGCTCTGTAATAAGTATATTGATCTTGGGATTTTAGCATTATCTAATTAGAGTGAATTACATTTTTAATCTTGTTTATAGTAATCACTTTATATTGTGGACTGCTGATATATTATACATGTAGAATGCAAATGCTTCTTTTTTTTAAAATGTACAGATGTTGATATTAATGAAATTTTTTCACTTCTGTGAAGCACAGCCTTGTCAAAATGATTCAATTTATATAACCTTAAGTGTCCCTTTTAATTTGATTTAGAAGATAATCAGTGAGAAAAAACCCTGATTCCTCATAAGCAATACTATCTGGTCCGTCCACTTAACAAAGTGAGGGATACTTCTTGCTTTCTGGTTAGAAGTTATTTTGTTATGGTGTTAGGAGACTTTATTGAAAAGTTTAATAAACATTCTATTAATATAATATCACAGTTTGCACTATTAATATTACTATTTCTATAATATAATATTAAATACATGCATATGTACATACATGCATATGTGAAATTCTAACTTCTCTAAAACAACTTTTTAAAACTAAAATTTAAAATAGAAGCGGTAAAAATATCACAGAATACAGCTGGAAAAACGTACATTTTCACAATCAATAAGTCTGATATTATAAACATCAAAAATACTTCTCTTAATGTATTCCCAATAAAATATAAAGTGCAAACTGTAACTAATAAAATCACCCAAATTAACACAACTTTTCAGTATAGACTTATCAAGAAGCATTCAGGAAATAGTATTGAAGAGACTTTATACTTACTTTTTTGTCTCTCTTTCTACCTTTTTAATAATTATAAATTTGGACTTTATTAGACATACTAGAAACATTTGTTTCTAGAAAATAGTCTAGATTTAGATTTTACTATAACTAGCAAAATTCAAGATTTCTGTGAACTGTATAAGCTGTTCTTGTTTACGTTTTTTTTCTTTAAGGATCACACAATACTAATATTGATTTCAGCAAGAATTCAAACTTGTTTCAAGTAGTAATGTTCATCAGTAATGAATTATCCAAAACACTTATATGAACATACTCAAATATAAGAAAAAGAATTAGCAAATCCATAATGACTATTTGCACACTGATTAATTAGAAAAAAAGTAGTAAAATGTTTCACTGTTCACTACAATTCTCCCTGTGCATACCTCTTTCCCTCTAAGTTAATACCTCAAAGGCTGCAGTGTCCAAGATCATGATCTCCAGCCTTTTCAACACAGATTGATTTTAAAAGGGTAGCACAAGCTAGCAATATAGTATTACAGGAAATTTTTAGCTTTTCCTTGATGGTATCACTTCTCTGTATTGTTTAGCCTTGAAGACCTAACAAGAACACATTCTTAGACAGTAAGGGCTACAGGTACTCTAGTGACAAAGAATCCTATGGGGCAACACTGGATACTTTCAGCAAAGTATCTGAAGTCTCATGTATTTCTGTTTGGATCAGTGGATTAGGCAAGACTGTATATTACCATTATATAGTAGATATAATTACAGTATATTGAAATTAGATTAGAACTGATTTAGTAGTCTAATTCTATTATATTTTACTCTTTATCTGGAAAAATCTTTTTTAAAAAAATCAAAAATTCATATCCAAAATATACATGACAGAACTAAATATGTTACAAAAAATATAATATGAACATTTCTGTAAACACAGCTCTCTTTCTGCCAAACCACTAAATCATTATTTTTTTTCAAAAGAAAAGTAACTGCCTATGGAAAAATACCTGAATTCTGAAAAGGAAAAAAAGCAGTAAAATAATAAGAATATGACAAGCATCTTGATGGTGGAAGTATAAACACTGGGATATTATGATGCAAGGGAAAAAATCATGTAAGGCATAGGCTGCACCAGAAAAAGGCAATATAACTAAAGTAGTCAAATAAATATATATAAACCCACACAAATTATTTTGCACTAAAATTTCATGCTGAAAGAAAAAATATAATATTAGAACTATATTATATATCACCAAGGTGATGATAACATTTATAAAATACTAAAACAGATTAGAAGGGGTAAGGCAGAAAAGACAGTAATAAGAGAGTTTAATTACTCCCAAGCAGTCTGGTAAGAAATCATGACAAAATATGCTGACGGGACTACATTTTTAGATGCTACAAATAATGGTTTCTTGGAACCATTAGAGAAATTACAAGAGATACAACTTTTGGTTTTAAATTAAGCTAGGCAAAGAATATGTTTCAACATTTCAATATATAATAATTAAGAAAAACAAAACCAAAACATCAAAAACACTGACTAAAATATACTCAATTTCAGTGCTCTCCTGGAAGTAAATCACACTTAAAAATCCACCAGAAGGTTTAACTGCATCAGGACAAGGTTAATGAGGGAAAAAACAAATGGAAAGCTCAATGGGTAAAATGCTTGCAGATTACAGAATAACACTCCCATAGAGTTCAGTAACTACATAGGATCAAGTAGAAAAAAAAAATAATCAAGCATAACTTTGAAAAAAAAAAAAAGGAAAAAAAGAGAGATTGACTGTCAAAGTAGCAGAATAAGGAAGACTATGAGTCAACATTTCTCAGCCAAAATATGAGTGAAGGTTTAAAAAAGTACTATCTGGTAAATTAAATACACTTATGCATATTTTAAAATGTTCTGGAATATATTTTATTTTAGGCTGGAAAAGGTACTTATGCCATAAAATCATAGAACATCCCAGGCTGGAAGGAATGTCTTAAGATCATCTGGTCCAACCTTTCATGTAAAAGGGAGTTTAGGTGAGATTATCTAGCACCCTGTCTCCAATCATGTATTGAAAACCTCCAGTGATAGGGATTCTGCCAGCTCCCTGGGGAGGTTGTTTTGTGCTCATCAAAACTTTCTATTATCTGAAAACTAGAAGCCTGGAATTGTGCAAAAATATTGTATAAGTTTTCACTTAAATCACATAGAGGAAATTGGCAAATACAATACCAGCATTTCAAAAGGGACGATGAAAGGCAAAAATGATTGAAGCAAACTAAAACCCAGCAAATCTATATTCAGAAGAAAATTCCTGAATGTTGCAATAAAGAATGTAAGTAGCAAAAACATGGGACAATATGACATAAAGTATTTAAAAACTTTTTCAAGGAGGTTATGCTTCCCTGATTTTTAGTATCCCTTGAACACATTAATGGTCCTATATAAAGAGGGTCACCCAAAACCTGAGACAACTTAATTTCCAAAACTGTTTTGACATTGTTCCCAAGCAAACGTTCATAAAGAAAATTAGTAATTGGGGGAAGTACAGGAATGCCTTTTTTTTTAGTGTGGGTGGTAAACTAACTGGATAAAAGAAAAGACAAAAATTGCCAATACTAGGTGAGTTTTCACAGTGGTTAGATGCATCAAATATTGCCCACTGGGTCTTATGCTGTTAAACGCATTCACAAATCATCTGACAATGTAAGAAGTACTGATGCTAAAAAGCTTGCTGATTACAACAAACTATTCAGAACAGTTAAAACATCTCTCTCCTCAAGAGACAGGGCCCCCGATTTCAGGGAAATTATTAATTATATAAGAACAGAGCCTGTATATGATGGCTTATCAATATAAAGAAGAACAAATACCAGTATTTGTGATAGTAGCCAATGAAACATTGACACGTAGAAGTATTTTTGGTGATGTGAAAAATACCTATTTAATGTATAAAAGAGCATAAATATATAAAATGTCTTGACTAACAATTAGTGGTTCTCTTAATTAAGATAAGCATTCAGGTGATGAAAAGACAAAATCAGAGCATATCCTAAGTAGGACATTAGGAAGTAAATACTTGTCAGGATCTAAGGCTGTCACGTCAAGATTCAAAAAGAAGTCAGATGCTCTTCAGGATGTAAAGTGCATTTCAAATCAACAAACACTCTTGAAAGAGCCTTTTGAATATTGCAAATCACAAACCTGACAACAGAGAGGACACAGAAGATATATAATGTGTGTAGGGAAAGTCAAATAAAAAGGCAACCGCATAAATATAAAGACAAACAATTTCATTCTATTTTTTGAAAAATACAGATTCTGGAATAGATACAAACAGGAACAATTCAGTTTCAGCAATGTAGCACTAAAACCACAATGAGATTCTGGATAAAAGAGTCAACACCATTCATTTTCATTTTCTGTACTACAGCAGAACCTTAAACTCTAGTGCATAGCTACTACAAGCTAAACACTTTTATTTCATTATACCTAGAAGGAAGACAAATGCCTGGTAATTGGCTTCCACTTAGCCTACTGTGAGCTAGAGCTTAAACTGGTGGATCAGATAATTCTTTAAATTATAGCAAACATGAAATATCCTTTGGACAATTCCTAGGCAGATTTATGATCAAATGGAAAACAAACAAACAAACAAACAAACAAACAAGCTATAACCATTCTGCCTAGAAAATGATTTTATAAAACACATAATTTTTAATAGTTAAGTATGAAAATTTCAGATATGCTGTCGAACAGGAAATTTGTGGATGTTCAAGAACTGGCCTCTCTAAGGTTTCAAACTACCCACTCCTGTCTATACCACTGTTGCAAACAGTTGCAGCCATGTAACAGTCAAGTATGCCTTGCAATCCTGTGACAGATTGGATGTTCTTTCCTTTGTTGGCTTCCCCAGGAATCTTCTCAGGCTGAACACTGTAGCCCAGGGAGCATTAACTTGGTCAGGACCACTCTAATTTCCTCACATGCAACGACTATTGTAGCAGGCTGTTAAAGCATCATGTACATATAATATTGTTATAAATTATAATGTGAAAGTTGCTGTCAGAGACCAAGATTTATCTGATAAGGTGAATGCCAGATAATCAAATCTCAAACACTGTGCACAGATTGTACTAAATTCTCCCACTGCTTTGCAATGCTCTGGCAAGGGAAATGGATCATAAACTGTTTCTAACTAGACAGTTACAGAGGGGTTACTGTTGTGTTAGTCTATGGAAGCACAGCAGCTGTAACATAGAGCAAATTGCTTTTGGATCATTCCAAATTAAGGGTCTGATTCTGTATTTTGTAACACCTGTTTCACACTGGCCATTTCTTCACTCAATGCCACTGAATTCTGGGTATGAGTTATTAAAAGAGAAAGAATATAATTTTGTATCTTTTAGCAGTTGGTTAGTAAAATGTTTAAAACATTTTTATCTACATATATATATATATATATATATATACCTGTGAATATCTTAAAACTGGGCAGTACATATGATTGTGATATCACATTATCTCTTACAGGAAAACTATACATGTTCTTACATATGCATAGTTGTATTTAAAGTAAATTCCCTCTAGAATACTATGGTCTCCTAGTCTGAGACTTTAGATGCATAATGACTTCTCTCTCACCTTAGTTACAACATTAACACACTATGATCTTGAGCATATAGCTCAATTACCTGTTGCCATTTCCCCATTGGTAACATATTGATGTCCACATACATATTTGTACACATTCTGCTTAATCTTTTATCTTTATTTAGAAGATTACTCTCCTGGTACAGAAGGTTCCTTTCCTCCTGAAACTTCCCTGTTTTACCATTTGCAAGGTTTAATTATAGAGAACTGCTTGAGCTGAAAAGGAATATGAAGATATAATGACATTTCACATTCTCAATACTAAAATACTATTAAGTCTAGAAATATAAATTACTGGAGCAATTACAGCAGCAGAAATAACAGTATTACTGCAATCAACTGCTGCTGTAGGTATTTGAAAACAATCTTTAATTTCCCTTTGAGTGTACCAATCTTCTCTGCAGAGAAAAAGCTATTGTAAACAATTAACTATACTAAAGCTGGCGTGAAATTAATTATCCTGAAACATGTCTTGAGATTTCAGAAATACCCTTCTTCAATCTCTGATCAAAAAGATTTTTTTTCTGTGTGTAATTTGGTTTCTCTTCCTCTGTTGCTGATTTTATATTTTAAAAAACAGTGATCATAACAGCTTTAAAACCCCAATGTTTTAAAAAGATGATGCTGTTTAACTGTTTAACTGATTTTGCCATTTATTCTGAAGTATTCCCATCATATTCTTTATCAAAGATATAGGATAGACTATAAAAATAAGTAATAAACAAAGCCGGCACAGGACTGAAGGGGATTTTTTTCACTGTGTAGAGAGAGCAGGACAAGATGTCTGCTGGCCAGCTATTTATAGTTTAGCTTTCTCACTGACTGTTCAGCTCTGCCTACCTACACTTTCAGACGAATGCACTAAACTCTGCAAAGAAGAGTTTACAGAGTCATAAAAACAATTTCTTGCTGTGCATGAAACATTGCAATGCTTGAACTTGGATTAATTCATTCAAGGTGTTTCAGTGCATGTACTGTTACCTTGTTTTCTACCCACATCTTCAGATCCTTCAGAATTCACACCAAGGCAAATACTTTTTCCATCTTTGGCTTGTGGATTGCTAAGAGAACTGTAGGTGTGTAGGAGGAAGAAGTGGCACAGACAAACCATTATGGCCTGATTATAACCCCCATTCCCCATCCTCCTGTGCCACTCAGAGGGAGGAGATAGAGGAGCTGGGAGTGAAGCTGAGTCTGGGACACAAAGGATTATTTACTACCCTTCCCTTTCCCACAGAGCCAGTCATCTCAACAGGGAATATAAGCATACTGCTCAGGCAGAGTTTCCCTTTGATAAAACCATGCTGGCTGTTCCCAAGGATCTGCTTGTCCTTCATTTGTTTCTATATTTGTCTCAGGAACATAGCTGTGCCCTTGACCTGTCCAGCTCACAGTTACTCATCTTCCTCCTTGGCTTTTTGAAGATGAACATGCCACCACATTTGTCATTTTCCCTGTCATCAGGGACCTCCTCTGACTGCTCCAGGCTTTCAGAGATAATGGAGAGTGGCCTCACAATAGCATCAGCCAGGGGTGCCTGCTTGTAAGCGTCCTTCTGGGTCCATGGTACTTTATACGTTTGGTTTACTCAAGTAATCCGTAACTTCATCTTGCTCTAGTGTGTCTTGCCACCAACCACAGACACTAGGACTGAGATGTGGGAGGTCTGAGATCTTCTGAATAGTGAAGAAATCTGTTGGGTATTACAGCATTGCTTCCCCAGGTGTCATAGATATTCTTTTAAATACATCACTGCTTGAGGGTAAGGCTCTGATCTCCCGAAGAGAGCTGTGGCAGCAGCTAGGGAAATCAGTAGAATTGTTGCACCTTGCCTTACATGCTGAGGGCACTTAGACTCTAAGGAATACCAAATAATAAACAGAGAGAAAAAAAGAAATGAGTGGAAAAAATGTATGGACATTTCAGAGCTGATCAGGAAAATGTATAGGAACTGTGAGGGCTTCACAGATCATCTCAAACTTCAATCAAAATGAAAGGAAGAGGAATCTAGCCTAGAAATTAATCATTTAACATGAGCCAATTCCAGTAATACAGGACTCCTGTGTCAACAGTTTCTGGTACTGACAGCTAGAAGTTCCTGTTAGTCAGAAACTGAAGGAGTCCAGGGTCCGAAGTCACTGTTCTCTGCAACTTCCACAATATTGGAAGGTAGGAGAGCCAACAGCAGAGTGAACTACTCCTTTGAGAGAAGGAGCTAAAACAAGACCATGTATTATTAGGTGAATACTGCAGATATCACAAGGGTCATTATCAAACTTGACTCCAAGAGTGATCAGAGCACTTGTCAGAAAAAGCTGAGTCTCAGCTGGAGCAGAAATCTCCCTTGAAGCAAACTGCAGGACGAAGGTCAGAAACAGACCTGTTCTGTTTCAGGGATGATGAAGGTTTTACAATAGAAGCCTGACTACCTGGGTCTAAACTGATGGGAAAGAAACTTTCTGGAGTGGTTTCCTACTGCTGGGATTGAAAAGACCACATAAAGAGTACTTGGACAGGCAGTTCTCCATTCCCTGACAAAAAGGAGAAAAAACCAGCTTTTATAGACTATATTTGTCTTGGAGTGTACAGATTCTGACAGGGAAGCAAAGGAAAATTGAACTTGCCTAAAGCTACAAAAACATAAAAATTAGGAAAAATGAAATACTAAGATCAAAATGAACACAAAAATCACAAATAAGCAAAGAAAATCAAGTGAAATAAAAGGCTGAGGTCATCTCAAACAGAAAGAAATGACCTGCAAGAAAGCTCAGTGGAAAATGAGAGGCAAGTGAGAGTAGAGGATATATTTTTGCCTTTTTGGAGATGTTATAGGAACATTTGCTTTCCAAATACTAACAGAGGTTAAGTATCACCAGCTTGAGCACTTGTACATGTCCCAGATCTATTACCTAACTTAGATAACAAGCATGAACCACAACATCTCACCTATTACTCCTGCACTAAGAATAGAATTGAACTGCTACATCCTCAAAGAAAGAAAGCCCATATTGATATGACAATCCAACACATATACAGGCAAAATTTTTAGCAGTAAATTACTTTTAAACCATTGTGCTTTATAGCTGTTTGAACTTCCCTAAGGTAAATTTATTTTTCTGGATTTTATTTGGCCTTTAGCTAGTAAAGAACTATTTATCATCCCAAAATTCATTCTCAAATACACATTATTACTATATTCCTCACACAAATTGCTTCTTTTCCTGCTCCAAAATACACTACATGAATTGAACTTTTCTAAACCTTCAGTATAAATTCTTTGTGGTATCCCAAAAAAATTTCTCTTAGCTTCTATAAGACAGGTCATATAAATACTGAAAACAAAATTTTCATATATCTCATTAGTATATAACATTTCTTGAAGATATATTTCTGTAGTAAATTAAATTCTATATACAACTCAGGATAAAATATTCCAGATGAAGGTATTGTTTGTTTATGAACATTTAAACTAAAGGAGAAGTTGGGTAACTGTGAATACTAGTTGATGTGTTCTTTTAATGTCAGTATGAGCTACTTAGAAGTATATTTTTAGCTGAATATTCTATAGCCTAAAAAGCACCTACTCACAAGAACCTTTAAGCTGGATTTCAACAGTTTTGTAACATCATTGATTACTGTGCTGTTTATTGTAAGGTGAAAGCAATCTGGAAATGTGACATTAAAGTAGCAGCATCAAAAACATGCTGGTGCTTGCAATGACTGTTTTGCATCATTATAAGATGACCTTAACTTACTGAAGAATGGAACAGAAATAAAAAGGTTAAATCAGTTGCACAGGGTGAAGCCTACCAAAAAGTGTGGCTTAAAAAATGACTACATATGTCCACTTTTTGCTGTGCACTGGGAAAACAAAATCCTGACAGACTAACTTTGCTACAGTTGTGAGTGACACCTATCCAAAGATCCCTGTCCAGGTTAATGAGACCTCATGAGAACTCAGAGCTAAGAGTTTAATTTATTTCACTGCACGTGGAAAACATACAAACACAGATAGTCTGTTATGTAATGGTAAACTCTTCTACATTCTGGAAACACATTTGGGAATGATACAAGAGAGTTAATTAGTCCAGGCAGCAACACAGGTTGGCTTTAGATAAGGGAAAGTCAGAGACCAGGAGCTATAGGACTAGTGAGGCCACTGGCACCTTATGTCAACAATTTAATTTAAAAAAAATTATACATTGCTATGACAATAGCCCCTTAGATGCAGAGGTGCACTCCATACTCAGACGCCTGAGAAGATGGAAAACATTGAACCAGTTGCATTGGGAGCTGTATTGTAGAGGGGCCATGCTGCTGGCAGCTGGACTAAGTGTGCCCTGGGTGTATGGTGCCAGTGTCAAATGAATTGCAGGGCCTGGGTCTTTGATCTGTGTAAGCATGAAGGGTTTGAGTGTCATAAACTGGAATAGAAATTGCTAACTATAGTCATCCTGCTTTGGAAACAAAAACCATGTTAGAAATCACTTAAGTGATGTGTATCTGTTATTGTATCTACTCTATCCCAAAATCCTCTATAAGAACAGCTGAGTAGTGACCCGCCTGTGTCCAGCTCTCTGCGTGAGCCGATGGGTATTATTCGTCCCTAGCTCTGTACGAGTCCCACTGCATGTCACTCCTCATGGCCATGTAGGTGGTTACCCAAGCTGCACACAGACCCCCAGCAATTCAAGCTCTTCAGCTCTCTCTCATTCATTAATGCAGTTTCACAGGTGAGCTTTCTCTCACCTGGTCCCTTTCTACCACACCAGTCTGTACCAGCATAGGATGCAAACAGAGCCTCCTTCGTTTTGGAACCCAGTGCAGCTATACTTTTCACATCTTCATAGACCTAGCACCTGAGGTAACAGGTACCTCCTCTAAGTTTGATCATATTTGCTCCTGTACTCTGCCTACTCAAGACAAACAGGATTTCTGATCAGGACTTTAGACAATAATGCTCTTTTTGTTCACTTGCTGAAGTCCCACATATGAGCAATACTCTGCAAGGGACTATTCTCATCCGTTAGATTCAACTCTCAAAAAGCTGTAAGTAATTTTTATTTTTTGAATGGTTTAAATCTCTTCAGTTTTATCTCATTCAACATGCCACTCCTAAAAATAATAAAAATTTTAATAAAAATAAACAACAACAAACAGCAACAACAACAATAATAAATACCTGTTTTGCTGCATAAGGATGAGGCAAACCACCAACAAATATGGATCCTGTTTCAAGCCAATAAGAACTGGACCAGAAATTTCTCAGTATACTTGTATTTGAAGATAACTTCAGGACTGACATTTCTGCTTCACATGGTACCATGCCTTGCCTGCACAAATTCAGAAATAGGCACATTTTACCACCATATATTGTTTACATTACTGTTTATTTGACAAATTAATTAGGCTGTTACTAAACCAACAAGGAAAGAAAATCAAGTAAATAGCTGTTTTATATTATAGAACTATAAATATAAAAGCTGTTTAACAAGTTGACATGTCTTTGGGGTTTTAAATTCCATTAAAATGGAGCCATATTGTAAATCCAGGCAGTGTAATTGCTAAAAAAGCCAGAACACATAATAATGACTGAATAAAAAGAGTTAGACTATTTTTAACAGTAACAAGAAGATTTTGTAATTTAAAAAAAAAAAAAAATCTGTTGACCTGAAATATTTTAAATATGCCTCTTTCTCATCACACAAACACACAAAATACAAACCTCAATAACAATTTAAAACAAGCTGCATTTTAGAAAGTGCAGAGGCACGATAATAATCTGTAATGCTTACCTTCAAAAGCATCATTCCTAAAGCTGAAGTGGTAATATTAGGCCCTGACATTAATATACACATTCCCATTTCCCTCCCCCATCCACATACCCTCTTAAAAGTGTTGCCATTTAGAACGTGAATAAATTGCCAACAATAAACAGAAGGTACCAAGCAAACAATTTGGTTTCTTTTAACTTTTTTTAATGATGTAAAGGTCATTTGCATTCTAATAACCAACTGGCAGCAATTACTTTATCTTCATGTGAGGAAAACACAACAAAGAAATATCAGAACTAAACCAGCCTCTCTTGGAGGAATTTCTTCCAGCCCATCCTTCTCTCTGTACATGAAAAAAATCAGAGTTCAATTAGCTCTATACTTAAAGATATTCAAGTGCCTTTGTAATATGGGTGTCACTAAAAAAAATCTGTGTGAAAACACATACACACCCCAAAACCCAAACCAAACAAACAAACCAAAAAACCCAAACCAAAACAAAACAAAAAGTCCAAACCAAACCAACCCCTAAACAAAAAAACAAACAACCAAAAAAAACCAACAAAAAACCAAAACAAAATAAAAACCCCAACCCCCTCCCCCCAAAAAAACCCCCCAAAAACCAACTCAAACAAATAAACAAACAAGAAAAAAAATCAAACCACAAGCCAACAACAGATAGCTCTGTAAAAGCAATTTGGGTAGGATGCAGTAGGGAAAGTATGAATTCAGCTTATCTCTGACAATACAAAATTACCTTTTGAAAATTCTTACAAAAAAGGAGCACAGAAAGTTTTCTTCACTATATTCTGTCATCTGATAACATATGGATTCTCAAATATTATTTCATAAGGTCCTCTATGTGTTTTGAACTGAGAGAACGGAGAGTTAACATTAGCGACATTTGCAAACAGTTCTCTATATTTTCCATGTAATTCTGTTTTGAGATACTTTCAGAATAATATGCAAATATGGTGATACATATTTACCAAAAGGCCTTTAAATATTTGTGTATGAGAAGTGGTCTGTCCATCTTACAGTAAATAACATCAGATGAAGAATAAAAAAATTTGTTTTGTTGCTAAAATTGAGAATGAAGAAGAGGAATAAATTGGGGTTTCAATTCTGTGGACTAAAAACTAATATCTTAAGGGATGGATTAAAAGGATTTTTTTGTTCTCCCCTCAAGTTTTTTTTTTTTTAAATTTGATAATAGCTAACATGAATGAGAAAAAGGAGCTAAATATATCTAAAATCAAGGAATGAAATGTTTTCCTACCATGTTTTGTGGATATTATACAACAGCTGTATGTCTAAGCGCATACACGAGGTTCTGCAGCACACCGTTTTCATTAATAGCTTACAAAGGAAGTTTGATGATAATGTGTGTAACTGGCACATTTATTCTCTGTAGCTTTATTTGCAATGGTCAAGAAATTTTTACTAGTGCTTGAACCCACTGTGACATATGAATGGATATATCATTCTACAGAAGAAAGTGGCAGTGAGATGTCAAAGGAAAAAATTGGATATTGTAAATATCTAAAATTTCTTCTCTTGCTGATAAAATGATACTGTAATTATGAATAAAAGCATAATAATGATAGCAATATTTGAGAAATATTTTAAATCAGACTTGTTTTAATGCAGCATAATATTAAGATGGAGTGAAAGAGGGTCAGGAAGGAACTGATAGGCTACTAATTGACAGATGTGCTAATGGAAGTACAGCTGCTCAAACAACTTCTCTTCTGTTTTTCTGTTAATTACTATTTCTTCTAGATGTTTCGAAACATTAAAGCTGTAACTAGTTACATGACCATGTATGCACTTCTATCACACAAACACCATATTGATGTAGTTCTTTTCACATTAGCTTTTGACATATTTTTAGCATGTCCTTAATAGCTTATATGATTATGTAAAAGTATTTTTGTGTGCATATGTTAAAATTTTTTTGAAATTCCCAATATTCGATGTCAGAAAATGAGTTAATGCAATTCAAAGCATGAGCTGCCTTTGCCCTAAGCTTGTTAGAATGTCAGCCATGCACCTCTGATTGTATTTGATTGAATCTAGCAGAGTCTGACCAAATTAGAATAATGACTTTAAACCATTATTTAGTGTTTGCTGATGATACAATCACTGGGTCACATATGCACTCTATGAAATTTCCATCAGGCTTTTAAAATACTTTTTCTACAATCAGCACATTGGGTGCTTTAAAGGTCAAGTAAGATGACAGGGTTTTTTGCATAAATATAAATGTGGAAATGCATACAGCAACTCTTGAGCACTTTTTGCTGGGTAAGCTACCAGTAATTGTGCCTCAGTCCAAGCCAGCAGTAATAGTTCACAGTTTCCTCATTTGTAATGACACAAATGTAGTGATTAAATACTGGCCTATTAATTATAACCTGAAGATGAATTCTGTCTAAAGAGTGCTAAATCTATTGCTCAATGCCTCGCAGGTTAGAAGGATGGAAAGGTCAGACAATAATTTGATAACTGTTGGTATAACAGTCCCTAAACATGGCAATGTCTGTATGAAATACAAATCTTTTTATATAATGTCTTTAGTTTCTGACATTTTTCAGTGATGATTAAATGACATTTTTAGGATTATCATAAAATGGTAAAAAGGTAAAAAAACAAATTGTGGAAGAAGAGGAGAGAAAGGGGGATGTTCAAAAAGTACTGTGTCAGCCATACTGTGCAGCCTTGCTGGGAATAAAAATTCTTTAGCCTGTTTTTTGCTGATAGAAAAGAGAAATCTTTTGTTCTAGAAACAAGTTTGAAACTTTCACCTCTCCAGAAATTTCACTTGAATGTGACCATGCTAAACAATAAATAATTCACTAATATTGTTAAACTATTTAGGATATAATATTAGCATTCAGTCTATTAAACAAAAGCAACAAGATATTTTGAAACATCTATACCAAATATGAGCTGTGAACCACCAGAAGTAAAGAAATTTTATTATCATATATTCTAAAAAAAAAAATAAAATCCTTACTTTCTCCAATTTTATTGAAGACAATTGTTTAATTAAAGCTGAGAACATATCTCACTTTGATTTTGTTTAATTATTATTTATAGATTTCTTAGCTTAAAAAAAGACAACTTGTTTTTCTCTCAGCATCTGGAGATTCACATTTTCTGGTTTTATACCCAAACTGCTCTTTGCAGTAGAATGTTTATTTTGTAAAATTGCAGCAAAACAATAAACCTACTGGCACTATAATTAAGAGATACTTTTTCTTAATGCACTTTAAAAGGTGGGATCAATTTTGACCTAGTACTGGTTTTGAATCTTTAAGGCTTTTCAAGAGTGTTTGAGGCAACTTTAGGAACGGAACTTCTGGACATCTCTACTTCGAAAGGTTTGAAGGTTTCAGCATTAGAGGTTTTCAAAATCTGACTGACTAAAGCCCTGAGCAACCTGGTCTGACCTCTTGGCTGGCCCTGCTTTGAGCAGGAGGTTGGGCTAAAGAACTCCTGAAGTCCCTTCTGGCCTGAATTGCCCTACAATTCTACAATCCTGAGACACATTCCTTCAGCAAAGAAAACCCCCGCAATCCCATACTAATAACATTTACAGAATAGGGCAGAATCTCTTATTACCCACAGTAGATAAAATATATATGTTTATATAAAATATATACCAGTTCACTCACAGTCATTACATTTTCACTCTGCAGTAAGATCCATAATTTTAGACTGCTCTTATCTGTTGGTGCTGACTCTTTCCCTACTGAGACAACAGGTAACACACACTTTCATATTGCAGATAAACTAATTAGTCAAGAACATATTTTTTCTCATTCTCTCTGACAACAGACTCGTATTTCCTGGGCCTGAAGCTGATTTCTTGGTCTGGTCTTAGGCTGTGATTTAACTAAACAAATAAGAACAATGAAGCTAATGATGCAAATTTCTCTAATAACAAAAGGAGGGGATGAAATAAACTTTGTTTTGTATTCTAATAAATAAATAAATAAATAAATAAATACTATACCCTTTTTTTTTTCCCCTTACACAACTACACTAAATAGGTACACAACATGAGTTCAAATCCTGACATGGAATCATTCATATTTTTACAAAGTCATCACTGTTCCTTTTAGTTACCCTGGAGGTTAGGTATTACCTCCAATTCTGAAACTCAGAAAGTTTACTGATTAGTGCAATTCAGGAAATATTACAAACTCATGTTTCCAAACCATTTTACCGTAAGTGTTTTTATAGACGTGACCTGAGACCTGCCAGTTGGACTCAGTCCAGAGACTAGCCTTCATATTTCTGTTTAATTTACTACTACAGATTTAGTTAGAGAAAAAACAATTATCTGTGCCTCTGGCCCTTTCTGTTTTTTCAGTTTCCTGCTTGTAGTTTCTTGCTGTTCACCAACTACACATACACTTACAGGAATTAAACTTAGAAAACTATGTGCACTTAATTAAACTTGATATAGATGTAAGTAAAGTGTCACTTAGTGAAAAAATTAGCTCAAATGAAAGTACTGTATTCAAGTATTCAGACAGTAGAAAGTTTAGAGCTTGATCTAGACCTGCAAAACTGTGATTTTAAGTGAAACCTTAAGACTGTGTTGAATAAGAAGATAGTTACATTGTGAGAATGCATATTTATATTGATGCTGCAGGCCAACATTATTTCTGGTCTCTATACCCTATCTGTATTCTCCTTAATATAAGTTCTATGCTTAGGGCATGCAGCCAAAGCAAGCCATAGAACACTGAACCCACTTTTAGTATCCATAAGTACCCTTTGATGTTCCATAAAAAATAATATAGAACAAAGTTTGACATATTTTTGCCTGTTATAAGAGTCCTCTTTTCCTAGTTTTATGTTTCTGTCCCTGTCATAAGTTATTTCAGAAGATAAAGTAGAAAATTTTCATTCTTATAAGTGACACTGTGATTTCTTTTGAGATCCAAAGCAAAAGAAAGTAGCTGTGACAAACATTTTTAACATTTATTTACTTAAACAATCTGTGCAAGAAAACATCACTATACACCACAGATTTGTCACTTCCATGATTCAAAATTTTAATGTCTGCTTTGATGGTAGAGTTCTGAGAATGTGTAGAATGTGATTTGTACCCAAGATGTGGCATGACTAAGTAAGCTTTTATCTTAAAGAGGCTGTAAAACAACAGTTTGTATCAAACTAATTGGTGGTATTAAATCGCTATTAACTGTTATTATGACCAATTTAGTGTAATTAAATCCATTGCATTCAATGACATTGCTAGGAAAAGGCAGTTGCTTATTCTCTGTTGATTCGTAAGAAGTTTGTGAAAAATAGCCACTCTGGAAAATTAAAAAATATCTGCAACATCTTAAACTTTGATTTCATAATGGGTTTTGATTTCAATTAAGATTTTTTTTTTTTAACATTGCATTGATGCAAAATAAAATAACATAATTTAGCCACAAAAAGTGCATTGTTTTAAACTTTTGTTTTATTAGACTTGATCAGTGCAGGGTGGGTTTTTTTCATATACTCAGACAGCTCTGTAAGCAGAAAATCTACTTCCACTATTCTCAATTTCTGGAAACTAACTGCAAGATATGAAACTATGAACGTCAAGTTTCTCAGAATTAATTTCTAGGTTTCGTCCATTTTCACTCTTCCTTTCTCTGTGAAATCTCAGTTCTTGCTGAATGAAGAAAATAATTGCTATAGTGACTGCAGAACAGCCAAAGGTATTCTGCCATGTCTGGCGATGCAGGACTGAGATCTTTCCTACACGGTTCCAAAGGAGTACCATCATGTAGCATAAGTATAGCACCATGTTTGTTTACTGACAGAAATCTTGTTTCTGAAAGAAAATGAAATTGATCATCTCAAGAAGACAAGCTTCAAGCTAATGTTTTAAAGAAATTCTGAAGTTAGTGGAGGGCTGTGAATATATACAGTAGATATCATAAGGCCTGGATAATCTCACAGTCATTTCTTATATAGTTATAGGTGTGGCTTGACTGGCAGCCTAGACAAGTGTCTCTAAGCCCTGGCCACATTAGTCAGTAGCCAAAAAAAAAAAAAAGGAAAGAAGAAGAATAAACATGGAAAAAACCAAACAAGCCTTCTGAGCCCAAAAGTGTCTCTTTGAAGGCACTCTGAATAGTCTCCCTTTTGTTAAAGTGACTTATCCAAAAAGACACAAATGAGCCCTCTCTTTAAGGATACACTTTATTTAGCACACAAGGTAACTACATTCTTAAAAGGTTACTTTTTAAAATAATGAAAATGAAACAATAAATGTGAATAAATAAAAGCCTTAAAGGCAAATTTATTCTGTAACTTGAATAAATTTTTGGCTATGTACAGCTGGTCCTAAACAAAATCTCCTTCCTTCTACATCCTCACAAGGCTCACCTTCATGCTTTCCACCTACCGCAGGCAGACTCTGCCCTTTTTTTGCAGGATTTTCTCAGCCTGAGCTGTTGATGCAGACTCTCTGCAAACTCCATCCTGGCCTTCAGGGAGAAAGAGCTTATTTGCTTTCAGAAGAGGTACAGTCTTCCTGCCTCCAGATAACTCTGACTGAAAGGGATTCATGTGGGATAAAGCAGAAAGTCAGCTTCCTTCTTCCTAAGTAGGAGTTACACTGTACAGAATTCACACAGCACTGTCTGAGTAAACAAGACTGCTGTACTGCTTGTCCTGTTCTTTGCATATCTCACTTTATTCAATAGAGAAAAGGATTGCTTATATCATCTTTCAAACACTCATACTGCCTCATATCTGCTGCTGTACAATGACTTTAATAAAAATTTATGCTTTCAGGTTTCTGGATACAATGTTCAGAGCCTGACAGCATTTTTCTCCCACTACAGAACTGGCTAATTATTTTCATTGCTCCATTCTCTGGGACGTGTCTCAAATAACAGGATGGTGAAAGGGTATTTAGCAGATAAAAAAATCTTTGAGGTGAGAGTGAATTACACCTCTCACGTGCCTGTGCTGCTTGCTCAGTCCTGAGCATTATCTCAATACTTGAGACATAGGATTAGCAGGGTCAGAAGGGAATCTTTACCCACCTTTTACTGAAGTACTGGCTGGGATTTGGCAGACAAAATAATCTGTATATATAAACTGCCCTCCAATGCTGTGGGTTTAGGAAGAGGTGACTACAAGGAAGTGTAACTTAGGAAAATATTTAAGAAATAGAAGGGCTTGATTTAAATGAAGTCTGGGTTTTTCACAGACTTCCAACAAAATATTCATCATTTAAGACATAAAAGATGTCAAACTAGTGGTCCCTTGGTGGTCAATTAAGTGTTCCCTTCTGACCTGAAAAATCTAAACCCAAGAAAATTTAGAAATTTTAACTTAGACGAAATTGGTAGCTTATGTTACCTTGTGCTGCTGTGTTGTAATCATGCCATACGTTCATCCATAGAGAGAAAAAGAAGTTCTATAAAATATTTTTAAAACCTACACTGGTTTATTTTTTTTCCCACTAAGCTTCCTTTGTGATAGCTAGTACATTTACTCCTTATTAATATGCATATATTGTAAAAATGTATTGATATCACATATGAAAATCTGAGTTCTTAAAATCCCTTCGATTAGGAAATCAAAGAGCTCAGCACGCTGAAGTGTATAAAAGGAAATATTGGGTTGTATGTACTACATAGGTCTGCTTTCCTAAAACCAAAATCCATTCAGAAATAGGATACTGTTACATCCTATTACTTTTTATAAGGAAATATTATTTAGAATTTATTTAAAAGGCTGATAATGTTACTACTTTGTTTAAAAAATAGGAATCTGAGTTATTCTGATGAGAAAATTTTGAATGCACTGTGAAATTAATAATGTGAAGAATAGAGTTAAGAGCTATTGTATAGATCACATGGGATAGAACAGGATTTAAATACTCTTAAACAGAGAACCAGCTAAGGACATGTCCTGAGGAAAAGCCTCCAGCAAATACATAAATTGTTGAGACAGTATCTCTAAGAGGTATGGCATTTAGTGATATGCAGCAGTCAGTAAGAGAGGCATGTGTTTCTTTGCTTTTTCTAAAGAAGACAGACAAAGAAAGGCAATTTCTAGTAAGGAAAAAAAATGAATAATTTCTGAATCTAGAATTAAAATATAGTTTTGCTTTTCACCATAAAGACACTTCAAAGAATAGTAGAACCATTAGTTGTGGTACAGTAGTTCTACTATTGAAGTTTAAGATGTTCTCTTTAAAAAAATCAATCTAACTGTTATTTTAAAAATATCTCAGATTAACAGAAGATGACTGCAGTGATACACTGTACTTGAAACTTATTTCTGGTATTTGTACACAAAAATGATCTTCAGCTACAGAAATCTGTGCTTGCAGAGGAAACTGGGTAAGTATAAATTTATAGATCATCTATCTCCTTAATAATTCTTCAGCAGCAGATATAATCAATGCATTCTCGGTATTCAGCCTATGTGTGGATCAGTCTGCTTATCTGTGTTCTTTAGTGAGATGTTGTTATTCCTCTCTAGCTTCTACAGAGTCATTATTTTCACAATGTTCTAAGTCACTGAAAAGGGAGAATTATCATAGAATAAAAGAATCATCACCGAGATCACCAAGTCAAGCCATTAACCTAACACTGCAAAGTTCATCAGTAAACCATGTCCCTAAGTGCCACCTCTAAATTTTTCTTCAATATATCCAGTGATGGTGACTCAACCACTTCCTTGGGCAGCCTTTTCCACTGCTTAACAACCCATCCTGTGAAGAAATTTTTCCTAGTATCCAACCTAAACTTCCCCTGGTGCAACTTGAGGCCATTTCTTCTCATCTTGTTACTTGGAAAAAGGGACTGAGCCCCACCTGGCTACAACCTCCTTTCAGGTAGTTATAGAGAGCAATAAGATCTTCCCTGATCCTTCTTTTCTTCCAGCTAAACACCCCCAGCTCCCTCAGCCACCACATAAAATACTTGTGCACCAGACCCTTCACCAACTCCACTGCCCTACTCTGGACATGCTTCAGCACCTCAGTGTCCTTCTTGATGGGCCCAGAACCGAGCACAGCACTTGAGGTGTGGCCTCACCAGTGCCAAGCATAGAGGGCAATCCCTGCCCCAGTCCTGCTGGCCACACTGTTGCTGATCCAGGCCAGGATGCCATTGGCCTTCTTGGCCACCTGGGCACACCTGGCTCATGTTCAGGCAGCACCCCCAGGTCCTTTTGCTCTGGAAGGCTTTCCAGCCACCACAAGCCTGTAGCAAGGCCTGGGGTTGTTGTGACTGGCTCATGTCCAGACTCATTAGGCTCTTGGACAAAAGCATAATATAAGCTGAAAACCAATATTGATTGAACATTTATTCTTAAGCAGCACTATAATTTAAACACTTGACCTCCAAACAGAAAGATACATTAAAGTCCATTTAAATTATAAAGTGTTTATGAGATAAAGTAAAAAATAAAATTAGTCACAGGAGGGAATATTATTGGCTTGGTTCTCCTCTACTTATCTGTGAAAGGATTAAAATCAAATTAATTCTCTCTAAATGTACTGTGCACATTAGCAGAATGAACTGGAAATCATATGTATTCTGACTAACAAGATTTTAAATATTTTCCTCTATTTAGTGTTTTTTTATTCCTATTTGACTTCAGTTTCTCAGTTCATAAATCAGAATCTCCTTTAATTCTGTTGCTTCCATCCAGCATGACCATTTCTCTGGTACTGTCATGCTCTGCTAGTGGGCAGTAACAGTGCGCCAGTGTAACAGAAATCTTCAGCCCCTAGAAATTAGTTGTCCACTTTTTGAGCTATTTGTGTCAATAGCCAATCTCTGTTGTTACAAAGACAGTATCGTTTTCCTTTCAGAAGTATTTCATAATACCATTTTGGGGGGATATTTTTCATTTTTTCCTGTTCATCTGTGTAATAGTTACCATACGTATTTTACATCACATTTCTTTATCTGTCCAAAATCACTGAATCAAAATGGGAAAAAAATACTTCCAATTTTCTTCAGTATTTAATGATCAAGTAATTCCTATTTTCTACCTTACAAATCCAGGTCTTGACATCAGTATCAATATCTCCAAAGTTTTAATAATTTTTATTCCGTATTAAATTAAAATGCCTCTATTTATAAACTGTATTCTCAAGCCAGTTTGTTTTCATTGAGTTAGCATCTCTGTAATGTACACTGGACATTAAGTAGCAGACATAGTCTACTTAGGTCTTAAGATCCAGTGAAATTCAGAAAATACAAATGTCATTTTTTGACCAGTGTTAATACATCATAAATAAATTGGACTAATATAATAAACTGAACTTTTTCCAAGTAAGCTCCATCAATCTGGGAAAAGTTTCAGACCATATAAAAATTAGAAATTATTAGATAAGTCAGCACTTGCATTTCATTCACCCCTAGTTTTACACTTGGCACATTAGGAGGCACAGAAAAAAAGACCAACACAACTGTGGTTAAGAAAGTATGTTTGTGAGAATCCTGTCAATGGCCAGTCTAGTGAGGTCCAGCAACTTCCTAAATCTTTTATATTGGTAACAAATACAGAACAGGCTTAACAGGCTATAACTTAACAGGCTATGTCAAAATACTTAAACCTCTTGCAGCTGATGCAAGTCCATTGACAGCTTTCATGGGAGAGGCCAAGAAAATGAAAAGACTCTGAAGCTATTTTATATCAAGAATATATTCCTAACTGCATTTTATAAATATTGAATACACTTCTCTAATTAAGCAGCAGCAATTGCTAACAATACCTTTTGACTTACACTGTTTTTTGCTGATATGGCCCATTAATCATGTTTTCATTAGGTGGAGTATATGACATTTACATGGTACGTGAAACAACGAATGAATGACTTCTTCACCGATATGCTGTTATGCTAAAAATGAAGGCCAAAGTTCTGCACCTTTGTGATAAAATAAAAATAGGAATTTACAATAAAAGAACCAAAGACAAACAAAATAGAGAGGCATCTGAAGCATTTGCTAACCACTTTATCTATCATCTGCTTATCTTACCTGCCTGAAAGCCCTAGGGAAAATACGAGGTTTGTAGCAGGTTGTGAAGGATAATAAATACAGCATAGTTTGTACCATATGGATTATCCCAGACCTTCATAAAAAACTGTCAAAACCAAGCAATATAAAAGCTCCTGAGTGAGCATATGTTGCATTATGGCATGATTATAATGATCCTTTTCTGACTGGAAGAATCAGAAAACTTTTGCGTCTCAAAAGCAAGACAATCAATCATCAAAAGCCCTACAGGTAACTAGTGCAAAGCTCAAATTACAAACAATATGAGTTAAAGGAGAGGAATAAGACACTCTTTGAAAAGCAATCGCCAGATTTTGCAGTCAGTTTCTAAATTGATGGAACACCTACACCAGATTTTTAATCCTAATGATCTTGGACAATTAAAAAAATTTCAAAGTGGATAGACTCACATTAAAGAATGAAGCTGTATTCATGACATCTACTGCATAATCAATTTATAAGCAGACAGATTTGCTAAAGCAACTGAAAATTGTAATCTGAGACTAAAATTAAAATAAAAATAGTTTTCACGTAATTGAGGAAACTATTTTTACCAGTACTGAAATAGAGAATAGTGGACCAAGAAAAGGCAAATTTCTAACATTGCTGCTGCAGTTTGGTTTGTATCTGCAATACACATTATTTTATCAATTCATTTTGATAACAAAGATTGAAGAAGAGAAATCTTAAAGCAGCTAATGGAGGCAGTTTTATAAAGGCTGTAATGAGAAGATTGTGGTTGAACATCCCCTGCGTTACCAGTAAGAAAACGGTATCTTCACAACAAATCCAAACATGTAAACCTTCCAGTGCTTGAATCTAAAATTACCTTCCCTTCATAATACCCTGCAGTAATCTAAGCCCTGTGGGACATTTCCCATATCCATTTTTCACTGTAGCTCTTTCATTTCTCTGATAACATGCTTAAGAAAACCAAAAAGATAGTCGGAAATGTGAGTGAAACAGATGCAATGAACTTTCATTAACAGACTTAGTACACAACTACAGTAGTTTACACATAAAATGGAACTCTCAGGCACTGCTCTGAGGAAAACCTTAGCAACATGCTGGCTTTAGCAGCCAAAGCCATAAATTAGACTAATCTGATGCAAAAAGTTATATCCTAACCCAAATTATCCAAGGTATCTCAGATTTTGATGCAAATACAGTTCTTACGTTGTATCCATATTTATTAAATTATTACAATTTTTGTAGTCACAATATTCCATCATAATTAAAAATGTACTTCAGCAATGCTGCTATTTTACTTTCAGCATGAATATTGTGGTGAACTATGAGAACTGGATAAAGCATACTGACAGTAACATGTATGCTTATTTGCAAACATTAGACTGTATGACATTTCTTTTATTCACTCCAAGAATTATTTCTGTGCAATAAAGGAAGCACTAAAGCGTTCTCCTGTAAGCAGAAAAGGAAGATACGATCACTATCTAATTTTCACTGTACTTAAACTTGTATTAAACAACACTCACTACTTTTAAGTCTACTTCTTTCATTTAATATGGTATTATAGAGGGAGTATACTCTTTGAAGATGGCTTATCTTCAGAAGCTGAAATGCGTTGCTTTTCCTGAATTGAAAAGACAAAATCCTTTCTACCACAGGACTACATAAAAAGAGTTCCAAACAATTAGGATTACATTAAGTAATAAGAATTAGCATTTTCTTTCAAAAAGTATGAATTAAAAAAAATTGTTATTATCCATAGTGTCTGTTCATAATACTTAACATATGCACAACAAAGAAAATCCCATGTGTATATCCACTATGTTATAATATGCAGTATCTCCTATGTTCCCATTTAACTTTGCCAATTTCCCAGATACCATTGTTCAAAACTTATCACCCTGAAAATCAGTTCTGAGAAGATTAAATGTTTGCAAACCTCTAGAAAGTTGCTGAATACATTACAGCAATTTTTCACCAAAGTTATTTTAAGTTTTATTATTCTGTATTACACTGAAGTTGATTAAATGAAATGGTAACTTTACAAAACAATTAACACATATTTCAAGACTGACTCTATCAAACCTAACTGTTGACAATATATATTTAATTGTCAATAAAAGAAAAAGACATGTAAAGCCTATATATACAGGATATACACTTTTAATTAAGTTAGGCGCATGAGAAAATGCATGAGATGATAGTAAAAAACAACTCTAAGTCTTTCTGACATCTACATTACTAAGATTTTAAATCTTAGAGTCATATAATCAGAGAATTGTTTAGGTTGGAAAAAATCTTTAAAATAGTCAAGATCAGTTAAACCGGCATTGCCAAGTTCAGCACTAAACCGTGCCCTTAACTATCATATCTACATGAATTTTAAATATCTCCAATGATGGTGACTCTACCACTTCCCTATGCAGCCTCTTTCAGTATTTTACAACCCTTTCTGTGAAGATTTTTTTTNCCTTCCCTTCATAATACCCTGCAGTAATCTAAGCCCTGTGGGACATTTCCCATATCCATTTTTCACTGTAGCTCTTTCATTTCTCTGATAACATGCTTAAGAAAACCAAAAAGATAGTCGGAAATGTGAGTGAAACAGATGCAATGAACTTTCATTAACAGACTTAGTACACAACTACAGTAGTTTACACATAAAATGGAACTCTCAGGCACTGCTCTGAGGAAAACCTTAGCAACATGCTGGCTTTAGCAGCCAAAGCCATAAATTAGACTAATCTGATGCAAAAAGTTATATCCTAACCCAAATTATCCAAGGTATCTCAGATTTTGATGCAAATACAGTTCTTACGTTGTATCCATATTTATTAAATTATTACAATTTTTGTAGTCACAATATTCCATCATAATTAAAAATGTACTTCAGCAATGCTGCTATTTTACTTTCAGCATGAATATTGTGGTGAACTATGAGAACTGGATAAAGCATACTGACAGTAACATGTATGCTTATTTGCAAACATTAGACTGTATGACATTTCTTTTATTCACTCCAAGAATTATTTCTGTGCAATAAAGGAAGCACTAAAGTGTTCTCCTGTAAGCAGAAAAGGAAGATACGATCACTATCTAATTTTCACTGTACTTAAACTTGTATTAAACAACACTCACTACTTTTAAGTCTACTTCTTTCATTTAATATGGTATTATAGAGGGAGTATACTCTTTGAAGATGGCTTATCTTCAGAAGCTGAAATGCGTTGCTTTTCCTGAATTGAAAAGACAAAATCCTTTCTACCACAGGACTACATAAAAAGAGTTCCAAACAATTAGGATTACATTAAGTAATAAGAATTAGCATTTTCTTTCAAAAAGTATGAATTAAAAAAAATTGTTATTATCCATAGTGTCTGTTCATAATACTTAACATATGCACAACAAAGAAAATCCCATGTGTATATCCACTATGTTATAATATGCAGTATCTCCTATGTTCCCATTTAACTTTGCCAATTTCCCAGATACCATTGTTCAAAACTTATCACCCTGAAAATCAGTTCTGAGAAGATTAAATGTTTGCAAACCTCTAGAAAGTTGCTGAATACATTACAGCAATTTTTCACCAAAGTTATTTTAAGTTTTATTATTCTGTATTACACTGAAGTTGATTAAATGAAATGGTAACTTTACAAAACAATTAACACATATTTCAAGACTGACTCTATCAAACCTAACTGTTGACAATATATATTTAATTGTCAATAAAAGAAAAAGACATGTAAAGCCTATATATACAGGATATACACTTTTAATTAAGTTAGGCGCATGAGAAAATGCATGAGATGATAGTAAAAAACAACTCTAAGTCTTTCTGACATCTACATTACTAAGATTTTAAATCTTAGAGTCATATAATCAGAGAATTGTTTAGGTTGGAAAAAATCTTTAAAATAGTCAAGATCAGTTAAACCGGCATTGCCAAGTTCAGCACTAAACCGTGCCCTTAACTATCATATCTACATGAATTTTAAATATCTCCAATGATGGTGACTCTACCACTTCCCTATGCAGCCTCTTTCAGTATTTTACAACCCTTTCTGTGAAGATTTTTTTTTTCCAAATATCCAACCTAAACCTCCCCTGCACAACTTGAGACCATTTCCTCTTGTCCGATTTCTTGTTAGTTGGGGGAAGAGACTGAGCCCCACATCTCTAGAGCCTCTTTTCAGGGAGTTGTAGGGAGCTATAAGGTCTCCCTTCAGCCTCTTTTTCTTCCAGCNTGGTGACTCTACCACTTCCCTATGCAGCCTCTTTCAGTATTTTACAACCCTTTCTGTGAAGATTTTTTTTTTCCAAATATCCAACCTAAACCTCCCCTGCACAACTTGAGACCATTTCCTCTTGTCCGATTTCTTGTTAGTTGGGGGAAGAGACTGAGCCCCACATCTCTAGAGCCTCTTTTCAGGGAGTTGTAGGGAGCTATAAGGTCTCCCTTCAGCCTCTTTTTCTTCCAGCTAAACAGCTCCAGCTCCCTCATCCACCTCTCATAAGACTCTCACAACTGGCCTTGGCCCATTGATTCAGTCTGCCCAGACGCCTCTGCAGCCTTCTTAATTCCAGTGAATCAACACTCCCACATGACTTGGTGTCATCTGCAGAATGCCATCTTAAAACAATATCCAGAACTATTTCCAGTCTTCTAAAGAAAGTAGAATGATTAATTATTAATTGCTCAGTAACTAGCCTGAATCCCATAAACAGTATGCGTTTCTTCTTTTTCAGAAGCAAAGTAAGTGTGGCTCATTTCCTGAGCTGTCCTGGAATAACTTCCTGCAAATGAAAGAAGGTAACTCTTTCTCCTTTTCTTTTTAAGCTCAAAAGGAAAAGTAAAATATAGAGATCAGGTTGTTTTTTTTTTGTCATGGGCTATTGTCATGGGCTATTGTCATGGGCTGATTTACAGACTCAAGTTATTTTCTGCTTGATGGAGTTAGGGAAAGATGTATAGAATACATGCACTTGCATTGTGGTAATTAGTGGATCTCTGAGGGATGACAATGACATGGCAGTTTGAATGCTTCAGCACCAAGGGAAAGGCTGGTTTTTGTAAAGACTCCCACATCACTGAGGGTTCAGGTATTCATGTTTTTGTTATCTTCAGGATCTTAAATCTTTCTTGAAATGAACAACAAAGAAATAACAATTGAATTCTAATGGATTTAAACTATCTAAAAAGAAGAAATTTTATGTCTCCAGTCCTTATCCCCTTTCTCTGTGTTACTTGGGATTTCTTTGTCTTCTTTGGCATCCTCTCTTAGTTGTCTTTAATGGAATTGCAGAGTACTTGAGTATTTAGTCTCTATTAATATAGAAGCTGCTTAATGATTTTTCATCTTTATATATCTTCTCTAAAAACTATTTTCCAATTTACTTTCTCTATTTTGATATGGAGAGGGAGTCGTAACCAGGAAATAAAAAAAATCTACATGTTATTAGATTTTAGAGAATCTTGCTTTTATCAGTGTCTTAGAGATACTGTCCTATTTCATCCTGGTCCAAGAGGAGCTTACACTTGCTTTTAGCTTCCATTAGCATGGTTTGGTTTATGGTTTTCCCTTTTTGGGTGATAAGCACAACCATACTGCATTACTGGCTTTTGCTTTTTGCATTAATTTGTGTATGTTATGGAGTGGTCCAGGCTTTGAGTGTGGTTTAACTTGTTAGAAGAAAGTTATGATAGCAATGGTAGCTGAAATGCAGTAACAATCTGTGGTCCTCCTCACTGCCACATCTCAGGCAGCAAGGTACAGTACAATGGATACACACTCCACTACATTTCCCACAGAAGGAAAGAGACACAGTGTTGTCCAACAAAACTTCATCATTTAACAATGTTTGGACAGATATAGCTATAAAAGGCCTATTCCAGTAAAAAAAATTTTATTCCTTCTACACTCCTCCACAAACATTTTAGGGAGTAACTCACTCCTGAGAGACAAGCAGACAGCTAGCTTGCTTTCTTCTTGCTGGACAAGATGACTGGACCTATTTTAAGCTACCAGATAGGAACTAGGTTCCAGAGAGAACAATAGGTGCCTAACTTTCCTATAAAGTGAACCCCAAACTTTCACTTCCAAGGCTGTGGATTCTACAGGCACTGATATTTAGTCATTAGATACATCTATGTACAAAGAACATGGAAATCCTACTACTTAACTAATTTTCATTTTATTCTCCTTCAGTTGCAAGTATTGTTACTTTTACAGGAATCATATATCCTATTATGAGTTGCAAGTCAGTGACACCAATGAAAGTCATGGTGCTGCTTCTGCCTGTCTATTTACAAGATTTTTCCATTAGTCACACTCGCACTTTTGCAAATTCAACTGTTTCCTGGACTGAGTAGCTTGGACCTAGTGCACGGCATCTTCCCTGACTGAATGTTTATGTTGCTACCGTAAATTATTTCAATGAGAATAAATTTATTTCCACTAAGCACATCAGGGATGTGATGAGCACTGTCCAACTGTAGTTATAAACATTTTTTCCAGGGATATGCTGTGGCCAACACTGCCATAACATGATTTCACTGTACACATTCAGGTATCATTCACAGTTCATGAGATATAATATTTGTGGAATTTACCAGCTATCCAATCTATATAATCTTTGAAACACTTATAAAACAGACAACAGTAAACTTACCTAATTTGCACATTATACCGGTGTCCATCGTCCACTCTAGTAGTGGTAGTGATGTTTTTGACTTCTGCCACATCATCACATAAATACTGGTACTACAGAGTGGGAAAAAGTTTTAATTACATTATTTATAATAATTAAACAGTTGCAGGCTTAGAAACTTGAATTTTAAAGTAATAAATGATTTCATAAAAACCTGAAGGATGTCATGTGTATCAAGGAAAATTAATGTTTCATTAAAAGTTCTAGATCAGGAAGTCTATTGTACCAAAAATATACAAGTACACATATGAGCTTCCCAGCCTGCATGAAAATACTTTAATCTTTGTGTATTATACAATCAGATATTATGGGTCTGATTTGCAAAGAAGTTGACCATCTGCAACCCATCTGAAATTAACACTGGCCATGGGTGAATTTTACTTACCATTTTATGGCTTCCTTACACTTCCAAACACGAAATGTAGCATGCAGGCTTGAGCATTTTGGAGCACCATTTAATTTCCTATACTAATGTGAACAAGCACTTGATTTCATGGTTTGTCTACTTGTAATTGTGGCTTGATTGTGAGCTTAGAACCATTTGTTCATTGGGCTTTAAATCTACATTTAATTGACCATCTTTGTGAATGATTAAGTGAATTCAATTAGTTTTAACATGGCACACTGGGATCTCTGAATAGATTTGTGTCAATTAAAGTACTTTCATATTTTATGGTGCTTATGATATGTTAGAAAAATATTTTTCTGCATCATTACTTTACCATGAATACAAGTAAGATGAACTTAAAGCCGTCAATATTTTCTAAACCTTGGATAACTTCCTGCCCATGACTAATCTTATTTATTCTGGACAAAGATAGTCACAATATAATAAAGGACAAAAAATCACAATGTAACAAAATAAAGTAAAAAGTAATTTTTTTTCTTTTTCTGTTTATCTCCAGTTTATATATCTGTTTAGTATGGTCATGGTCTTTAAACATGAAGGCAAATATAATACAAATATGCTATTTCTAACAGATATTTCACAGTTCTTCCAGAAGAATACAATTACGGGTACTTTTGGAAATTTTTAGCAGGAAAATGGGAGATCCATTATGAGAAAAGTAACTTTTCTTTTAGTATTTTTTACAGCTTCTTTAGTATCCACCTATCTCTTCATAAAGCTTGAGCTTTATCTCTTCCTCAGAAAAGAAGAAATAATTTGCTAAAGGTGAAAATATATGATGATACACACTTTACTCCTTAAAGTTTATAAACAAATATATTCCTAGTTAATCTGTCCAGGAAAGCCAAAGAAATGGGTTTTTTCCTGATCCTGAAGAACTGTGATTTAAACAATAGATGAAATAAAAGGTTTCTACTCAGAGATACATGGTGACAAAGGTACACTCTATTCCCTAATATGGTAAACTTTCGTATGACAATTCACTCAATTCCATAGTCTTTCTTAGGACAATTTCAATGAAGTGGCACGTGAGGAGCTTCAGTCAGTTTAGGTATAAAATACAATAACTTAATTTGTGTCATATGTAAAGACAAAACCTACATTCTTTATTTTTCTGTTTTAATGTGTATTCTTGTGAGTTATATTGATCATATTAGCCAAGAATTGGACTTAACAGCATGCTGACAACTGTTTTCTTTAAAATATTTAAAATGTCAAGGATCTCTGTAGCTTTGTTTACTATCTTATACAGGAAGAAAAGTAAAAAATATTAAATTTTTTACAGATTCTAATTTTTATTTATTTCTCCTTCAGTGGGAGATTTTGACGCCTTACCTGCAAAGTACCATTATTGATGACAAGCCGAATTAAAAAATGTTGTATTGTTTCTGGGCTCTGTTCAATATTTAGGAGAAGTCCTTGAGGATTATAGGTCTTAAATTCCAGGTGGATGAAGTTTTGCATGTTCAAACGTAAGCCTTGAAATTCCAGGTAAGAATCACCATAGTAGTGAGCATAACTAGAATCTGTGAATAGAATTTTGAGACATGTGAGGATATAAACACATTTTTCTTCTTCACACAATTCTTTCTTATTCTGGCAGTGGTAGCAAAGGTATAGGATAGTTTTTTACATCTGTTAAGGATTCTGACATGAATCTGAAAACGGATGTTAGTTTTCTTCTGTCAAAAGTTAACACTGGGAGTTTATATTACTAGACATAAAGGTTTTGGTTAAATTATATTAAGCAGACATATAGATCAATGCCTGAAAGCCTAGGCTGTAGAGATGAAAGCACTTGGTACATATCTAGCAGCTTTGGCTCAAGATTTTTTTAAAAGTTAGGCATTTTAATCAAAGCTAGATGCAAGAATGAATGGATTTGAAGTCTTTACAGAAATCACACTGTATGGAAAGGAAAGAAGACATTCTACAACCTAATGATGAAATTGGCATCTTAATAAATATGCCAACTAATTTGTGGTGCTGTGATGAAAGCTGAAAATTTCCCTTGTGAATACATCTGGCTTGTCTGATTTATCTAGAAACCTCTTAACATTCAGCACCCAGTGTCATACCTGGCAAGGACAGATGAAGCTCTTATTTAAATGGAAAACTATGTGAATACCTGGCTTCAAGCCCATCAGATGACATATGACTACACTTAAAAGGGGCTTCCTTGTATTTTTGATTTCTCCCTGTCTCCTTCTTTCTTCTCCTCTTTCCTTTCCCCACTCGTTTCCTCCCTTCGTCCTTCTCTCACTTTCTTTCTTTCTTTCTTTCTTTCTTTCTTTCTTTCTTTCTTTCTTTCTTTCTTTCTTTCTTTCTTTTTCTCTCTTTCTCTCTTTCTCTCTTTCTCTCTTTCTCTCTCTTTCTCTCTCTCTTTCTCTCTCTCTTTCTCTCTCTCTCTCTTTCTCCCTTTCTCCCTTTCTCTCTTTCTTTCCCTCTTTCTCTTTCTTTCTCTCCCTCTGTATTTTTTCTAATTTTTGCTCCCTTTCAGTCCTTTCTTTTTACAAGGGAAGAGTACTCAGCATGCACATGGACATTCATATTCATACACAAATGCAGTCCTGCACTCAGTTTTTTCACTTGCCAGTATTTAAACTGAGATCACTACATTTATGTGCTCATAAGGACTTTAAAATATGGGTCCTCTTCCATACATATAACATGAGGAGTTAAGTATTTAATTATTTTTGTAGAAGCAGGTATATGCTTAAGTCTCACTTGAAGAATCTGAGAGCATACAATTATTTGTTTGATCAGCTTCACAAGACTGATAAAAATGTAAAAAATATTAACCATTCACCCACCTTGTGAAAAATGTTGGTGCAACAATATGAACCAGGATAAAATACACAACACATAATAAGTGAATTATTCCATTTCACTTTGATCAAATTTTACTGAATCATCCCTACAGGGGTTTAGAATATCTTTGAAGGTCACAGATCTGTTTCTATTTTCCAAAATAGATAACATTTTAATCTGTTGTGACAACAACTCCAATAGCAAATACAACACTATATATGCTTAAATTATGAATAAAAATTTACTGGAATAAACCAAAAAATATTGATGTTGAACTTCTGTATATCACTGTAAGAGTATGCTGAATTTTATCCTTTTATGACTTTGCATAAACTTAGTAACAAAGTCAGAGTCACTGTGGCCAAATCTCAAACAAAGCTCTTATGAAATTCTCAGTACTCTATGAGAATCAGCAACATAGGCACACATACAACACACAGTAAAATAGACCAAAAATATCAAGCAATACCAACCAAGAACCAGTGCTGCAAAAAAAAAAAAAAAGAGATTTATAATTTTAAATGTATCTAATAATTAAAAATTCTATTTTGTACTGTAAGCCTAAAAGTATAAATTTTGGAAAATTTAATTTAAAAAAACTTCACAGAAAACTTTTTACATTTTATAGACAGGACAATTTCTCTAAGAAAACACTTTAGAGAATTATTTCCAATCCGTAACCCTTGTTTGTTTTCCTTCCTGAGCTAGCCACTCTTTCTGAGCTCTAAATCTTTTTCTCATTCTGTTTGCCCTGAATTGCCCCTGCATAGCTTTTGCTTATCCCAGTGATTCAAGGAACCATTCAGTTATCTCCACTCTCCTGAAATACTGCTATCTGATCATCTCTTTTTCTTGATCCACTTGGGAGATAAGCTTGGCTAAAAGACAGCAAAGTTGCACAGAACATCCCCTTCCTGCAGCCCTAAATCCTTCTGTTATTTTCTCAGTGTTTTGGAGGTGGGTTGTTTTTATTGTCAAATTGTTTTTATTGTTGGATTATTTCTCTTTCCCACGCTGTTCAGCATATACAAAGTTGATGTGAGAACAGGTCAAAGCTATGTCAGCTCTTCAGAGCTTTGGTAACACAAGGCATCTGAGACCCTAGACCCCACAGAAGAGTAAAATCCGTAATCGTGAGGAGAAAACAAAAGGTGAGAATGGGAATAGTTTATTCATTATTCCTGAAACTATAATCTAAATCTGAGGCCAGACTGAATTATCTACTGAAATTCAAGGAGGACCAAACAAGCAAAAGCTAGTGGCCTCTGCCTTTAGCTTTCTATGTGCAATTGTAGCAAGCACACAGAGCACTGCACACAAAACTTGTTACTTAATTCTGACTGTCGTCCATTTCTTTTTATCTTCCTACAGCAACAAGTGATGATGCTTTTCAAGACAATATACTCCACTCGTCCATGGATTTGAGACCAAGTTAGTTTGGTCTCTTCTGGGAAATACACTCGTGCTGCTAAACAGAAAACTTTTAAAACAAATCATCTGCAGTAAAATTTCTGCGATTGTTCTGTCCCTGCCATTATGGAAAGAGTTAATGAGAGAAAGCACTGAAGAATATTTAGCAGGCTCCAGGTTTCTGTGAACCCCATAAAAATATGTTACTTGAATAGCAAATAGGCTACACACCTTCCCACAACAGCTATTAACATAAACCACTGGTGTGGTTTTACCTATTAAGATTCTCACATTGTTTGTAACAGTACGTAATCTTTTCTTATAGAGAATAAGCTTTGCTTGTAATCCTTGTACTACACTTTGACACAGCTTTTTTATTTCACCTCTAGAGCTGGCTTCCTAGATTGCCTTTTGTCCTAATGGAGAGTACTCATTACCCAAGCCTTTAGAACAAAAGTTGAAACTGTATCTTATCTTTCCCTATGAATGCCTAACACTTGCTTTCCTTAGACATGGGCAAGTCCTTTGGCCTATGAAATCCTCTCAGCTTTAGCTTGCTCCCCCATTTACACAGCTCTCCATGTCTTTTTGGTTACTCGATTTCATATTTATTTCAGAATATTTAAAGGTTTGAGATTCAGACGTAAAGGTAAGCAGACACCCAGGTCTGCAACCCAGCTGACAGGCAAGCTTCATTTACTCTTGCCACTCCCTACTGCTTTTCTCTATTCCAATGAATTTCAGTTGCATCAGCTTCAGAATGGAGGCCTGCAAATTTAAAGCTTTTTGAGAAGTACACAATTGTAAGTCTTGCTTTTTAAAGGCAGGTAGAGAGATAATAAAAACTTTTAATATGTTCATGAACATGCGCTCCTAGTGATTGTGCTTTTATCGCTATGTATTTATGTCTAATGCACCCCCTGCAGTTTGCATGGACTCAGGCACAAAGAGGATTATAATAATTCCTTCCTTTCTCTGCTATTCTTTTTTGTTATGGTACATTTTGGAACAAAATCCTCCTGTTCAAGCTATTTGTCTTCTCTTTTTCATGGACACATCTTTCACATCTTCTGTTATTCTTTTAATTAGAACTATCTTACAACATACAAAGAGAGGGCATCATTGCCTATGGAAAGGACCTTAGATGAAAAATCAGAACAATTAATTTGCTATTTGAAATCTGTACTTATTTTTATTAATAAGGAACACATTCCTTAACAGTATACAATTGTGGTCATAAAAAACATTTATGTTTGTTTAAAGCTGGATAATCCAAAAGAAAAAAAAAGAAGCAAAAGCAAAACAAGAAAGTCAGAGCAAGGGCTGTTTCACAGGGCTGTCTGCAGATCCCTTGAGCCCAACAGCTGACTTCAATGGCTGACCATGGCCCAGGCTTACACAAAGAGCAGTGCTTTCCCTTGGGTCAGCCTGTCAGCTTCCACCATAAAACGTGCCATGGCTTCCTCAGCCCGGGTGTGCTCACGGCCCACCACACTGGGCATTCACCCCTGCTACCACCTGCTGGGAGCCTGGCTGCCCTGCAGGACCCAGTCCCGGCCACTCCAATGGCCACACCAATAGCTGTGCCATCAGCTGCCCTGCGCTCCGTGGTTCCCTCTGCTCCCTCACTGCTGCTTGAGGTGAGGTCTCTCTGTGTGCTCTGGCAGCAGCTCTGTGTTGTCCAGTGAGGGAGTTGTGGGGACAGAGGAGGCCGCTGCCATCATCAGGGAAAATTTTGCACAAACGTGCAGAGAAGAAGCTGAGCCAGACATAGAAAGGGAGCAGGCATGGCTGGAGGCCACGTCCCCAAGGTAGGGATGGGTGGGCTGTTGAGACAGGGGAGGCTGGAAACTTGTGATTGACCAGCAGATATGCAGCTGCTCAGGGCATTGCTGAAGGCAAACAAGATTATTCAGGAGACCCTCAGAGCCAGCTCAGCCCAGAGCTGGTACCTGCAGAACAGGGCAAAGAGAAGTGAGACCATTACTGAAGGCTCCCTTCTGCAAGGTATGGAGGCACCAATACATTAGTTGTGAGAGACTGGCTTGAAACATTTCAGGTGAATGTGTTGGGAAAGGGACAGGTCAGTCCTTGTCCTGGCAGGCGATGCCTCACTCCACGCCCCCACCCCCTGTAACGCCTGCACCCCACCAGTGGCTGCCAGTCCCTGGCACATGGCAGGCAGTGCTCCACACCCCAACCCTGGAGCCCCTGACCCAGCTCCTGAGTGGCCAAATGACCAGAAGTTCCACCTGGGGGAGGGGCCTAGGAAAGCCAAAGGGTACTAAAGCCAGAGGATAAGGCATATACAGGTCTTGACCCTACTTCCTCTTAGAATTTTTCTCAGGTGAGCCCCACTGGAATATAGTGGTAGCTATATTTGTTCTTTTCTATATCTCTTCTCTCTCTCTTCTAATTCCTTCTTCTCAAAGTTTGAGTAACTAAAAGTCAGATAGATTGGAGTTTGCTAAGTGGAATGGGCTTAGAGTTTTTTAAATTAATGCTTTGTGAAATGCTTTATGTTGATTTAACTTTGCTGTAAACTTTTGCCAAAATTCCCTGATTTTCTGCAGTTTGCCAGTAAAGCTTTTGTTTGTTTGACCACTTGAGAATATCTTGTCAGTGTTTCTCCCTTGCGTCTACCTCATGTTACAAAAATAATCTTAAATCCTTTTAAGAAACTCATTGAGCGAGCTCCGTGGTCTTACAGCAATCCAACCTGATGTCCTCAGAGGCTTGTCTGTCAGATTGACTGTCTGTCAGCGCCAGGATCTAGGATTCTATACAGGGACCAGCAAGGCTTGCCCAGCTCACAGATAGTTAGCCCTTGTTACTCCTCCCTGGGGGCACCAACAATGCTGCCAGGGTGACCCACGGTACCAAAAGTGACTGCAGAGCTCTGGGTGTGGGGGGAGGTATGGGGGGCCCTCTGTCATGCCATTGTGGGGGAAAGCCTTACGAGGAAGTTATCGAGCCTCCAGCCATGCTCTTCATAGACATTACTGACAGAAGGAAAAGAGAAAACATTCTTAAATTGAAACAGATCTCTTGCCACAGTAGAAACAAAACAGGGTTAATGGATAATATTAGTTATATGACATTCTTTTTTTTGTTGTCACTTTTTGAAATTACTGTTTCAGGTGGCCTATGCATATAGTTTTTTTCCACTCTGAATGTGCTGAAAGTACCTTAGCTTTCCTTTTCCTTGCATTAATTTTCTCTAAAAGAAAATCTAATTTCTTTGAAGTCTCATATTTAATGAGTCATGTTAATCACTCTCTTTTGCATTATAAAATAAGGTCAATCTTTGCAGCAAGTCCTGAAGGACTGCCACAGCAAAATAATCAGTGAGTTTTATTCTTTACTCCCTTAAATACAATAATCTACTTCATATTTGTAATCACCATTTAAAAGGCTGTAGTTTATTTTCAAATGAGTCTCATTTACTTCCATACATTTAATTTAGTCTTTTCAACTGAAACACCTTAAAGGCAGAGCAGAACAATGTTCTTCAGCCATGATTTCTATTTACAGTTGCAAAGCTATTTCACTGTGATGTGTTTCACCTTTGGTTCCACATAACAAACCCACAGTTACAGTGAACCCATGTTTTATGCTGTCACAGAAGTCTGTGCTGCATGAATACCAGGGAATTATAGTTATGTTTTTCTCTCAAAGTTGAAATGCTTTCTAATGTGGCATGTTAGACAACAATAAAATGTGGTTAACATCTAGAACTGCTGCCAGTGCATCCCACAAGTAGCTTTCAAGCAAAGAAAAATAACAGTTATGAATAAACGCTCTTTACCGTTACTTTTCCATGCTTACACAGAGCCACAGATCTGAGCAGACTACAAAATTCCTCTGAAAGAAAAACCATGACTGTTTTAGAGCTCCTATTATTTCATAATATCTTCACTTCTAGCCTAAACATACACATACACACATGCACAAACACATACATAGAATTCAGCTGCCTTAAAGGTATGGAACATCAAATCCTAAATCCCAGAAAGCTCGTTCTATTTTCCTGAAATTATTGTATATCTTTCCTCACACATGCTTCAGTCATATCTGTTGATCCAAGTTTTGATTCTGAACTCCTTCATGTCCAACAGCCAGTCTGTAATGTTGTTGGTAGTGGGGTCTGTACTCACCTTCCCTACTCACTCTGTGAAGGGGACAGTAGGCATTTTCTATTAACTTTCAGGTTTTCCCTCATTCTGTTCAAAAGTTACAGTTGGAAGGAAACAACAAAAAACCCCCCATACAAATAATATTTTTGTACACAATAATGTTTTCAGATTTTTTTTAAGAATAAAAATGCTGACTGCAAAGAACTGAAAATACAGCATATCTTGACCCCTCCTTGAACTCAGGGAAAGGGGGGCAGAGTCTTCTAGCAATAACCCATTTAAATTATAGGAGGCACCTGGAATGCAATTAGTGCAGGAAATTGTTGGTCAGAAATTATGGTCATAAAATTATTAATAGTTTCTAAAGCAGGATTCTGTTCCATGCTGAAGTGTAGATTTTAAATGCAAATCTACTGCCTATGTCTATTAATTGCAGTAATAGCTTAGTGAGATTAACTGATATTTGCATGACTGCAGCCTGCTAGTCCCAGAAGGGATTTTTCGCCATGTGGGCTAGCTCATCAACATATGGATAATGGAGAGAGGTGTTACATTTATGGCAGTCAGAGGTGAATAGAAGAGATTCTCTCACTGAGGGCATAAAGCATATATATTATATATGTATGTATGTGTGTGTATATATATATGTATAATGTGCGTAAAAATCAGGAAAACCTTCAGCAGTGTGTGGTTCTGCTTCAGCTAAAGGCTGTTCTTCTTCCTTTTTAAATGTACTATAAGAGACACAGAGAAGATCAAGTACTATTACAGCAGAAGTCAGGAACAGCTCTTACCTTGGGGATAATTTGGCTTACTCTCAGCAGAAATGCACAATCCTTGCTAAAATCTTCCCCTCCTGCTGCCCTTTCTACACAGTGCTGGCAGCTGGCTCACAGCCAGCACCAAGCCCTGTGCCACGGTTTGCATGTTGATAACCCCCATGGCTAGAAAGCATTAGAGCCACCACTGGGAGAAAAGCAGGTCTATCCAAAAGAAACCAAGTTTTTCGCCCTTTACTCATAACAACATGCTGTTTTTCAGTCTCTTACAACCAGACTTTGGAACAAACAGGATTGAACTATTTTTACCATATTGTAACTATTTAAAAAAATTACAACAATAACAATGGTCAAAGCAAGAAGCATACATAATATGACTTTAAAATATCTTTTATAGTACTATAGGCTATTCTGAAGGGAGTTATCTTCCCATTATCCAGAATAAAAAATACAGATGTGAATAGCAAGACAATCAAGATCTTTCAATGTATTGCAGGAGTTGCACACTAAAATCACAAGTTTTTAAGCCTAAAATGCAAGAAAGAATATGTCAGTAATCATCCTTTATCCCCAATACCATGTCAATAATATAAGCAAGATTATTTTCTGACTAAAGCAAATAAAAAAAACCCATTGTGAAATCTAGAAAAAGACAATATTTCTATCTGTCCAAATCCACTGGTAGAAGGGATGGATTTTTTTAAAATTTGTTTCACATTCTTCTGTTTTTCTATTACAGTTGTCATTAGTCCATCACCTTAAGGAAGGTGCATGGACTATCCAATCATGGGTATTGCTTTAAAGTGACACATACAATAATATCTTCTATTCTGTGCATTTAGTTGAGGATGCATGCATGATATCTAGCGGGAGTATAATGGAACTCTCTAGGAATAGTTTGTTCTTGTTCCAGAGCCAAATATTCAGAAATCCAACATTTTGATTTAGCAATTCAGCTTGAATTTGCTTAAGATTATGCAGCTATTAGAGAAGTGAAATTCAGGTGATTTGCTGACAAGCATTTTCAGGAGTGTGCTTCTTCCTGTTGAAGGTTATTATGGAAATTCTTGTGAAAGCCTTAGATTCAAGTAATATTCATCATAAAAACCACATCTGTCAGTCACTGATGGAATACTGTAGCAAGATGGCAATGTAAGGCTTGCACATTAGCTATGCTTGTTCCTCATAATTTATGGTAATTATTTTTACCTATTAATTGTGCACATGCCTCACTGAATTGACAGCTAAGTTTTATCTGTTCTGCATTTATAAGTAAGTATGTTGTATTTACCACAGCTGTGACTTTGCATAAGATCATAATTGCTCAGTGGGTTGCAGTTAAATTGATCAAATGAATGTTTTTGTTTTCTGTACACGTTGTTTTGGTCATCACAGCTATGTATGACATCACTCAGGGTGGTGGCAAAGGGACAGGCTAATATCAGCTGCAGAATCTGTCTTCATTTTGGACACATGAAACCTGAAAACATTCCTAGCTGAAGTTGTACCTTCAGACATGAACAGTATTCACCCTTTCAAGCTGTCTTTTACAGATCCAGATGACACTAATGACCCTGACGGCAAAGCCACGGTGCTCTGAAATAACACTTCATTCACTCTTTCTGCTGCGACTCTTTCAACTACTATCTTACATATAGTACTGTATTCAGTATTTCTGTATCCCTCTGCTTTCCTTTCCCCCAAACAGACAGTGCAAAAATGCAGCTGTCTTATGAAAGGAATACCAAAGCCTCAATTAAGAGTGTGGTGAGCATTATTTCTGCTTCCTTCATCTTAAATCACATATTAGAAGCCTGCAGGCTTGTAATGCATTCTTTTCTTATGCATTTTATAATGTATTCTTATTCTAATGCATTTTTTTCTTAACTCGTTCTAATGAAGAACTACAGGCACCCAAAGCATCAACAAAAAAACAGTCAGAGAATGATAGAAACATGAATCATTCAGAGTATTAACTTCTTCAATGATGTCCAATAAAGAAGGCAAAAGATAGATGCATACGCCATGTCACTTTCTATTGCATTTTCTGAATCCCAGTGGTCTAGGATTTGCTAATGTGAATGAGTACTATGGAAACAAATGTTGCCATGCATATTAAAGAATACAAATAAGGAGTGAATCACACACCACACCGACATTCCAACACATAAAGGTCAGTGAATGTTTTGAAGACCACAGAAAAAAACTTTGATTAAAAACAGGGTCAGAAAATTTAGTAGATATCATTTATGACACATGATCTTGTAGAGAAAACCTAAACTCAAAATTTAAAATAGATGGTTCATAAATTATAGATATAATTTATACTACTGGCTGCTTCCCCTCCTGTTTGCTATGTGATTTAGTCTCTTGCAACATACAAATGCAAAATTCTTATTTCGTATCCTTTTAATATAGGAACTGACAGTTCAAAGGATGGGAAAGATTTAAAATGATAGTGCTGCTTAGGTAATTTATTTCAAGATATGCATTTGAAGTAATTTCTATGCTGAAAAATTCAACTTTACATTTGGAGTCCTAATGTAAGCAGTGTAGAACAATTTCCCCTGTGTAAAAGAACTTACTGTGCAAAAGGAGGCCTTCATACAAATTTTCTATAGCATAGATTCTGCATGAATCATGAAGAGAAAATTAAGGTGTGCAGACACAGGACATCTTCCAAAATAACTGCCTGTATGGAATTTGTTGGTGATAATGAAAAATTAGTAGATTCTTGTTGCTTCAGAGCAAATATATGTGTTTGTATAGTGCTTGACTGTAGTATCTTTGGTGAAATGCAGATCGGACTCTGAAGTAACTACACTGTGGTTGAGATACAGGCTTTCTAAATGAGAATTTGTAGAAAGATCCCCACTTTTGACCCAAAGATCAAGTTAAACAGAAAACTAACTGCAAAACCTAACTGAGGGGATATGGCTGAAAGCTAAATGACTTAAAAATGCTACCTAGGTAGCAATCAGGCCTGCAAAACAACTAGGTTACCCATACACCTTTATCTGTGATGGAAAATAATAGTAAATAGGTAAAGGTGTCTGTTATCAAGATGACACAGACAATTAAGATGGCAAGAACAAGACGTTTTTGCTTCTGAAGAAGCCATGTAAAATATATAATAATTAACTATGTTAAGAAGGCATATACAAAATATGAAGCTTTCCTGTGAGCTCAAAAATTAAGATGACAACATCAAAAGCTGGAAACACTGATTAAATTTAGAACACATTCAAAGTCACATATGGAGCAAAGAAATGGTGGTAGAAAATAACAGGCTCCCCTCCCCCCCAGGTGTATGCTAGTTGAGAAACTGGAAACATATTGTGATTCAGATAAGCAAGTAACAATGAAGAAAAGACAGCAAAGGATCCAAGATAATAAGTGAAAGAGAGCAGAGAGGAGAAGTCAGGAATGAATAGTAATAAAATCAGTCCCTAAGATGAGTGGAATGTAAGAGTTAAGAGCTTCAGAATAAAGAGGAATATGGATGGCATTTCTGAAATTGGGAAAACAAAAAGGCAGGATTGTGTGTGATCAGAACTCAGGTAGAAGTGCACTCAAAGTGTTTATACTACCTGACTATCTGCAACAGCAGAAGAACTAATTCAGCATGTAGAAGTCCTTGCCAGCTTTATGCTTATGCTTGTACCGAAGTAAGATGAGGCAAGAAGGAGCAGATTTGAATTTCATGTCACACATACAAAACAGTAGTAGCTCTTCTTGCACAGATTGGGTGATGTTGGCTCTTCCACAGTGAAGAGGAAACCAAAGTAATCTCTAGAAATTCTAAGATATAAATGAGAGACCTAGTATTTAAAAGGATCTTTGTCTGCAAAGGGCCCTTAAGTTTTCCAAATAATCTGCCCAGTACTATTGTTCAGATGGAGGTATTTGGATATCTTATTCAGTTTTAATTCAGAAAGGCCATAAAGTAATGGCCAGAATAGAAATTGCCTTACTAAAATTTATAGTTAATTCTTCTTGCTCTGGAATTGCTTAAAGTGTAACTGCTGCATCTTAGAATCGAGTGGTAATTAAGAAGATGATTGAAAACAGTATCTACTCGATACTGTTTATCTCTAAGGTAGAAATGAAAAGAAACCTCAATTCCTATTTTGCAGTGAATATGATTACTTTTAGGTCTGTAATAGGACAAAAACCCAAAGCTTTCACAGAATCACAGGATGGGTCAGTTGGGAAGAGACTGCAGTGGATCATCTGGTCCAACCTCCCTGCTCAAGCAGGGTTATCCCAGTGCACACGGCACAGCATTGTGTCCAGATAGTTCTTGAATACCCTCTGTGACAGGGAAAGATGTTTTTCCCCATATTCAGGTGGAACTTCCTGTGTATCAGTCTCTGACCACTGCCACTTCTATTGTTTGGCACCACTGAGAAGAGCCTGGGAACATCCTCTTGACACCCTCCCTTCAGATACTCTTAGATGTTAACAAGGTCCACTCTCAGTCATCTCTTCACGAGTCAGAACAGCCCCAACTTCCTCAGTGTTTCCTCAAAAGAGACATGCCCCAGCCCCTTAATCATCCTCATAGCCTCTGCTTTGTTTCATATTTCAGCTCCTACCATAAGAAAAAGGTCTTCTTTATATCAAGTAAACAGCCTGTCTTCACATATTAGAAGTCTACATCATAGTTACTGTTGTGAGGTACACCATTCATTTCTGCTGAATATTCTACCCAGGGGATGCAACTTCAATTTCTCCACTAAGTTTTCCCACACATATTTAATTATAAAACACAAATTAATCTAAAATATGAAAAATATCTGTTTCTCTACTTAGATTTTGCCCTAACTTTTGCCAGAGGTATAGCACCACTCTGCTGATGTCCTTATTAATCGAAGTCATTCTCTTCCTCTCTTCTAGTATGTGAATCAAGACCACATTGTCGTCCTGTTCATTCTCTTCCTCTCTTCTAGTATGTGAATCAAGACCACATTGTCGTCCTGTTCAGTCAATGGAGAGGAATTCCCATTTACTTAATCCCAAGAAAACTTTCTAAAAGAATGGAAAGAAAGCTACAAAGTGGCCACTACTAAAATATTCTAGATCACTATCTTATCTTGATCACTTTGGGAATCCCTTATGTCTATATGGAAAATGCCTTGCCCTAGCAGAGAGCAGGAATTTTTGTTTAGTTTTGTAAATCTCTGTCTCGGGTTAGAGACA